>MU123695.1:1039937-1393337 GCA_014904935.1 Melanogaster broomeanus | reverse complement strand
AGTACTATATAGTATCGTACAAGACAACGGAACAACGTCCAGAAAAGAGCCATAATTATTTCTTCTCTAAGTCCTTTCGATTGCGGAGGTCTTGCCATGCAGTCGGGTGCATGGTCATACAATGCTTTACGAGTGAGTCGAACTCAGGTTGGATCAAGACGTCTGGTGGTTCTGGTATCATCTTGGCCTCATATCGATCGCTGGACGCGAGGTTATTCATGGACCAAAAGATCAGATTGAGAGAAAAACTTACAAGCAGAGACCACAAAAGACCCCATCATCGACGTCAGCGTCCTTCTCAAAGATGAGATTCACGCATTCTTCGTATGATCGAATATTCTCATCCGAATCTGAACCTGCAGACTTGGTATTGCTCGGGCAATCAGCGCCCCCCGACAGTGGTGCTATTGAACTTGGTGGTGCAGTCGGGCGGTTTTGGTTTGGTGTATCCGCACCAGCTGTGGTCGGCTCGCCAGCCTCTTTTTGTGCTCCTCCCTCCATCCGAGGTTTCTTGAGTTCTCCTGGTTGGCGGGCAGAAGCCTGAAAATCAGAGCTCGACCGCTTCAATGAGTGAACTGATTGTGGACTCGACGATTTTGGCGGCGTCGGAGGTCCACCTTGCATGTAGTGCGTAGCTGCTGATCGGTCACGCGCCAAGTCGACGACTTCGCCATGATGCTGGTCAGGTTTGGTACCCTGAAAGTTGGGCACATATATTGCAGCTTGTCCTGCAGGATGGCGCCCCTGAGGCAACATGGCGGGTCCAAACACGGAGCGAGGCCCATGCGTCACAGGCGGGTGTGCGGCTGAGGTACTGTGCGGATGTGGGGGGAATGCACCGACGGGTAGCTGCATAGGCACATGGACGGGGAAACCCGAAGGTGAAATCGGACCTCTGTAGAGGGACGTGGAAGGCGGTGGAGTTGGGAGGTTTGGCGGCCGCGTAGTAGCGTTTTGAGTGGGGGCTCGCCGAAGTGGTTGCTAGTGACCATGACTTTACCGGTGGCGAAACTGGTGGTGGATGCTAACACGTACCTGAGGACCACCTTCTGAACTTCGCCTTCTGTGCATATCTTGTTGTTGCTGTTGTAGGGAGCCTTGCATACCACCAGGGGATATGGCAGATGTGGGTGATACGGGTGTGCTTCGGCTTTGACCCTGAGATTGAGCAATGCGGATACGACTGTCGTTTTCCGGCTGTACATAGGCCGTTAGATGAGCGAACAAGGCAATGTGGGTTGATACACCTAAGCACATACCATGGGATTGTGACCCTGTTGGACATAAGAGGCCGATACTGAGTAGAATAGATTAGTATTCAGTATTTATCCCGATTGACAGTCCTGTGTACTCACCTGCGCGATGTGAAGTGGCGGGTGGTACCTGTTGCTGAGTAACATGGCCAGTTCCCCAAGCAGCTTTAAGCCTCGCGTATTTATCACTTAAGAAGTGATGCTCCCTTTCAAGGTGCGCGTATGCATTCCGGGTGGCCTGCAGTTCTATCGCAAGATGCTGGTGTGGAGAGCCAACGAAAGGCCGTGCAACAGGTCCTGATACTTTCGGCTGATCTTCACTCGATTCGACTCGCTCACGCGTAGCTTTTCTTGCAATTCGGCAAGATGAAGGACCTGTGTATTGTGCGAAGCCCCAGAAAACGCCACGCGGTCGTTCAGCGCGCTAATCGCAGCTACTAGTTGGGAATTGTCCTCATATAACTTTGAGTTACCGGATTCGAGGACTTTGATGTGGTGCAAGGCATGTTGGAGTTTGTCCATGAGGGTGGTATCACCGACCGGGCACGCCCATTGTTTGGGTTGCTTGAAGGAGCTGGGATCTCAGTAGGTTTCGAGATTCTGGATTGGTGGATATCATTGTTAGCCGCGTCGCGTACGCATAGACCACTTAGAGTCTATTCAAAGGCTAGTATTGGAAGAAGCCACTTACTGTTCGCATTCTTGGTGTATAATTGCTCTTTTGGAGGTGGTTGAGCAGGCTGGATGACTGCTGCATGGCTCGAGTCACCGTTGGTCATCGGTGATAGAATGAAGTGGGTTCTGGAGGTTGGATCACAGTGCAGCAATAGTGTCAATTGATGTACTTTGACAGAGACGCGTCGTCGGTACTTGCCGTATGTCAAGGCGGTGATTTGAACTTGAACAAGCAGCGCTCTTCGAGTCACCGTTCCTGCAGTCCTTTATACGGAGACTGTCTTTCCCTCCGCAGTGGCTGTATGTATCTTTGTTACTTCTTTGTTGGATCCGAGTCTAACTAAATTTTGGTATGTAGACAACCCTGTTGGACCGTTACGTTGAGCGGCGTGGATCTTGAGGATAGTCTGACTTGACCCTGATGCGCGAGTCGCAACGAATTCGAATAGAGACTGCTTGAACTGAAGGGATTGAAGTGCTGTCGAGTGTCAAGTCGACGTTTGAAAGAAAGAAAACTTGAAAGGACTCGCGCTCTGCCTCGAGATGAACGCATGTTTCTTTATCTATATAAAGCCCGAGATCATGATCAGTTTGAGTTCACTTAGACTCAGAGCAACCCTTGACTTCCTCTTTATTAGGAGGAGCGCCTACTGACTACGAGATCCGGCCAGGGCAGACTACGACTTCCTCATGGCATCCGCACTGGTAAATTCATCCAACCTTGATTCAAGTTGAGTCTATACTTAGTAGTACCTTCACCGTAAGCCAACAATCGTCTGAGATCTCGGAAGTGTGCAAGACCGGAACGAAATATATCAGCACAACCCAAGTCCGCCTGAGCGCATGAGTGGCTCAACTTGGGGTAAGCGGAACAAACGACACTAGTCGGTCAGTCACACACTCTAGCCAATTCAGCGCGACGATCCTGGCGCAGCAGCATCATGCAGGAGCTCTTCAAACAGGTGAGTATCATTGGTTGGAGCGGGCCAGGCGACTGACCAGCCAGCTTGACCTGTCTGAGCGTCGCGAAGCCTCGGTAACTGTTGCACAACTACAAAGAGGCTTAGGAACACAATCGAATGCGTTACCCTACCTTGGGAAAAGATATCCCAACGGCGGCCACCAATGTCACATGAGTAGATCTGTCATCATATGCATGTAGTACTTGAGGACATCTGAGAGAAGTACCAGAACATTGAGTGAGAGTGTGGGCGCCCAAGAACGTGCGTGTTGAGCGAAAGATTTAAGAAAGCGATGATCCAAGTACGTCAGGTGAAGGGGACAGCACCCGAGGAAGCGGTGAGTGATTTTGTAGTCAGCATGAGTACTTGATACCTACATGAGTAATTATTATCAAGGGCCGTGTTACAACCCGTTACCAAGATAAGTGTAGCGTGTACTAGTAGGCTCACCTCCCTAGAATCCTCTGGAATGCCCTAAGCTTTTCACTTCTGAGACGCCTGGAAATACTGTGCATGAAGGATATGTCAATCGTGTACCATATGTACCATTTGGAACGAGCATTGCATCGGAGCGAGGTTAATGCGGCTTGAAAGCAGTTGGGGCCTGGGGGTGTGTATAATAGTATTCTTTGTCAACAGACACTAGTACTGCAACCCTGCTCCATTGGCACGTCGGACTCGGACAATGAGGTTAGATTGGTCACGCGCCACCTGTCATTGCGTTTTTCCATGGATCGGACTTATACTAATAGGCTCTAACGGCTTCACATGAGTTAAGCTCTCCCACTCTCTCTAACCGTTATAATCTTCGTTCTCTCCTGCCCAGTCCCATCCAGTGAACCCCGCAATGGCTCTCGCTGAATCGCCAATCCTCACATCTCACTTCAGTGCAGAGTCAGATGCTTTGGTAGACCTCTTCTCCCGGGCCCGGTCCCAGAGGAAATCTCACGCCAGGAGGGATGAGGCACTCGATCCCTTAATCTTTGCTGCTGCCTTTGCTTCTGGTCCCATAACCCGCAATCACTCAGGTCATGCCGCTTATGCAGCACACCTCTCCCCGTCCCAAAGTCCCGAACGCTCCAAGCGCTCTTTGGGCTGACTCGGGAACATCCCAAGACCGCAAGCGTGCGCCCTATGTGAGCAGACAAGGTCCCAGGGGACTACGCTTGCAAAATCAAAATCAGCAGCAAGTCCCAGAACCCAAGGAGAAGGAGAATGTCGCGCAGTCAAATGATCCACCGAAACCCACCGAAATACTCTCCCCGTCGATTTCCCTGACACAACAGTCGCAATCAACCTCCCTTGCCATTGGTCAAGCAACTTCAGCACTTTCACATGGAACACAACCTACTGGTTCAGGAGTTGAAGTCCGTTGCATGGCTCGCACTCGCATACCTACCCCTCACGGAACTGTATTCCTACACCTTTACCACAACAATCGTGACAGCAAGGAACATCTTGCAGTCGTGGTTGACTCCGCCCAATATTCCGATAGTCACTCCACTGCACCGCCTATACGCAGTCACTCTCTTGACGCCATATGGAGTGACGGCGAAACAGAGGATGATCGTATTCTAAGGGGAGCCTATGTCGGAAGATTGACCCCGGAAACGAGACGTGCGTCACGACCCATAGCCCAGTCTTCTCCACACGCCGACGTACCATTGCCCCTCGTCCGCATCCATTCTGAGTGCTTCACCGGCGAAACAATCGGAAGCATGCGCTGTGATTGCGGAGAGCAGCTTGACGAGGCTATCCGTCTCATCTCACAGCCCATCCAAGTTCCGTCATCACCTCCTGCGACTATACCCGGTCGGGGTGCTGTCGTTTACCTTCGACAGGAGGGACGAGGCATCGGTCTGCTGTCCAAGATTCGCGCTTATAACCTGCAGGATCTCGGCCACGACACTGTAACCGCCAACCTCATGCTGGGACATAAAGCAGACGAACGTGGATATGAGATTGCGGTAGCCATTTTAAAGGACCTTGAGTTGGGTTCAGAACAGGGGGAAGGCATTCGACTCTTGACAAATAACCCAGACAAAGTCATGGCACTCGAAAAGGAGGGCCTGAGGGTGGTTGAGCGTGTGGCAATGGTCCCCAGGAGTTGGAGATGTTCATCTGACTTAGGGTTGACTTTAGAAGAGGAGGAGCGCGAAAGCCGAAAGCCCCGGGGCGTCACGATGATCGGTGGGGATATGGCGAGAGGTGCGGACTTGGACAAGTACCTCAGGACGAAAGTTTTGCGCATGGGCCACATGTTACCGCTAAGCATGGTAGAAGGAAGGGGGATGTAGAGGCTATGTGCAGACGCATAGCTCAACTTTTTCTCCCTAATATTATGAATTATTTAGACACTACGAGGAATTCGTCTTAGATCTACTGCCGTGTACATTACATTACGAAGTCCCCATCTCATGGTGGTATGACTGCACATAACTTGGATTTGACTTGGAGCACAGCGAACATCATTATGTAATGCGTAAATGTCAGGGATTGGCATGGCCACCTGGCGCTCTGACCCCATCCTGAACAGCCTTCCGTCCATTGTCCTCTGTCTTTCGGTGATAACGACGCACAGATTCTGTTGTAATGTTTGATCCACTTAGCTCGACGAGTTCCATCTTCGCCAGCGGAGACAATGACACGACTCCACCGTGGCCAACAACTCCACACGAGCCAAACTCTCCGATACCCAATCTTCCTCGCCCATCATCTTCGACACACATCACACCACAGAGGATGGAATCAGATGGTTTGTATGGCAAAGAGCCCAAAATTTACGGTGCCCCAGAACCTGGTCTCGTGTCCCCCCATACCACAGTCGGGTCTAATGGTGTGAAATACGAGAAGAACGAGCCTTACCTTCGCGTTCGAATCACTGGGTTGGATCGCAACAGGAGGGACATCCTCTTCAAATTCGATGCACAAGTACGCAGTCTCGTCGAAAGCAGACCGCATTCATTTCGTTTCGGCACTTCACTTATCCAATTTTAATAGACGAACCTAACAAATTTCTCGGGAACGGCGTATCGCAATGTTTCTCGCTCATATGTCGAGTTCCAGCAATTTTACGATGCCTTGATAAATAACTGTCCGCACACTATCATCCCCGCTCTACCCCTTGCCCAAACCTCGGCGCCTACAGACGAAGAAGATGATCGTCTAGTCCGAGTCATGTTACAGAGATGGCTTACGCGGATATGCGAGGACCCGATTGTCATGCATGATGAGGACTTGCGGTCGTTCATAGAGAGCGATTTCGGCTATCAGCCGATGCCCCGTCCAAGACGGAAAACGGGCTCTGGGTTCGGGCTGATGCGCCGGGGTGTACCGGACGAAGACGAGGGGCTCCAGCGTGCACGATTCGAACTGACCAAGCTCGAAACACAATTCTTTGACGCTGCGAAAGCCATCGACAAGGTTGCGATGACGCGGAGGTGTACGTATATCTTCACTTATGTCTCGCAGGCGGAGCCTCAATATTGTTCTAGCGTTATCCACCACGCACGCGGAAATGGGAAACAAGCTTGTCAGTGTCGCATCCACAGAAGCACACCCTCCGCTTGCGAACGCACTGCAGAAATTGGGAAGGGCGTGGCATACTCTCGCTGACCTCGATCAAGCGCAGTCTATTAGTGAATGCGTGGTCATCGGGGATACGTTTGGTTACCAAGGCATGAACGCGCGTTCTGCGAAGGAGGCATTGCTCCAGCGGGCTGGTGTTTTGGAGGAGTACCAGGCTGCTGTCAAAGCTACAATTTCTAAGAGGAGGGCTATCGAGAGGTTAAAAGCTAGCGGTAATATCAGACCTGAACGCGTCGATGATGCGCTAGAAGAGATGGAGGAGGTTAGTATTCCTTCCAAGCATATACACGTCATTGACGAGTTTTTAGGCAAACAAATACGAACAAGTGCTTGCTCAACGTGCCAATGGCATTTCCCAAAATCTGCATCGTGCGATGGCAACACACACCAAGAACGTTGCAGACGATGTGACCGCTGCCTTGATCGAGCACGCGCGGTCTGCAATCATGTATGAAAAGCAGCTACTCCGAGAGCTTGAATCTCTCAAGACAGACGTCAGCAATGCCAACCAGAAAGTTGCCCCCAAACCAAACGGCGTCCCCAAGCCCTCTGTCATCTTACCCCTGGAGGACGATACCAGGAATCGCATTAGACCCTCACCAGCCACAGCTCCTCCCATTCCACGACCCTCGAGCGGGCTTCCTACCAGCACACCCCCAGCAACGCAATCTTCGTTCCGACAATCTCGCCCTGTCCCGCAGTCCCCAGGTGCAGGTTCCTCTACAGGGCGGAGCCCTGCCGCTCCATTACCGCCACCACCTCCAGCCTCGCCACTAGGCGGTCGCTTCGGAGATGGGACTCAATCTATGTTTGTGAAGCGCACAGCTTCGCCTCTTGGACCTCCAGTCGCTGGTCATTCGTCCTTTTCGCCATCACTCCCTCACGACCCGCTCGGTGGAACCATGCAGACATCCACGCCCACTTCCCCAATACCACCCCATTCTCTCAATGGGTCAGATCCCCTCTCCTCCCCGTCGTCGGCACTGCCGCGCCCCACCAGCGCTCAGCAACAAATCCTTGATCCGCTTGGACATCTGACGGCTACCAATATGTCACAATCGATGCGCGTGCAGCCTTCGAGGCCAAGGTTAGACGCGAGGGTTGCTGCGAGTAAGCTGGCGAATATGTTCTAGGTAACAAGGGAGGGGTGATCCGTGGCTCGGAGGATGTCGCTTCTTTATATGTGCTAGTTATTATTTGATCTCGTGGAAATGGAATCCATCCCATTGAATAGCGAACATATGACACTGAATAGCACTATTACCATCTATCTGGTACTGCCGACAAGATGCTCTGCTTCCGTAGACTAAACCATGAGATGTTCTTTCACATACTCGTGGTCTCAAGAAGGTTTCATGGTCAGCTGGTCAGCATAAACGACGGCATCGTACATCCGCGTCTATTGTAGAACAGTACCTACAACTTACAACAATTTTTTAAGTGCTTCAACTACTTTGTCACCAAGTTCAACAGTAGTAGCGTTCCCCCCCAAGTCAGCTGTCCTCGCGCCATTTCCACCAATGCTCTCGTCATCGAGAACTTTGCGAACAGCCGCTTCCACGGCCTGAGCTTCCTTCTCAAGACCAAGGGAGTACCTCAAGAGCATCGCGGCACTCAGGATGGTTCCGACAGGATTGGCAATGCCCTTGCCGGCGATATCGGGCGCAGAGCCGTGAATCGGTTCGTAAATGCCAGAAGTAGGCTTGAATGATGAGTCTGAAGGCGACGCAGGTGCCCCTGCAAGAGATGCAGAAGGCAACAAACCGAGAGAACCGGGGATAACACTAGTCTCATCGGACAGGCTGAAAACAAGAACCATCAGGCATACGTCGAAATTTGGGAAAACGGATGTACGCACATGTCACCGAACATGTTTTCGGTGAGGATCACACCATTCAGCTTCTTGGGGTTCGCGACGATGAGCATCGCGGCGGTATCAACCAAGTAATGGTCTACTGTAAGTTGGGGGTATTCTTTTTGCAAGGTCTCGTTGACAACTTTCCTCCAAAGTCTCGAGCTGGCGAGGACGTTGGCTTTGTCGATCGAGTGAATAGGAAGGGGTGGGTTTGCAGCCAGCGCGATTTGTGCCGCTACACGAGTGATTCTCTGCACTTCGGGAACGCTGTACACCATTGTGTCGTACGCGCTATCACCGTCGCCCTGCTCTTCGCGGGGACCGAAGTAGAGACCCCCGATGAGTTCACGGATAACGATCATGTCAACACCTTTAGCGATCTCGGGCTTCAAAGGGGAGTAGGAGAGTAGGGAGTCGGACGCAAAATTGGCTGGTCGGACGTTGGCGTACAGCCCGAGTGCTTTGCGGATTGCGAAGTAGACCTTGCTCAGGGCGAACCTTGGCCTCAGGACCCCACTTAGGCCCACCCACCGAACCTGAGCGATAGGTTAGACTTCTCCTGCGCGACAGACACTCATCGAACTCACCCATCAATATCGCATCTGCCTCTTGGCAAGCTTTCAACGTTGAAGGGGGTAAAGGTTCGCCGTGCTTGTCGATAGCACAACCCCCGAAGTCGTGGGGCTCGAGGGTAAGCTTTACCGTGGCCGACGTTTCGGAAATCAGCTCCAGCACTCGTGTAGCTTGTGCAACGACATCAGGGCCTGGTTTTGGATTTGTGGTCAGTGACGATATACAATATATCACTTGAGATTGTACCGATTCCATCACCGGGGAGCACGACGATGCGATATCTATTTTATGCGATCAGCCAATGTCAGGGAGCGTTAACGATCCACGTACTGTTTGGGAGACATGGCGGAAGCACGGGGATCGATGGCACGAGCAGCAGATGCTTGTATATATATGCTGCCAGTGGACACCGTGACACACTAGTACATTTGAGTAGATCGTACTTATTCGGAGCGGTTTGTTAATCGGCCGAGCATCAGCTGACGTAATGAAACACCCAGATATGTTAGGCAGTTCCCACAGAAGCCGAGATTAGATTAATAGATTCAACCACGTGACAGTGGTTGTCTCTCTACCTTCCATCAACTACCTAGCCTGTTGCTAGTTGCTCCAGCTCAAGCTCGTCACCATGTCAGACGGCGAACGGCGCTGCAAGAACCTGGTTCTAGATTCAGGACCTCTCCTTTCCCTATCTCCACTGCGGGGTTTAGCAGACACATATCTCACGGTCCCACAAGTTTTAGACGAGCTCAAAGATAAACGTGCACGGGAACACTTTGAGCAGCTAGGGCTCTCCACGGGTGTCCGGGTGAACGTACGAAATCCTGATCCTGCGTCACTCTCTCAAGGTTCATACCAGGTCTCGTGTTCATTCTCGTTGTGCTCATCGGGCCGCCAGTGATACAGTTTGCAAAAAAGACTGGTGACTATGCCGTCTTATCCCACGCGGATCTCTGTGTCCTAGCATTGACCCACACTCTGCACGTGCAAGAGGAAGCAATTTTAGAGAATCGAAAAGAAGAGGCAAGGCGGTCGTTCTGAGCGCCCATAAACGTACTTACCACACCCGCCAGATCGCGTCAAATGAATCGGAAAACGCAGGTATACCACAATCCAGTACCGAAGCACCTAGTGAAGGTGCTGGGCAGGAAGCTCGCGCGGACTCTTCGGAACCACGAGCTACTGAGGCCGAGGACGTCGAAGATCTTAATCGCGCGACAGAGGATCTTTCCAATCTATCACTAGACAATCAATCATACTCTGGAAACAATATTCAAGATCATCAGCGAGTTCCACCCGATACTGAGCCCTCCGGTTCAGAATCAGACTCCCCACCATCTCATCCCGATGTTACCCAAAGATCGGCTGCGGAACTACCGCTTTATGACGATCCATCGACTGACGACGATGATGGAGAAGGAGAGTGGATTACTCCAGATACCGTTGCGTTGCATAAATCTCGCGCTCTTGATCTCCTTCCTTCATCGGGTGGGAACCTGAGAAAAGGCCGCCGAAATGCTGATGAAGTGCCAGTGTTGGCCGGTTGCATGACTGCAGATTTTGCCATGCAAAACGTGCTGCTCCAAATGGGATTGTCATTGGTCGGCACAGAGGGTAAGCGAATACAGAAGGTGAAAAGCTGGGTCCTCCGATGCCACGCTTGCTTCAAGTGAGCACACCTGCCTCTCAGATGCTGAATGTAGCGCTGATGGTTATCGGTAGAATCTGCAAGGACAATTCGAAGCAGTTCTGTCCCTCATGTGGAAACCCGACGCTATTGAGAGCGTCTGTGACGGTTGCCTCTCCCGATGCAGCTGTGGATGCGCCTGCCATGGAGATCCACCTCAAAAAGAACTTCCAGTACAAGTTACGGGGAACAAAATACTCAATACCGGCTCCCAAGCCTGGGTCTGCTAAGACAGGACCAGGAGAAGGCCTGATACTTCGAGAAGATCAGACGGAATACATGAGAGCAAAGAAGCGGGTAGAGGGAAAGAGAGAACGAGACGAACAGCGGATGATCAAAGGCCTTGTAGATCGGGGTGGAGAAGGGGGCGTAGCTGTGGGCAGCTGGTCGGACCCAGACTGGATGCCAAGCATAATGGGTGGCTCGACGAAGGGGAGGTCAACAGGGAAAGACGCCATGCCACAGATTGGTTATGGTAGGAAAAATCCCAATGAAAGAAGAAAACACAAGTAGTATATGGGGGTTTATGACTAGGCAATACACAGATGCTTAACGTCCGCGTGGTTATTACAATTCAAGAGCCCAGGCTGCGGTTCATGAACCGTCTCTTCTGGAACGCCATCCACCACTTACTTGGCCTCCCGGTGCCGTCTGCATACAATCGCTCTACTAGCCGAGCGGCTAGCTCCTGGCGGACTTGGGTCAAGTAGGTGCGGAGATACTCTGCTCGTGTTGTCAATTGGCGTGCGTGTACATATCCAGGGTTCGAATACGCACCTGCATCTGCCCTGTTCGCTGGCGCAGCATAATGAGAATTCAAGGCGAAGTTAGCATCTCCAGGGATGGGAAAGTTATCCACGGAGAGCGTGTTCAGAACTTTGGAAGCCTCGACCTGGGTTGGGATAGTTCTTGCAGTGCCAATCTTGGCCAGACAATCAGAGACAAAGAGGATGAGCACGATGAGCACGCGATCGGCAGGGCCTTTGATCTCGAAGTTGCGGAATAGAGAGTTTGCTCGGAAGAGGTCCAGCGTTTCGTCTATTATATCAGCTTGCTGGGGCTCAGCTGGTGATATGCTTCAGGTCAATGCGGACGTTGCACTTCTTGAAACGTACCGACTGGTGCTGGACCACGGATTTTCGTTTTGATGGGTAGGATAGACATGTTGCCCACCTGGCGGACGTCCTCAAATTCGTTCAAGGATGAATGATATGCCTGAATACAAGATGAATTGTCGCTGCCATTGCTGTGGTCATTCAGATCGTTGTACTCACCGGCATGGCTCGCAGTTGTGGATAAGATGAGAGTTGCACCGCCACAACGTAACTTGTTGAGTTATGTCAGTCTAGAATGAAAATGAACAGGCGCTGCTTGCTTGGCACAAGTCGGTACAACGACTCCAAGCTCCGACGCCCAACTTGAACGAAGATGTTTTTCGATCAGGTCCCGGACGACGAGCAAGCCTCTTTGATTTCCTCAGAGTCAAAGAAACCATGCCCAGATACCGTCACCAGTGCGTTTTAGTCCACAGTCCACCTCCAATGCGGGGCAGGGAACTGAATAATTTGCAGAGCTTGTCAAACGCCTCCGTGCGTTGACGCTGAGACTTCTGCCCGTTGAAGTGGACGTGAAGTCCATCAGTGACCCAACAAGCAGAATTATAACGCCCAATGTCGTTTCTACCTACGTAGATGCTGCAGGTGATTTCGTGGATGCAGTAAGTCCACCATCAATCTCTTTGACGCGTGAACACACATAGATTGCATTCTATTAGCTTCCTTACTGTCTCCTCCGGGCACATTTCGAGTTCACTCGGGAAGCGAACCGGAACCCTGCCGACCATGGTGAAAACTTGGGTCGTGGTATGTATCGCACTCGGCATGTTCACTCTCAGCTCGTAACGGAGTGTTATCTAGCTGCCGCATGCGAATCAATTGCGCGAAGGATCGTACACCAGAGCCCAGTCGACAGAATCATACCCTCATGACTAGCCGATACAGGCATAGGGAAAGCGACGGCGACATCAGTGAAGCGGCGAGTGCCCTCGAAGTTTCCATTGACAATCATTGGTATGCTTCTAAGTTCAGGGCACGGTAAAGTTCTCATCTGCGTGTCTAGTATAATTTTCTTGTCTTCGAGCGAAGCCCAAGACGGTCAGTAAATCCGAGTGCGGAGAGCTGGAACTAATATGTGTCCACAGTCGTCAACTCATTGTGGAATGGTGAACTCGTTCAAACTGTGGACGAGCAAGATGATATCCAATGTGAGACATCCCTGGGCATCTCACCTTTTTCCTAAAGCCTCTCGCCAGATGTATGCTACCGCAAATCTCAAAGTGGAAGTTTTTGGAGCCATATCGATCCGTCGCGTATGACAGTACCTTAGTGAGTGCCATGTATCTCTTGTCTATCCCAAACTTAGCTGCTGCATTAATTAGTTATCAGAACATTTTCCGATTATCGTATGGTTCGTTTTCTTGGCGGTCTATTCACAAGCTGGTGGGCAAGGTTTTAACGAGTTTGAACGACACTGATTCTCCGGCTCCATAGTCAGAGAGCCTCTCGAACGACTCGATCCGAGCCATTCATCATTTGATAAATGGGAGTGTGTGCTGTATGTCATGGCGCTCGCCTTCTGCTTCGAAGGTAGATGTCACAGTCGCTTGTTATTAATAGTTTCCTGACCGTCGTAACATTGAAGATATACACAGAGTAGGCCTCTCCCTTGCCGCCTAGGTGCAATCCAAGTGACCTTCATTCCTAGTGGTACAAACTCATCCGCTTTGCGACCTGGCGCGCGTTCGGGTTTTGGAATGCTGTCGCATTCGTTACCGATGCGTTACTTATATCGGCATTTGCATTGCGCGTCGCGGGCTTGGAAACGTCGAATGACCAGGCCAGCGCCCTCAGGCTCAAGAGCTTCCAAGTTCTAAGTTTTGTGGCTCCATTCATCTGGTGAGCTAGTTGGAAACCTCTTAAAGCCATTCCGACGTCAATCAACTCATTAACAGGATGAGTAAGATCGTGTTTTATGGCTTGTAAGCTCTCTGCTAACCTGACCGCAGAACTCGTGACGATATTCGATGGTTACAAGTCAGAAAGTTTAAGATTTAGTAAACAATGTTCTTACCATTTTCCCCCAATACAGGTACATGGGAACCATGCAAATCTGTGTTGCACACATGTTGCAAGAGTCTGGCATCTTCTTCGCGGTGCGTAGCAGCCGGGATACTGTACAAGTCAAACATGATTAAATTGGTTCTTTTAGTTGCTATCTCTCCTCGGCATTGGGTTCTTGCAGGGTATGTATGCCTTGGAAGCCGCAGATGGTGAAAGCGAGAATGCTTCAGCGGTAAGGCCTCGTGATCATCGTAATCATGTATGGCCCATGATGATTCCACTAGGTCATTAATGTACTGCTGCAAGGCTTGCTCCAGTAACTTTTCTTCGACGTCAAGATGCGTATACGTCGTCTGATTGTTTTCTGGTTAGATCTCCGAACTATGACAAGTTTGCCCCTAGGTTTGTCTTTTACATTGATGAGAGAAGAATGCTCATCGTCTCTTGTGCAGTCCTGCGGGTTTGACCTTATACTACTTGTGAGTGGAAAACTTGTCATGTAATTGCTTCCGCAGTTCATGGAAAACATCACATGTGTATAGCTGGAACCTCACAACGGCAGTTATCTTGTTGAATGTCTTGATTTCCCTCTTCTCCTCTGCCTACTCTGACGTGCGTGTTGTTATCCACATCTCAGAACTTGTCTTATTCCGTTGACTTGACAGGTCGTGGATGATGCAGAGGCTGAGTATATGGCGTTCTTTGCTGGGAAGACGATTGCTATGATCAGAGCCCCAGACAGTTATGTCTACCCTGCGCCATTTAATCTCATCGAGACCTTCCTTGTTGCACCATTCGAGTAAGGTTTCTGAGAGCTTTGTCTGCAAAGGGCACTAACAGGCACACCCAGGCTCTGCACGCTCAACCAAAAGGCTTATGGAAAGGTAATTACATGATGTCACCACCTTGACCAACCTAGCTAAAACAGCGTAGCTCAACGGAGTCGTCATGACCATCGTCTTCTTCGTCCCACTCTCTGTCATCGCGTTGTATGAAGCATCATCCACACAAAGATCGTGGGTGATGAACTGGCTCCGCACAAGTGATGAAGTCGACGCTGATACCCCTGCGTATATTGACCCCGTCGTCGAAGGACCCGAGGCAGAGCGCGGGTTACAGATTAGTAAGGTACCTTTCAAAGACTTGGTCAAGAGGTTGCCGAATACAGAACAGGTGAGTTCAATTATCGACTGGGTTATGGTGCATTGTTAAGGATCAAATTGTCCCCGCTGTAGTCAAGCGAGGCAACGATATTGAAAGAGATGGCGGCTATGCAGGAGAAGCTCCAGGTTTTGACGGAGAAGATTCATCAGTTACGAACGTCGATCTAGTATTGTCGGGCTTTCTTGATCTACATCGGTCGATATCTGAATTTATTGGTTTACTTGATTTGTTCCATCAACAAGATGACGCTTCGAGAATGAGACTCGGGCAGTAGCGCAGCGCCCTTCTTCACCGGAAGCTGGCCTGGCAGTTGGCGGAGGACCAGTAAATGGAATCGATTCATGAATCCTCCGTGTCAGCGCTGTCGCGCAAGCTGGGTGAAGACATTCATAGCTTGCACGAAGTACGGTCTGATTTCGTTGATCTCCATCGAGCAAAGGTTCGGTAACTGAAGAAGATAGGATCAGCGCCGGGGATTGTGCGTAGAACAGAAGGGCGGACACTGAGTTCACTGTGGTCAAGTTGACTCAACCCATCACGACTTTTCGCTTGACGTGCCTCTCGTAGATCTTTGAGTAGAGATCTTACTTTCTCTGCATTTTCCACATCATCAGATGCCCTAGCGTGAGATTAGTACGCGTCCTACCAGGTGAGACGCAAATGCATCTTACACGTCTAGAATGATCTTGGAAATCTCTGCAAAGCGAAAGGGTAAGTGACTGAACCCCTGTTGAGTAGTTTCTTCCGATAGTCGCTCTTGCAAAAACTCTGTGACACTATAAAGCCGAGATCGAACGAGGACCATAGGTGTGCATACCGACACTCAGCCAGTCAGGGGAGACAATATGGCACTTCTTTTTAAGCTTCAGGTTCGTGGCCATCCAAAGGGGTATGCGACACTTGTTCGGTGGGCGTAATGGCCCGTATGCACCCTGACGATCATGTCAGGACCGCGTCAAGATCAAGCAAGGAACTCGTTGAACCGATATGAAAGCCGTTTTCTCCATCGCGATCAATGGGACTATCTCAACCAGGTGCTCCGACGCGATCAGCTCCAGCTCAGGAGGCGAGAGGGATAGTCGTAGGGATTGCGGGAGGGCCATGGCTATGGCTGGAAGTGCTTGTGGTTTCACGTTAATCTTAATGAGACGGGGGACAATCGTGATGCACGTGACCAGTCGCGTACACGCGTTGTAGGCACCAACTTGGAGATCATCCAACAACTATACCTACATAGGCTCGGCGCAAAACATAACCAGCTACTCACTGGCTTCTTGCAGGTGTCCTTCAATTAAATTACCGTCACAGCAATGCTTGGTGCAAGGACAAAGCAAGTCTTTGCCTACGGCCGGCGAGGACACCGTGTTGTCAACGTCTCTGATCGACAAGATAGGTCGCAGGCAAACGACGATTCATCTGAAACATCATCAGATGATACCGCTCCAGCGCGCCCTCCACTCAAGAGGGAGAAGGCTATCGTCATCTCGCCTCCACAGCTTCGGGGACAACGTAGGCATAAACGTCCAAGCAGCTCGCCCGGGAAATTGCCCCCGGTTGCAGCCAGGAAAAGGACTCCAGCCAATCAGGTGAAGGCAACGCCGGGCACAACTAGGAAACGAATACCCACAAATCGAGAACCAGGCACTCCGTTCCGCCAACCCCTTACGCCCCTCAGTCTTAATCGCACGTCGCCAAATGTGCGACCATTAGCGCTGGCAAAGAGAAAATCCAAAGCAGTCGCCGTCAAATTAAGCCCACGTGCAAGCCTGAAGCCGCATTTCGGGGTTGTTGCTGTGGATATTATCGTTCTCGATGACGACGGAAGCACGGTAACTCAAGAGCGTCGCCTGTCACACACAGAAGTCCAGACGAACACATTGCGCACTATGCCTGGAAGGGGCAAAAACATCGCCAAAAGCGCCTTCAGGAGCCCCGTACCTATCGTCATCAGTGATGAAAGCGATGTGGAGGAGTTGCCTCCCAAACCATCTGCAAAGCGACCAAGGCGCATTATCGTGATTTCCTCTGATGAATCAGAAGCAGAATCCAAACCCGTTATACCCCAGAGTAAATCACCAGTTATTTCCCGATCATTTTCAAGAACAAAGTCGTGGCGTGTAGAGGTAGTGATTCCACCTGCACCATTCAGAACTTCGAAGACTATTCCCAGACTTCCTTCAAGTCCGAGCTCACTTCCTCGCGCCCAGACACCTCCGAAGACACCTCCACTGCCAGCACCCTCTACCCGTCCAGCTGTTATCTCATCACTTCTACCCCCTCCTCACTTCCTCACGAAAACAAGACAACTAACACCAATACGCGGCAGTTCGAACCGATCACTGTTTCAACGTGCACCCCCGACGCCTTCAACGCCGACAGATGCGGATCTTTCGTTGGAGCTCGCGCAGCTAGATCTCTCGGGTGTCACGGAAACCGATGAGCTGACTGTTGCGCAGCCAGAGCATCTGATACCTCTTCTGAATGAATGTGCGCAGACATGTCCACACGAATTTTCTGCATTCATCGAGACATTCCCATTCGATCCTGTTGTTCAGTCTTCCGAGGAAGATGAAGATGCAAAATTTCACAAGATTGGAGAAGCTTCGTACTCGGAAGTGTTTGGCATCGGTGATGTGGTACTCAAAGTCATTCCAATCCGGAATGAGGAGGGGACCATACATCCAGGAGCTGCCGAAATACCGGCACTTAGTGATTCTAAGGACGTGCTAAAGGAGATCATTGTAACGAGGGAGATTGGAGAGATCTGTAACGGATTTGTGAAGCTTTTGAAGACATATGTCGTGCGAGGCAGGTATCCGTCGTTACTCCTGGATTTATGGGATGAGTACAATGAGAAGAAGGGCTCAGAAAGCATACGACCGGGTCAGCTCTAATTGTGATTGTAGCCCTTTTATCACTAATGCCACTAAACGTAGATTCCTTCAGCCTGACGCAGGTCTATGCCATCATTGTACTACCCAACGGAGGGCCAGACTTAGAGTCCTTCGTGTTCAAGAATTCTTCGAAATCTGGTTGGCATCAAGCGTGTACTTTGTTCTGGCAGGTCGCAAGAGCACTTGAGCAAGCCGAGGAGTTGGTAAACTTTGAAGTGAGTGGGCAGCTGGAGATCAAAATTTGACCTGGACCGAAACTTGATCACGTTCGATAGCACCGCGATCTCCATTGGGGCCAGATCCTGGTAAAAAGCGTCCCTTCCAAAAAGTCGACGCGTAAAGTCGATTCCACGGTCAGGATTCCGATGGATGACACACGTTTCGGTCTCAAGGCTACTATCATCGACCTAGGCTTATCTCGAATGGACGCTGCGGATTCCCATGGTTCCAAGACGTACTGGACACCTTTTGATGACGAGATATTTGAGGGGGAAGGTGAGCGGTTGCTTGTACAATTGGACGACCAACTTCTAAACGGCAAATTGTAGGTGACTACCAGTATGACGTCTACAGGATGATGAGGGAGGTTAACGGCGGTGTTTGGGACCGTTATCAGCCTTTCACCAACGTCATGGTAAGAATCTTCCTAGCGTAATCTTCTTTCTCCAATTCAGTGATACTTCGCATAGTGGCTGCATTACCTGGTAACCAAATTGCTGCTCTCAAAGCGCTTAAAGGTTCCAGGTAGCAGGAAGAAGAGCACGGGTGAGGTGCGGCTCGTGTCTGTGATGGGGTATAATGAGGAAGATTGTTACAACTGCCTGGTGGAGATGGAGGGGCTGCTGGGCAATTGCATTACTTCTACGCGAAAGGGTAAAAAGGGACGCCGGAAAACGGTCGCACCACCAGCTGGCCCTAAGTCTGCAAAGGAGGTTATTGCACATGGTATGAGACAGGGCTGGATATGATGATAAATTCGTGTTGTATCTCCTCGTTCACGGAATTCTTCTCTTTCTGGAAGTGCAGAAAATGTCGAACCACTAGAGATTGTCTTTCATGAAACTTGCCTAATTGGGGTGCTCTAGCCCTATTATTTCAGACGTCATATCGAATAGTCATTTGGAGCTGAAGGGCGCAAGCAAAATGCTCGGTTGAAGTCGGTTGTTCGCTGTTATCTTCTGCCATCTCTGATCCAGTTCCATATCTTGATGAACATCTACCATGACGGAGAAAACGACGTCGTTTGATCCACGAGTTGCGCTTCAGCTCGATGGATATCTAGAGCCGTTCCTTCCCGCTATCGAGCGCCGCCAGCAGCTATTCCAGCGGTGGAAGGACACCATTATTGAGCATGAAGGAGGGTACGAAAAGTTCATGAAGGGGTACGATGTGATGGGCTTTACGGTGAAGGAAGACGGTGCAGTGGTATACAGAGAATGGGCACCCAATGCCGTGGAAGCTAACCTGATTGGCGAGTTCAGTCAGTCACCCTTGCGTCGTCTTCAGACGCCTTTGTTTGTTTGCTGAGTTGCGCTTTCTGTAGATATGTGGAATAGGATGTCTCATCCTATGACGAAGAACCAGTTTGGCGTATGGGAGATCACTGTGCCTCCCAAAGCCCCTGGCGAACCCGCGATACCCCATGACTCCAAGCTAAAAGTGAGTATAACTAGGCATTTCAGTCATCATTACTGAAGGATGAATTAATCCTTGAGATATCCATGATTTTGCCTGGCGGCACTCGGATTGAAAGACTACCCGCCTGGATACACCGTGTCACCCAAGATCTGACATATTCCTCCACCTACGAGTCCCGCTTCTGGAACCCTCCTGCCGCAGAGCGCTACCAGTTCAAGCATCCTCGTCCACCCCAGCCCCAGTCTGTTAGGATATACGAGGCACATGTCGGGATATCCAACAGCAGAACACCGGGTAGGGACGTACAAAGAGTTCACGCAAAACATTCTTCCTCGGATACAGAAGCTTGGATACAACACCATCCAATTGATGGCGATCATGGAGCATCCGTATTATGCGTGTAGGTTTGCCTTCAGCAACTATTCACGATTTCAGTTGATGATCGTTTACTAGCCTTTGGATACCAAGTTACGAGCTTTTTCGCCGCAAGTTCTAGATACGGTACCCCTGAAGAGCTCCGAGAACTCATTGACACAGCTCATGGCATGGGTCTTACCGTCCTTCTTGACGTCATTCACTCTCATGCGTCCAAGAACGTTCTGGATGGACTGAATGCTTTCGACGGTTCCGACCATCAGTACTTCCACGAGGGCAGCAAAGGACGACATGAACTCTGGGACAGCAGGTTATTCAACTATGGGTCACACGAAGTCCTGAGATTCTTGCTGAGTAACTTGCGGTTTTACATGGAGGAGTACCAATTCGACGGGTTCCGATTTGATGGAGTCACGAGCATGATGTATGTGCATCATGGTATAGGGACCGGATTCTCTGGAGGATACCACGAGTACTTCGGACCTGGTGCAGATGAAGAGGCTATCGTTTACTTGATGCTGGTGAGTGCATCGCAATTCTGTTCTTGACGGGGGTTCACAAGTGCCAGGCCAACGATGCTCTGCACGCACTCTACCCCTCGGTCATCACTATAGCAGAAGACGTTTCTGGCATGCCTCTCCTCTGCGTTCCGGTCAGTCAAGGTGGTATTGGGTTTGACTACCGCTTGTCTATGGCCATCCCGGATATGTGGATTAAACTCTTGAAACACCAATCCGATGACGACTGGAATATGGGAAATATCGTGCATACGTTGACGAACCGTAGACATGGGGAGAAGAGCGTTGCTTACGCTGAGAGCCATGATCAAGCTCTCGTCGGTGACAAAACACTAGCATTTTGGTTGATGGACAAGGAGATGTGTAAGTACTTGATGATAATTATTGTCGGCGATAATCGAGTTTGCGAGGCTAGACACCCATATGTCGGACCTAACTCCCATGACACCTATCGTCGCCCGCGGACTTGCGCTGCACAAGATGATACGGTGAGCTCAATACTCGCTCTCCACGGTATTCACTCA
Organism: Melanogaster broomeanus; assembly: GCA_014904935.1. Lineage (NCBI taxonomy): Eukaryota > Fungi > Basidiomycota > Agaricomycetes > Boletales > Melanogastraceae > Melanogaster > Melanogaster broomeanus. The sequence continues at coordinate 1,372,512 of MU123695.1, read as the reverse complement.
ATTAGGATCAGGTTACTGGTGCATTCGCTTGGCGGGGAAGGCTACCTGAACTTCGAAGGAAACGAGTTCGGACATCCGGAGGTACGAACTATCGACGGTTTAGCTCCATCCCTCTGACACCGTTACGCCCACAGTGGCTCGACTTTCCTCGAGAGGGGAATAATAATTCCTTCCAATATGCACGCCGACAGTGGAATGTTGTGGATGATCCTTTGTTGCGATACCAATACCTGAACAATTTTGACGCCGCGATGAACCATTTGGAAAGCCAGTATAACTGGTTGTCTTCTCCTCAAGTATGAAGAAACTGGTCGGATGTCCGTAGCCTAACATTTTATTACCCAGGCATATATCTCCCTCAAGAACGAAGACGACAAGATGGTTGTATATGAGCGCGCCGGCCTTCTTTTTATATTTAACTTCCATCCCACAAACTCATTCACGGATTATCGTGTCGGTGTTGACGTCGCCGGGGATTACACGGTCGTTTTGACCAGTGATGAAAAGAGGTATGGAGGATTTGAGAATGTGACGTCAAATGGCAAGTATCCAACGACGCCCATGGAATGGAATGGGAGGAAAAACCAGACACATGTAAGCCTTGGTCTCGATTGGATTGACAGGCTAGCACTCACTTTCAAGGCGCTGCAGGTTTATATACCGGCGAGGACCTGCCTCGTCCTGGCGAAGTGCTGAGGGAGGCATATTATGAGATATACCAGTGCCGCTGAGATCAAGGGGGAAATAAGGAAAGGGGAACCGTGGCGAGACCGCATTGCGCATATCTGAAGGTCCGAAGTGTGTCACACTTTGTGAGGTCGAAAGGCTCTTTGAAGCGTTTGAATAAGCTGGTGGTGGCTTATGACAATGTACTAAGTTACTTGTGTACAGTATATATGACACGGGTGTATTTATAGTATATTGAGTCCACTTGTTCGGATGCAAGCCTGCAAGAAAAGCGTGGATCGTGTGATCCAGGACTCGTCACTCATCTTCCCTGACTGCGGCGGGGAAAACTCTCCATGGACGACAAGCGAGCCACTGTCGACACGAAGTCGGCATCTGACAGTGCAAACTATGCTATTCCAGCGCCTGTCACGCAGGCACGCCAACCGATATCAAACAGAAAGAAATGGGCGTGCTGGGGTGTAGCATCCCTCGTGTTGCTGGCATTTCACCTCTGGGGCAAACCTACTTCCACCCGGAGCGTAATGTGCAATGACCATCAAGATGGCGAATATGAACATCTCATGCGGGAATATATGAGACCTGGCAACAAACACCCGAAGGGCCCCTTGAGAGACAAGAAAGCAGAGCAACTGTTCTTGTAAGCCAGTTCGTTAGTTTGGGCTTCTCCAAAATCTAATCTTTTTTACAGGTCCATACCCGATGAGGAGAGTGCACTCGCTGCCTCTCGTTTGTACGCCTCGAAGCCCCACCTGGCTGGTACGCCCGGGGACCTAACCACTGCCAAGGACTTCCTTGCCCTTCTACAGCGTGAACTAGACATCCAGCAGACTTCCCCTGAGCTTCCTATGTTCTCAGCTGGTACCAACGAAGCTCGGGCGGCTACTTTGAACGTGTCATCATACACCAATCCTACCGCTTGGATCGACACTTACTACCCAATCCTGAATTCTCCCCTGAGCCATAGCCTGGAAATTCTTGGAGAAGACGGGAGTCCTGTCTGGACCGCTGAGCTGGAGGAAGTTTCGGACGAGGCAGACCCAGATGCGGCCGAGTTTGCGACTGCGGTCCCTACATGGCATGGAATCAGCTGCGGCGGTGAAGCTAAGGGAAAGCTGGTATATGCCAACTATGGACGCAAGCAGGACTATGATGCGCTGGTTGATCTAGGTACGTCTAGTTAATCTGTTTCTTTATCATGGTTTAGCTTCATGGAATAACTCAAGGGGTCGACTTTACTGGAAAGATTGTGATCGCTCGTTATGGCAGCATTTTTCGTGGACTGAAGGTGCGAAAAGCTGACTCGGATTCAACCATGTATGCATGGGTTAACGTGTGGTCTTCAGGTCAAAAGAGCCCAGGAGCTAGCCGCCGCCGCCGTCCTGATCTATTCCGACCCGCGGGATGATGGCACCGTTACCGTTGAGAATGGATACGTGCCGTGAGTTGGTCTCCAGTGTACGCTGTGGGCCCATGTTCACATTTCTTAATAGTTACCCTCATGGCCCTGCCCGCAACCCAACTTCTGTGCAAAGGGGCTCCGTCCAATTCTTGTCGCTTTACCCGGGTGACCCTTCAACACCGGGTTATCCTTCGTACGAGAACAGCACGAGAGTCGATGGCGGAAGCAAGCCAACAATCCCCAGTTTACCGATCTCGTGGGCGAACGCCGAGGTTCTTTTGAAACAGATCGAAAACGGTAATGAGGGTCCTATTGTACGGCTAGTTAACAATGGTACGAGTCCATCGTGCATATCAGAAACATCATTCATTGAATCCTTTGTGAACCAGTCGACGAGAAGATTACCCCTATTTGGAACACTATGGGGGTGATCCCTGGTCACATCACGAATGAGGTCGTTGTCGTTGGCAACCATCGCGATGGTGGGTACTTCGCACTCATAGCTTAACTTGTGCTGAGCCCCGTGAATTTAGCATGGGTATGCTCTTACTGTGCTTTTGACTGCGAGGATCATATACACCCAGTTTTAGGTGCTTGGAGCTTCGGATCCCTCCTCAGGTACTGTCTCGGTTCATGAGGCTATTCGCGGATTCGGCGCGTTGTTGAGAAGTGGCTGGAAGCCCCTGCGGACGATTCTCATTGCTAGCTGGGATGGAGAGGAGGTGAGAGTATCCCCGTTATTAAACGTCTTTTCTAATCACCCCCAAAGTATGGATTGGTTGGCAGCACTGAATGGGGCGAGGACTTCGCAGATTGGATCAGGGAGCACGTTGTCGCCTATGTGAATATGGGTAAGACCCCATAGCTCCGCGAAACCGACAGCTTCTCACCCCGTGTCCAGACACCTCTGTATCAGGATCCCGCTTGAGCGCATCTGCATCTCCACTGCTAGCCCACCTTTTACGTGATACCGCTGAACAGATTCCCCATCCGACTTCCGAGGGAAGGTCACTTTGGGCTGCACGTTCAGACAATGGTGAACTATATGGCGAGAAACTTGACGCTGAGGCAATCATCGCACACGAAGAAGCGCAGTTAGCAGCAGACTATATTGGTGTTAGTCCGTTGGGATCTGGCAGTGACTACACTGTTTTCTTGCAGTACATCGGGGTGAGGAACGAATCAGGAAGCCTCAAAGTTTCGATTCTGACATAACCCCAGGTACCAAGTGCCCAAGCTGGGTTCGCATCGACTTTGCATGATCCTGTATATCATTATCACTCGATCTTTGATTCACAACACTGGCAGGAGGTGTACGGTGATCCTGGTTTCTCTCGCCATGTATGTATCCCAACCACCGCTTTATCCTCCAGAAGCTAATAATACTTGGAGGTTGCAATCGCCAAGCACATTGGTCTGCAGGTTCTACGCCTCTCTGGTGACATCGTGTTACCTTTTAACACTACACACTATTCTCTGGAGCTGGAATCCTATCTCAACAAGTATGAAATTGTACGTCTACTCTCAGAGCTTTTCTGACGCCCAATCTTCCTACAGGGTCGACGCACTAGCTGGCGCTGCATCTCTTGATGTAGATTTTGCCGATCTGCGTGATGCCATTCAGGCTCTTCAAGCCGCTAGCATTGCGCTCGACACCGAGAAAGCCGGAGCTGAGGCGGAACTCAGGGAAGTTCTTCGGAAACTGAAGAAGAGACTAGCAAAACGGCGCAAACTTCATCGCAAGGTGCGAAAGGGCATCTGCAAGCTGAAGAAGGTCTTCGGCAAGGAGTGCCGTTCTTCAAAGGAGTTCAAAGACGATGCCCATAAGGAGCCCAGGTTTGTCTTCGACCTTTGTCTGACATTATCAGGCGTGTTGACATGTTCCAGGTTTCCGAAAAAGAGGCTCCTAAAGGCTATTAAGCGCGTGCAGGCTGTTAACGAGAAACTTGTCGCCTTTGAACGAGGCTTCATCTCTGAAGGAGGTATCAAAGATCGCGAGTGGTACAAGCATCTCGGCGTGGCCCCAGGGAAGTGGCTAGGTGAGCTTTGGTGTTGCTCTGGGTTGCCGAAAGAAAGTTCCTGATCAATGAATTGTCTAGGCTACGGCGCGACAACCTTGCCCGGGGTTACTGAAGCCATCACTATGGATGCAGATGCAGCTGCCACTGCCGAGGAAGCCGAAAGGCTGACGGTCCTCATCGATAACTTGACTGGGAGAATCCTCCTCTAATCTGCTGGACGACAGTCATTGAACACCCTTCTTGTTGTCATGTAAATACGTGTTCTGTATACCTATCGCAATGATATATTCTGCGGATATCTTTACCGACGAAGTTCATCCTAAAAGGTAATCTACTGGAGCGGTTACACCGAGGTTTCTACGATTACCGCTTTTCATCGAGCATCATTACCACGCGTGGTATCGGGGCCCCGGGGAGCTCATGCTTGCAGGCCACACGTCGACGCGTTCAACTTGAAGTTCTCTTGTCTGCTTCCTGTGAAGTTCTAAGGCTTCGACAGAGGAGCCCATCGATCCTCTGAGCATTTTCTCAATATGCCGACTGCCGAGGCCAAGGCTGCGACGTGGACGAGCGCAAAGGCCTCCCTCTCCATATTCACCATTAGCGTTGGCATATCGCTTTTCACATCATCTTATGAGAGGGCAGTGAGCCCTCTCTTCGGCGGTGTTGCCACTGAAAAGTACCTGAATTATGTCGTCCATGGAAGCACCGCGCTGGGTGTCATCTTGCCCAGGCTGCCACGTCCCCAGCTTCTACTTGTTCTTGCGACGCTGGTCCAAGTTGCCTCACACACTTCCTACTGGGTCGGCGTTTTCGCTGCAAGGCATGGAGATCCGAATACTCGGTCCTCTCTTTGCCCACACAATGGTCCTGGCACCAGTGATTTACCTCGCAGTGTCACTGGCTATGAGTATTGACGTGAGTTAACTTGGACGTATCTCGCACACTCTGATATGACGCCCCAGTCTCGACTGGCTACAATGGCCTTGGCAGCGAATGCATTACAGTTACGCCCGCTCATACTACTCGTCGCTCATCAACTTTCCCTCGACACTCACAAAGACATCGTCGTGAGTGCCTCTACGATCCTTGCTCCCGTTGGTACTTGCCTGAGAACACCATTTCCTGCCGCCAACAGTTCCTCATACTTGGAATTTTGGCTTTCTTTTCTTGGGCCGCGACAAGGATCGATGGGAGTTCTTCCCGTCAATCCAGCCCAAGCGCTATCTCTCGTGCGACCAGCGTGACGAGGAAGTTCTGGGCCCTCTCCATACCAATTGCATTCGCCCTTGTTCCTGGCATCCGCTCCTCGACGCTTTCAGGCAGTGGGGGGTCTCCGTACGACAGCCCTCACTACCCACTTCGTATTCTCTCCTCAAAAGACTCTGTAAGCGGAGTAGTCGTAGTCGGGGAGCTACTGCATCCTACAGCAGAGGAGACGGACCCGGCTGCTTTACATTCTATCCGTTATCTTCGTGCGTCGCATTCTCTCATCGGAGGCGTTTGGACCGGGTCGAGGGTTGCTCCCATGAGCGGTTTCCCCTCCCGAACAGACCAATATGGAACACCACTCGGCGATTCTATATACAGCGCGTTCGTTCTTCAAGAGGCGGCACGACTGGTGAATAGCACTGCACAAGGCAAGAGCGGTAAATGGGAGAATGCTCTCGTCATGTGAGCAGTAAACTCGTCGCGTTTTCCACACTTTTATATCTTACATGAATACAGAGGACTCGGGGCTGGTATTTCGGCTGATGCTTCTTGTCCAACATGGAATCTCCACCACTATTGTAGAGATCGATCCTGCGGTGTACGATGCTGCAAGGCAGTACTTTGGTTTGGAACATCCCGGCGATGATAAAGTCTTCTTGGAGGACGCTCGGGATTGGGTGAACGGGAGACGGGTTGCCATGCAGTCAAACGACGAAGGGGCTTCTTCGAAATTCGAAATAATTGTCCACGACTGCTTCTCAGGAGGAGGGGTACCGCAACATCTATTTTCCATGGAGTTTTGGAATGAGTTGAAATCTAGTCATCAGCCCGGAGGCCGTAGTTGCAGTGGTAAGGTACAACCCGAAATGCATCCATTGGTGATTAACCGAGCCTCCGTGGACAGAACTTTGCAGGCAAACTTGCCTCACAACCGTCCCGAGCCATTACTACCACCTTGCTGAAGGCGTTCGGACAATGCAGGGTTTTCCATGATTTGCTGGAGCCTATTCCAGAGGAACATTCTGATTTCCTGAACATGGTGAAAACGTGAACTATGTTCTTCCGAGAAAGCTTATACTAACGTCTGGATACCTGTTTGCCAGGTCTTCTTCTGTTCCCCATCCCCCGTGCCGCTTACGTTCCGTTCATCAGTAGATGCGGACTATCTCCATTCATACCTGCGCCATCATGTGCTGTCTAGTCTAGACAAGAGGGAGATGTCAATAAGCCAGGTTATGGGCAGCGTCGTGTGGTCTAAGAAACGGAAGAGAAATTCTTGTTAACGGACCTGAACAACAAGCTGGACTGAGTGGCAGGGTGAGGAAGCAATGGAGCATTGGAAACGTGAGTAAATCCTCGTCGTGATGGTTCCGACCTCATTCCATGTGCATAGTGATGAGGAGGATATTGCCAGACATTGTTTGGGAGACCTATTGATCTGGCGGTGTTCGCCTGAACTAACTGCTTATCTATGTCGAGTTCCTTGCAATCCGCCGTTCGACGGTTCTGTATGAGGACAATCAACTCACCCTTGTGTGTCGACATATGTATACTGTGTGTGGATACCACTGGCTATCACATAACTGGTACAACGTACTCCTACATAGTACCTTGGATCATGCTATTTTCACGCATGAATCGGATAACTTACTACAGTAAATCCTGCAATACTAGTACTAGTGTGATCGTAATCTGGTGACTAGATCCGCTCAGCGCGCGCTCCAACGAGTTTTACCACTTGCCTCATTAGACGGTTGTGGTGACCAGTAGTGTGATATTCGGGCTCTAACGCTCAAGGCTTATCTTATCTATATACCCTTTACATAAGGTTAACTTGATTCAACATGTGTTACAGTCTTTGTTTCTCAGCACCTGCCTTCCTTCAAGCTTAACCACATGTCTGCTCTGAGCCTGAAGAGTCTGGCTGGTCTGTGTCGCGCACCTGCGCTCTCCAGAGACTTGCGGTCGTTGGTAAGGCGGAAGTACAGCACACTCGCGGAGGTTAGTGTCTTTCATCTGGTCTTGGTCTGCCTGGAGCCGGTGGACCGTGCATGATGCCAAATCCACCTCCCAGGATGTACGTTCCGACTCGACTTTTCGCATCCCACTAATCGACTTCTCCGCATTCCGTGCTGCCACTTCGGTTTCAGAGAAGCGCCGCGTTGCGGACGACATCGTGAACGGCTTCAGAGAGGTTGGGTTCGTATACTTGACTGGCCATGGCGTCTCTGGCGACATGATCGACAATGTTTACAAGCAGGTAAGACCTTCAGCACTCTGACGATTTGGTTGTTCTTAATGAATCCGCTCTATAGGGCGCTGCCTTCTTTAGTCTACCCCCGGAGGTCAAGGTAATTGCCCCAGACTCGACGTCACAATAGCAGAACTGAGAGGCGAATGTAGGCCCAAGTTGCATGGGACGACCCTCGTGCCAACCGAGGTTACGTCAAAGTCGGCCGCGAACGCGTAACACAGTCCTCGGATGCGGCTGAGATAGCAGCTCTGCGTGCCAAGGCCCCAGATACGAAGGAAACGATGGAGATAGGCCGTGACTGGGACCCCGTCTGGAAGAACAAGTGGCCCAAGGAAGCCGACGTGCCTGGGTTCCGGCAGACTATGCTTCAATTCTTTCAGGTCGGTCATTGGGCTTACTCGATGAAAGAGTTGTGTTCCAATGTTCGTTACAGACGTGTCATGAACTGCACGCAGCCGTGATGCGCTCCCTTGCGCTAGGACTGGACCTCGACGAGTCCTTCTTCGACCGCAAGATTGATCAACAGTATCACAACCTGAGGCTTCTGTCGTATCCATCTATTCGTACGAAGCTGTTATTGCAAGAGGGTCAGGCAAGAGCTGGTGCACATTCAGGCATGTCCAGTTACACTTAGATATGGACAAGTGTTGACCCTTGGCGTGTGTAGATTATGGGACTGTGACACTGCTGTTCCAAGATTCTGTGCGTGGGACGCAAAAATTGCTCTGCACGGTGATCGCTGACTTCCTTGCTGGGCTCTAGATAGGTGGATTGGAGGTACAAAATCCACACACCAAACACTATCAGCCTGCCCCGCCTATTGTACGCTGTGAAGTTTACCGTAATTCCAGCGAGTACTGATGGTCTCGCACAGCCAGGGACCATCGTCATCAATGCTGGAGACCTACTGGCTCGCTGGAGTAACGACGTCCTTCGATCCACCCTTCACAGGGTAGTAGCCCCTCCGGTCCAGAAGGTCAGCGACACGGAAGGTATAACTCCCGCTCGTCAATCGATCGCTTTCTTCTGCAACCCGAACTTCGATGCGGTCATTGAGTCGTTGCCAACGTGCGTCAGCGCGACCAACCCGAGCCAATACAAGGGCATCACGACCGAGGAATACATCGTTGGGCGTTTGGCTGCTACTTACGACTAACTGTAGAATTGACCAGTTGCCTAGGAATGCTAGTGATTAATCGAGGGACCTGCTGCTCTATGCAGGTAGAATTCAGCATATATCACGGAATACACAGTATGGCAAATGTAATAAGCACATGGGAGCTTGTGATGTACATGCTTGGCGAAACATAGCAATGTATGGAGGTGGTTCGATAGATAGGTTAGGCAGAAGCATGGTTTAATCTTTCGTCATTCCTTACTTCTGAACAAACCCAGCGTATGCTGTCCGCCACATGCAACCGCGGAAGCCAGGAACTTTCCTTCCCTACGAACGACTAGCGTAGGTGTCTTAGCGTCCTTCTCTTTGACGCCTAGTTCTCCTTGTGTCTCTGCGCCCCAAGCATACAGGAGACCGCCCCGGGAGATAGCCATGTTGTTGTGCGTTCCCGCCGAAATGTGGACAATGGGATCATTTGGATCGTCAAAGGTGACTTCTAAAGGCTCGAGGACGAAGTCCTGGTTGGGACGCGACTGGTATTTTTCGTCGTCTTCCCTTTGACCGAGCTGACCACTATCGCACCTTCCACAAGCGTACACCTTTCCGGCGGCCGTCAAGAATAGAGTATGGTGCTCTCCACCAGCAAAGCGAACGACAACGTCTCCCCCAAGGGCCCCTTGGAAAGTGATTCGACCTTCTTTGGCGATTGAATATCGTCCGCGACACCAACTCCGGTTTGGCCCATTGAGTTAAGACCCCATCCCCAAACGTCGCCTGATTCATCCACTGCGAACGAGCAATAGTTGCCAGCGCCGATGACCACTATGCGATTAGACCGGCTACCGATTGTGATTTTTTCAGGGACGGTCCCGTGAATTTTACGGCGGTCGAGGATTTTTCGGCCTAGCTGGCCTTGCTCACCGGCGCCCCAAGCGTAAACGTTGCCATGGGTTGTCAGCACCAAAACGTGGTTATTCCCTGCAACAACGGATACTGCCTTTTCAGTGTCTCCGGGCTTATGGGACAGGTGAAGCATGGATACGGGCTCAAATTCGTGCCTGGCGTCGCTAGAAAACCCAAGGGAGCCTTCGGCGGCCTAGATTTTATTTAAAAGATCGTTACTGACTAGAATCAAGTAGAAGGGGGATTCTGACTCACTCGGAAAGAGCCCCACACTCGAAGTTCGCCTTCTTCGCTGATGGCAGCAGATACACTATCTCCTGCGGCGATCTGGACGGCACGGAACTTGTTGTCCACTAGTGACTGTAAAGGATGAGGGAAAGCCGTGAGGGTATCGATGTCAATGAAAGAACCCGGTTTGTCGGGATCAGGAATATCTTTTGTGACACGACCCAAGGCGGCATCGTCATTCACTCCACATGACCATATCTTTCACAGTAATGTGAGCTCACAGACAGTTTACAAGAATCATGAAATGACCCACTTTGCCCTTTTCGTCAATGAGAAGTGTATGCAAACCCCCAGCCGCGATTGCCTCAAGGCCAGCGCCTTCCGAGCCAAATGCACCTTCTTTGATCTTTTGATCCACCCAAGTGTTCCGTTTAGGAAACGAAAACTCGTCCAAAATGTCTGGGCCCATTCCGAACTGGCCGAAATTGCCCGCGCCCCATACGAATAGCTGATTGGGAGGTCTTGGATGTTGTGCGGGAGGAGTCGGTAGAGGGTTAAAATAGGGTTTGACCTGCTGAGGCTCTTCGGCGACAACAGGGAGCCCGTTTGCGGTGGGCTTTCTGCCTAGTCTCCTGCCAGACATGGTCTTCTTTAGGGTGGTCATTTTGACGTCCTCTGTGTCCGACTGTGCGCCTCTTGACCGAGCGCGCTTCCTCGGTGGCGAGGCTTTTACAGGAGAGGACGCTCGTTTGTTTGTTTGACTACTGGTTCTGCCAACAGGTTTGGTACCGTTGACAGACGGAGGTTTGGTGCTGCCATTGGTAGTCGGTAGAGGTGCGGCTCGCGCAGCTGTTGTCCCTCCTGGGCCCACAGAAGTTGCCCGGGTGGATCTTCGAAGGGGTGGTTGGTTCGACATGAGTCAAGTGTGAATTAAGATGGAAATCGTAGGAAAGAAAAGAGAACGATAAATCTAGTAGGGAGTGTATATTGTAACAAGTGTGGACGGACTCGAGATGATGGTGGAAAGAGACAAAGAAGGGTAACGAGGACTGCTGCCCACTTTGCCGTCGGACTCGGAGTCAACGAAGTCAACGGCTACCTCCACTGAGCCGTGGTCAAACTTGTTTACTGTATATGTAACGCGGGAACATATCGCGTCTGTGGCTATGGCACAGCCACAACTGTGGGTCACAGCCTCCACAGTGAGTCCACACACCAAGCACCTGAGTACGAGTACTAAAGTACTTGAGTGGACTACATACCACCAGTAAGTAGCACGGCACTAATATCTAGTGGCCTCATGACTCTTCTCAGGGCGTCAATTTTGTCTCGCCATATCCTCAGGAGGGCAGCTTACCTTCACCAAACTCATTACCAACCAACACTGCTACCTACCGAGCCCATGTGATACACGCGAACAGTACGTTCACGTCACACTCGGGGCATATTCCGACCAATACCTATTGTGTACAGGTTCACTGTATTAAATCCTGCCACAGGGGAAGCTCTATGCTCGTTCGTCTGCCTTAGTCATCGTTGTCTTTCCATTCGCTCAAGTGATCACAGCGTAGAAGCTGCAACATCCAAGGATGTCGATGCAGCAGTAACTCGCGCTCATTCAGCATATCAATCTGGCATATGGTCCAAAGCACCGCCTCTCACTCGCTCTGCTATCCTTTCACGCTTGGCCCAGCTGTTGGAGGAATCCATCCCAGATATGGCTAAGATAGAAACTTTGCAAACCGGAAGGGTTATCCGAGAGATGAATGCTCAGATTGGACGTTTACCAGACTGGCTGTGTGTGAACTGACTCCGTGACGTTGGAGAACCGTGGCTTATCAGCTGTTCACATCCAGCCGCTACTATTGTGCTTTATTGCGCACGGGGCAAGCATTCGTCGCCCCAACGCAAGGAAAGTTGTTCAATTATGTACACCGCATTCCACTCGGCGTCGTTGCACAAATAACTGTAAGTTCCAGATATTTTGAGTACATTCTCGCAGAACCACCTCACCAGAAATGAATTCAGCCTTTCAATCACCCTTTACTCATCGCCGTAAAGAAGATAGCCCCTGCGTTGGCTGCTGGAAATAGTGTCATTGTTAAACCCTCGGAGGTAGTGCTTCATGATCACCATGTTGCCTTGCGAGTATCTGATGATATTGACAGCTTGCACCAATCTCGTTGCTTGAGTTTGAAAAACTAACGCAAAAGGCAGGAGGCCAGTAATATAGTGTAGTGCAAGGATATCCTTGTCTTAATCAACATGGTATAGTGCCCGACGGCGTCTTCACCGTTCTTCCTGGCTACGGACACTCCACGGGGACACAGCTCGCCTCTCATCCACTTGTTCGGAAAGTTGATATAACAGTAAGTTATGAAGTTTTCGTATTGTGGGACCATGGGCGACTTGTGTATGTAGGCCGGAACCAACACTGGACGTGCGATAGGTGCCATTGTTGGTGCTAACCTGGCCTCCTTCACCGCTGAATTAGGTGGCAAAGTGAGTTTTCAGATGGTTGGGTTTGTCATCTGACTGAACATGTAAACAGGCACCAATTGTTGTATTCGACGATGCGGACCTTGTTTCGGCAGTAAATGGAGTGGCGTTTGCGTCGTTCGTCGCGTCTGGACAGACCTGTGTTTCAGGGACCCGAATCATCATCCAAGACAAGATTTACGATCAATTCATGTCAGCGTTCCTCGACAAGGTCGCAAGCATCACTCGGCGTATGGGAAACCGTAAGTCTCTCGACCTTCTATTTGAACATATTCCTGAACATAGTTTCAGCATCCAATCCACAATCTTCTATGGGTTCCGTCATTTCCGTTAAACATCTCGAGCGTATGGAGCACATGGTCAAAAGTCGCACAAGTGGAGAATTACTTGCTGGCGGAGAACGAATCACTGGGCGGTCGGCTCTCGATGGTTTTGATTTCCTTAGGGGAGCCTTCTATCCACCGACGGTCATTGCAGACGTAGACGTCAACGATGAAATATGGCAAGAAGAAATATTTGGCCCTGTGGTAGTCGTCAAGAAGTTCCATGTAAGTCCACAACAACACTGTTTTCGACTTTCCTGGTCTCCTAACCTAGCCTGTTTTAGGACGAGGCCGAAGGTGTCGCGCTCGCCAATGCTTCCAAGTATGGGCTGGGTGCAGGAATATGGACTACTAACGTGTCAAGAATGCATCGTGTCGCAGATGAGATCGAGGCAGGTGTTGTATGGGTGAATACCCATCATCGCAATGATCCCAGCTCTCCTTGGTGCGCACCAGGAACTAAAGCTTAAAGTGCTTGATTGACCCCCGACCTTCCAGGGGTGGCATGAAAGAAAGTGGGATCGGTCGAGAAAATGGGATCGAGGCGCTGGAGGCATGTAAGTGCTCCTTATATGAGTACTGCACACACTCTGGAACATGGACTGGGAATAGATTCGCAAAGCAAATCTGTCATCGTCAACACTGCGACTGCGGAGGAGGCCCGTGCTGGTGAGGATTGGTTTGCTGATAGCGGGGACGTCAAGCGATATGGTTGAGCATCGATCGTCCACTTCTTGGGCTTGGACCCATGAGAGTAGACCACGCCACCCCTTGACCTGGCGTCCTCGCAAACCAGATGGAGGGCGATCCCTTGTCATATGATTACTGTGGTATCTCCAGTCAGGAGCTAGGGCGAGTAGGAATACAAGCTCATTGCTACACATATTACAAAAATTCAAATTACAAAACTCGATACAGTTTTGGAACGTGTGCGTTTATCCAGTTGTCTTGACCGCTTCCTTCGGGGCAGGCTTGTGAAGAATATCAGTAGGTTGTAGTGAACGTAATGTACAAGGCACACACCTCATTCACCTCAAGTGGCGGTTCGTCCAAGAAGTCTGGTGTTTTGTTGAGGTCTGCAAGATATGATGTACCTTCTTCCTCTTCCTCGTACTGCAATGCGTCTAGCTCTGTCGCAAACATGTGAGCATTGGTAGCTGCTAACACGGCAACGAGAATTTACCAGCTTCAAGATCAGCTTCGTCAAGCTCATCAGGCACTGCGTAGGTCCTCCCAAGCGACTCCTGTATTTCGTTCGCCTGTTCCAACAGTTCCTCCATGTCATAATGCATATTCTAGTACCACACTCGTCAGCACAGGGCCACACAGCAAGACGAGGTACGATCCGTCGCGCACCTCTATCTTGTCAATATCAATCTTCCCATACTGCTTTCGCATCTCTTTATTCGCGAGCTTCATGGCATCGACGGTGGCCATCGTGTTCCGCAGGTTCTCCGTGGTTATCGCTGCGGACTCCATGTTGAACGTTTGTTGTGCTAGCTGATTGAGTTGACCTTCGTACATCTTCTTCTGGCGGAGAACGCGAATGGCGCGTTGCTCGATGGCTCTCTGTCCGGGGGTGTGATGGGTTGTGATGACGTACATAACATAGTCGACTGCGTTACCTTGCCAGGCCCGTTCCGGAGTTTGCTCATCTGGTCCTTGTACCGCATCAGCTCTCCGTCGAGCTTCTTGATATTGACCTCTATCGAAGCTATCCGAGCATCTGTCTGGTCATATTCGCCATGTGTGTTATGTCCCGTACCGGTTATGACGTTGGTACGACTTACGGAGTTGATAGCATCCTGGAGTGTTGCTTTGGGTTTCTTTGCGGTGGACGTTCCGAATATTCGATTCATGATGGATGAACGATGCAGGGGTCGGTCGGGGCGATATGGATAGTGGGCAAGAGTTGGGCAAGACTGCGGTACTCTTGTAATTCGACCGGATATGGGACCCCCCAAAACAGACAAAACCGGATCTGGCGTTGTACTGGCGAGCCGCCGTGCGCACTCATTGCATTGGATCCCTCACCTGATTTATATTCCTACGTTACGTCTAGCTGGTAACCATGTAGTGCAGCGTCCAAAACTCCCCAATTATGTTACATATCGAACAACATCACTCCTAAGACTGAACCACCCAAACCCTACAAGTCCATCGTCCAACTCCCAAGCGCTACCGGATCCATGTGAGCTCGGGATCATGATAAGAATCCCCTTACGGCCCCTCCAACATTCAACACGTCTAGCCTGCGAGTCAAAAACAATTATAGTCAGCAGTCACTCTACAGGCCCAGAGACATTCCCCATCTAGCCCCGAAGAGCAGCACAGAAACTCGAGGCAGTTATTGGAGAGAGAAAAGAACCATTAAGAAGGCTCATTGGACAGCTGAATTGGCCTTGGGGGCACGATGAACACGGATCCCAATCCAATAATGGTAACAGATAGAGCACCAAGGAAGCAAGGGTGAATGGAATCTCTCCCCACCCTGTCGCTACCCTCCTTGCAATGACGTGGTCTCGTATGATATGAAGAAAGGAGCACTCACAAGAACGTGTCGTGTCCCCATACTCCACCGAGCTCAAAGTAGCTGACCTGCGAGTTCCCCGCCATCCGAAGGGCATCGACAATTTCGCGCTGTTGGTCAACTGGGAACAAGATATCGCTTTGTACTCCCAGAACGAGGACCGGCATCGATGCGAGCGGACTGAGACCTTTCGCGAGTTCAGGTAGGTGGGGCGCAGGGTTGGATGGTGGTGGATGCGACTTCAAGAGCGCGGCACCTTGTGATGCAGCAGATACAGTTGACGAGGGCAGAGAGGATGGTTGAGAGGGACTCATGTCGAGCTGTTCGAGGGCAGGTAGGGTGAGGTCAAACAGATCCATCGCTTTCGATATGTAGAGGAGCGAATTGGCGTCATATTTCAGACAAAATTGCTCGCCCTGAAACAGTTCAGTCAGTAATCCTTTTGCCATCCATAATCAAGCGCTAGTGTAGGGCATGGAGTTTGCACCAGAGGACATACCTGGTGATCAAGGTAGGTTTCGATGAGGAACTCCGGACACAACGTTGGTGTCCTGGATGGTTTACCTGATGGAGTAGATCCTGGAGTGTTAGCTGATCGCTCAACTTGCGCCCGAAGCGCAGATCCCATTCGGGGCCAGAACGATAGGTGATAGTGGCGATCTCTGCGATACCGGATCAGCCCGAGTGGCACTTTTCGGTAGTCAATAACAGATGTACTAACGACGAGCCAGCTTCATTCCCGCGTGGGGGGGCAAACCATCGTAATAAAACCCGTTATTCCAATTAGGGTCGGCCATGAGGACTGTACACATGTTAGTCGGGAGTCTGGGGGTAAGGGGTCTTGCAGGTGGTACGAACCACTTCTTTGGGCGTGCCGCATTGCTATGCTGCCTGGGCTGCTTCTAGCGGTGCCACTGATACTAACGATCTTGCCAACACGTTCAGGGAAGAGCCAGCCTGCGGCAAGACTCTGCATAGCCCCCATGGAAGAACCGACACTGGCGTAAAGACGATCGACACCGATGGAATCCAATAACTTGAACTGTGCTTTCACCATGTCGAAGATGGATAGTATGGGAAACCGAGTGGCGTAATGCTTTCCTGTCGTTGGATCGACGGAGGAGGGGCCAGTGGAACCATAGCAGCCACCGAGGACATTTGTGCAGATGATGAAGAACTGATTGGTGTCCAATGCCTTTCCTGGCCCGATGAACTTTTCCCACCAACCTTGGGTCTGATTCAAAGTTGTAGAAGCAGCATGGGAGGATGCAGACAAGCCAGTGTGGAGGAGGATAACGTTGTCGCGGGTGGGAGAGAGAGTTCCCCAGGTCTCGTAGGCAATGTCA
This sequence comes from Melanogaster broomeanus, assembly GCA_014904935.1. Taxonomy (NCBI): domain Eukaryota; kingdom Fungi; phylum Basidiomycota; class Agaricomycetes; order Boletales; family Melanogastraceae; genus Melanogaster; species Melanogaster broomeanus. The sequence goes on along the minus strand of MU123695.1, from coordinate 1,355,990 downwards.
AAAGATCGGAAGAGTTGCAGAGTAGGTTAGTTGGAGAGGAGCAGGGTGATGATAGACATTGTACGAGAGGGGGTTGGGACGGGCATATGGAGGTTCGGGACCGCTATCGGGAGAGGGAGCAAGGGGGGGCTGGGATAAACGGGAGACTGAAGATGCGATGATGCGAGATTCGCGAGCTGCATGAGCGTCAACGCACGGAAAAGAAGGGGACTGCACAGTGGCTGCACAACTTGATGACCACCGTATTCCTTGACGTCTCAGCAACTGACGGAATGCGGGGGGTTGTGCTATTGACTTGAACATTTTGCTCCTAACAAGTGGTGGAGGTGAAACCAACAATGTAAAAGCACTATATGACACGCTTGGATGTAGATACTATGTTCACCGGTTCACCGCCGGCGATGTCGTGGGCGTCACAGTCAGCCGGCATTGCGAGTTAGAGATGGCGCGATTCTTTCGCTCACTTATTATTACTGTATTGCGACCCCTCTTTGTCGGGTTTTCCAATTGGAATTTAAACACTCTCTAGACTCTAGGCCTAGGGTTAGGGGTAATATGTACTTTTGGTTGCACGGGTGCTCGTCCCTTGATTCCCTTGAAGCAAGTGTTTCAACGTTGACGACAATAGCACCCGCATAGTCGCCGAGCGTTAAGTTGGTTTTTCATCTCGGTCACTCCAACCTGTGTCCCCGCGACCTCCAGGCCTGTGCTCTCTCACGAGAAGCCGCTGACTGCCACCTAACTGCAGAGACGGTGCGATCTCGAAGGTCCGGTCAGCGTGTCTGCTATACCCTGCGATACCTTGTGAGTTTCTCAGCCCATAACACGTTCCCGTCTTCTTGACGTGCACATTTTCTACACGTGTTATCTGCCCTAACTCCTCCTCCTTCCTCTCTTTCTCTGCGTCCGACTCCCCTTTGCGATTTTTCTCAGCTACGAGCCCTCCCTCCTGTACACGGTGGTCAGTGGTATGTATCTTAGTCCCGAAAAGGTCACCATATCGTGTTTAGGAGAAGAAGGCTGCATAGGTTTTAAGAAGATTGCCTATTCAGCTTTCAACGAGCTATAGTGGGGCAACGCCACTGACACAGAACCCTGTTCAAGCACATACAAAGGCCGTTCGAACCCTTCATCATGACCGCGATACTTGATCCTAAACCAACCCACAAAAGCGAAAACAAGGTATGTTGTGGATACATGACGACAACATGCCATAGCTTATTTGTTGTGCATACTTGACAGATCTACGCATTCTTCCGCTCTCGTTCTCGCTCCCGTACTCGTACAAATACCAACCCGGCCCCCGGTTACCCGCTCCCTATGTCATACAAGGTCGAGCCAGTACCACCCGCTCAGCCTAATAATCTCCATGCACGACATGCAAGTCTCACGAAAGATCCCTCACCCTCTGATAACCCGCCATCGAGCTATGCTAAATTATCGGTCCGATCTCAAACTCGACCGATCTCTTCTACCACGACCGCCACACACTCCACGATAGCCCCGACTTCCATCCGATTCGTTGGGAAGGAGGATGAATGGAATACGCCACGAGTATGCCTCACGACCTGAGAGCACTGATACCCATCAGTCTTTTGGAGATCACGATCAGCGCAGTGACGACTGCGAACACTACTTTGATGAACACCGTCCATCCCGCTCTGAAACGCCTTCTTCCACAAGGCGGAAGTTAGCGTTACATAGCTTTTTTGGAATTTCATTAACTCATAGATCATCTTCGTCTGGCTCTACCCAGCAACCCTCAACAACCTCGCAGCGGAAAGCTTCGACATCAACCTCAGCGTCTGAAACAAAGGACAAATTTTCTCGCAAACGCTCATTCAGGCTGAACTCTCGACCTTCTACACCCAAATCCATTGATGAGTCCAGTTCGAAATCACCTTATTCCATACCTGTACCATCAAGCCCGCTACCACTGTCCGCCAGTCCCCGCCGGCGATCATTCGGATTGGGCATGAGCTCCCAGCGCAGTACTCCGAAATCATCTGCTGGACATTTGCCACTTCCGCCTGTACATAACGGTCAAAGTGATCGATCTCAGGGCAGGAGACGTTCGGTCAGCTCAGATCGGACACCTCACGACAGCGCAGTTGCGCTTTCGGAAGAGAATGGAGATGGCTCAGATGCACAGCGGGATGCACACAAGAGTGGATATCCTTTCCTGGAAGTTGGATATCGAAGTAAAAAAGGGAAGGAAAAACAGAAACTATCTTGGGACTCAGGAAGACGGCATCTTGATTCTCGTCCCTCAATAGAGTTCGTCTCCCAGTCTCTGCCATCTGATCCTTCGCCCATGGCCCGGATTTACATTTCATCGCAGTCCGCTCGCGATCCTGGAGGCAAGGTGGAAGGTGGGCGTCCGCAGCTGTCCCAGTTACCCACTGTGGAGTCGCTTTCGTCTGAGGAGACTGAGGAGCAACCACCTCTCCTTGCACCACGTCCTATACCCGTAGTACCCGGATCATTCATACCCCACCAACTCCACAGCGGCCTGCAGAAGCTGATTTCCCATCGAGGTCTGGCACTGCATCACCGAGAGTCGATTCTGGCAAGGTGACGATCGCTAAAGGGAAAGCTGTCAACGCAGCCCACCGAGAACAGGTCCTTGTCTCTAGCTCCCAGTCACACACTGAAGCAGAGTCGAAGCCTGATACTTCATCGAAGGGTCGCTTCACTCCGCGACTCTTTGGCGGCAAAGATTTGCCCCGAACAAAAGATGCAGGTGGACAGAAGTCGAGCAGACGAGTAGATGGCAGACCGTCCAATGGACAAACCCACAAGTCAGCTAACAACATCATGGGCCTTCCACGTAACATGACAAGTCATAAGATCAAACATGGGAGTTTTGATTTCGAGCGTCCGGTCTCTACACTCAATGGGAGCAATCCCACCGTCGATCGAGAGGGATCACACGCTTCAAAGGGTGATACGTCCACTCACTCTCGGACCAGCAGTTCACGGAATCGGCTTCTTCCCCTGGAACGAACCACTTCGGAAGACTCGGCGCGAGTCGGGAAATCTTGGTTAACTGCATTTCGTCCCGCACGGGCAGAGCCGCCCATACTTTCTCAGTTGAAGCCACACCATACAGGGGATACGTCTGTCGTATCGTTTTCGTCCGTCTCTGCCCAGTCTAAGTCGACTGGCAGGGGGATTGGAGCTAGTGCGCCGGGCCAATCCTCGAGTTGGGGACGCGCGTCTGGCAGGGGCGTCCTACGCACGTCACATGGAACGTTTGCATTTGAGCATCCCGCCTCCGTACCTAGTTCCCCTATGCCCAAACCTTTTAACTTGCCGAACAGTTCATCAAATCAACACGATCTGCCCGACCCTCGATCTCAGCCTAAGTCTTCGTTGCACACATCCTCCGACACACGGCCGAAGCATTCCCGAGGGCGAAGCTATAACACGTCAGAATACGCTGACCCCAGCTATTCAAAGCTCCGGGACCGCAAATTAAACGGCAAGGGGCGATCTCTCGATTTAAATTTGGGACTTTCGTGGGCGCCTTCGCGTGTTCGTGAAGAGGCCGTCATGCCAGGGTCGACTCTGGCTCGGGAAAAGGCAAGGATGGAGAATGGTCGAGCGTACGGGTCGGATGTTACGAAGGTGTTTGAAAGCTTACTTTCGGAGTCCGGATTCCAGGCGTTTAAACAATGTAATTTCGTCTTTTTTCTCCCCTACTGGATTACGCTCACAGATAATGACCATTGCCACAGATGTCCACCGCTTTGATGCGCATATCATCCCGCTTGAGGGTCCTGCTGGCCTGCTCACCCGCGTCGAGAAGCTTCTCACCGATTCTGGTCTCAGCGAGCGAGATAGAATCAAACTCATGGCCAGATTTACCAATTTTGTCGAGGGCCACGGTGGGTGATGATGCCTATCTTGATGATGTGTTATATGTGTATATGCACGTAGGGTTGATCTTTGGGTACTAGTAAATTTTTCTTTATATAACCGCCCATGTTATGACTTCGTCATGTATCCCTTTTATTGCTTCGTGTGCTATCTCAATTGTTACTCCTGCATTTCCCAAATTCAAGACCTTACACATGGGCCTTCCCGCCCATTACCACCACTTAGACTAGGTCGCTCAATAGTTCAGACCAGCCTGCGTTAATCAAACTCCAAATAAACCACCTTAATGTCCACGATGATGAATACAAGAGCAGGAGCTAGTAGAGTGCAAGAATACAGTACTTCAACGCATCCCCTCTCACGTGCAGGCCGAAGGGCTCTCAGTCTTTCCGCAAGCTTATTGTCTTCCTCTCCGATAGTCTCCCCCTTGGATAAATCAGAAACGACTCTTGACAAGTCTTTGGCAGCGAGATCATGTTGCAACTCGATGTCAGCTTCCTCTGCTGTCTGCCGCATGAGCTGATCTATTTGATCTTGCGGGGTGGAGACCGCTGTTGTACTGGACATTGCCTCTTCCATGTAAGACGTTTGTACGTCCAGATCCGAGAATTGAGATTCAAATTTGTCCATGACGAGGGAGATCTGGAGCAAAACATCGTCAGTTCTCGAACCCGACGTTTGCCAAGCATGCACGACAATGAGTCACCTTCTCCAAGTTCATATTTTCCATTGCTTTGTCCATGCCTTTCACCACGGATGTCATGCTACCCGTCACCTGCCTCATCGTCACCGCAGTCTCCACCCTGCTAGCAACGGCGTCTATACGGCTACCAAGACGAAGTAAATTCAGAGCCTCTGACTTCTTCCGGATAGCGTTGGAGGCATATATCCGTGCACCGTCGTTGTTGCCTTGTTGGAGTGCCTGTGGGGCGTCGAGATAGTGATGAATTAAGTCATGGCGGTGGTAGATTGTGGCAAGGAACAGACCTTCTTTAATCGGGCCTTTTCTGCGGTCTCGTCTTTCTGCGCCTTCTTTGCCTGTCTGTTCAGTGCCTTTGCAGTGAACTGGGTAATACGGTCAGAATGAGTCTACGAGAACGATGCGGCGGCGGGCGAACTTTCAGTTGGAACAAGGTCTCTGTGGAGGTGTTAGATGTGCGACAACTCGATAGATCGGAGTGCACTGACTCTCCATGTTACTCATGTTTGGCGTTGAAAGAGAGAGTCGAGGAAGGGTATGTAGCGTACTGCACTGCGGTACTGGTCTAAGTTAGTAGCTGTGCAGACTCCGGAATCTGGTGTTCCACAAAGGGGCCAGTCATGTGATCGACCGTGGAGTAAATGAAAACGCCCACACACGTATATATACTACTAGTCCTGGGCAGACTGGACTCTGGAGACCTCAATTAATATTCCCAATGTCTCTACTCCATTATCTTAGGCATGCATCGTTTCATCCGTAATCGGCGCGGCTCTGACTCCTTTGTCTTAGTTATGTTGCTATTGTCGCTGCTTTCGCATTTATGACCCTTTCACTCGGTGGGTTTAATTGTTTCTTCTTGACGTCTTGTCTTGTCACCGGTCTGATCAGGTTCAAGCAAGCGGATTGCTCTACATCTCGGAGTTGATTGAAGAACACTCACGGCTCGCTAAATTGGTTGGGCAGAGAGGGACATATGTTCGTGCATTTCCTACTAAGCTTTTCGGATGCTCATTCTCACTGTGTTTTCAGGCTATCATTGCATTACATGTGTTGCTCTATGTCACCGACTCTCTGCCTCTTCCTCAAACGTTGTTTTCCATCATCTGCCATGTAGTTTTTTTGCAGAATTTCTCGAACCAATGGCCCCTCATATCATTGTCTTCCGCGTCATTCATCGCCTCGTGCGTTGTCGCTGTCACAAACCACTTTCTGTGGTTCGTGCATTTCTCTCGTGTCACTCGTGATGCGAGACAGAGCTACAACAGACATCGCGGCACAATATCAGACGCGCCCGCTTTTACAGACATCGCAACATTCTTCGGGACATGTGTCTGGCTTGTCCCCCTGTTCTTGTTTTTAAGTTTGAGTGCGAACGACAATGCTCTCCCGACGTCCTCAGGTGCTTTCACATTCCTATTATCCTCTTCATTGGGTTTACATCTATACCCAGGTACGGCGAGTTCGTCCTGCCACCGCGTCATCTCGTTCGGGAGTATCTCGATCGAAGTCGTCATTGTTCAAGTCAATGTTTTCTGTGTTTTCCAAAGACAAATCCTGGGGTCTGACAAATCAGGCGGCTTGATTGCTCCTCCCTCACCAAGTCCAGTCCGACGAGCCACTTCTCCAGTTCCGCCGTCTCCGAGTTCATCGACGCCCTTTCCTCCGCCGCCGCGCAGTCCTAGGGTCTCGGCGTACGGCGCTCAGGCCGATAGTGAGAACAATCTTTCTCCAGCGTAACCAGTTGGAAACACTACGACCACCACGGTCACCTCAACCAGTGCTGTCAGGAGAGTTACAGACGGACCGAGTAGCGCGACTCTTTCGTCTAGACGAGTGGCGAGCTCTGTACGTAGCTTTGGCGATCTAGAATAATGATTCACATACATTCGTCGCCAAGTTGCAACTTGCGATTTAGTTACATCGTATAGACACTCAGACTGCTATCGTTCACTATACCATGGCTCATGACTCGGAGTTTGCCCCTGAACGGGTTTTTGGTCTGACCTCAGACAAACGGATGTGGCTCAGCTTTCCTTCACACTTCCCAAGCACTTCCCAGGCGCCGATCTCGACGGTACTGTATACGTTTGGATAAACCAGTGTGGACTTTGCCTGCATTTCGGTCGCGCGACTCGGAAGCCTGGCTTCCGCTGCTTCATTTTTGAACTCTGAGCTTTGTCAAAGGCAGATTTCGATTCTCTGAGTGCTAGCCCGAACCTGGCCCACTTCATAGCACTCCGATGCATCTCCACCTTGGAAATAACCCGAGAACTCTATATCTATTGACAGGATCTCGTGAGGAAAGACAAGGCCGCCCTCACAGGGCACTGGTCTTCCGCGCTGCCGAAACCAATGCGAATCAAGTCGTCGTCGAGTTCCTGCATGGAGATGAAGTGAATCTATCCAGCACCAGTGAGATTGACGAATCGTATTGTCAAAGGATGTCTGGGCCTCATTTCGATAGAAAATGGTGCACAATATACCGTTGCCTCGCGAGCGCATTCACTCATATCTCATCTCGGGCCCAGATATCTTCCTTGCAGTCGTCACTTCTGCGACTGAAATAGGCAACACCCGTTCTCCATCGATTCCGGAGAATGTAGCTAGGATCCACGAAGTCCGATTCTATTGTCTGACGTCGTCGCTTGGGATGACTTTTCCGCGTCTGAAGACTCGCTCGTGACTCCGGACAACGTGGACCCAACGATGAGCAGGGAACCATACTCGCAGAATGCCAACGCTAATGCAGTCTTCGAACATCCATGCATTCCACTCACCAAGATCCTTTCGTCTGGTTCTTTCTACTATGCCCTAGACCCACCATGGGATCTGTCATCACGGTTGTCCCTGCGGCTGTACTCGAGATAGCCTCATCCCTTATGACCTCGGAATCTTCGACGAGCGATTTCGTATGGAACGAGTACATCGTTCGAAGTTTGCTTGATTTCCGGGAAAAACTCGATCCCCACGAACGTCAGGATCTTGATGGATGTCAATTTATCGTGCGCGGTATCAGTATTTTGTTTTGATCTCCTATGAACAGTAGACTATGCACAGGTCCTTGCCATCCAGGGGTACGTAGGCGTGTCTACTATGGCCCTATCAGCACCTCCGGTCAATGGAGCTCCTGTGGTCGCCACGTTATCCTTGATCTCGCGCCTCGGATGGAAGCGGGCAGGCACTCGCTTCAATACCCGAGGCGTCGATGATGACGGGAACACCGCAAACTTTGTAGAGGTGAGATTTGAGCTTGATTTCTGAGGTGTGGCCCACGGCTGCAACGTGGGGATCGCAGACCGAAACAATCTTGAATACCGATCTGCACTGCATGAGTTATACACAAGTTCGCGGAAGTGTGCCTTGTAGGCGCTTTTCTCATACTCCATTTCTTTTGGTCTCTCACTTTCGAGCATAGTATTTTGGGAACAGCAAGGTATACAAACATTTGGTCAACGGATACAAATTACTCGTCCTCAAGCATCGCAACCCGCGTTCGAGCGCCACTTTGCCCATCTTATGGAAGAGTACGGAACAACGCATGCAATCAACCTCCTAGGTACGAAGGAGAACGAGGCCATCCTCACGGCAGCGTACGGGAAACATTTATACCAGGCTAGTAGCATTTGGGGTGACCAGCTAAGTATCACTCACTACGACTTCCACAACGCGGTCAGACTCGGTGGGCATGATAGTATTGTGAGGGAACTAGGGTAGGCGTCCAATCTGTTTGCATGACCACGCTCTTACGCTTTGAAGACGTCTGGAAGCTATTACCGATCACATGGATCGCTTCGGATTCACGTTGGCTGATGTCTCATCAGGCGAAGCTGTCACAACGCAACATGGAGTGTTTAGGACAAACTGTCTAGACTGGTAATATGGAACCGAATTCCCAGCCATCCGCTTCTGATCGCAGCTGGTACAGCCTGGACCGAACGAACTTTGTACAAGATATCCTGTCACGTAAAGCGCTTGAGCAATACCTCGGTCTCGTCCATCGCGAGTGGTTACAAGCTAGCGCTCTCTGGACCCACCACAGGGAGCTGTGGGCAGAAAATGGGGATGCGCTATCGCGTATATATGCTGGTACTGGTGCTTTGAACACAAGTTTCACCCGGACGGGGAAGCGGACCTTAGCGGGTAGGATTCGTGGTTCATCGATGTTGCATGTAATGACCCTGCACATCAGGTGTGCTCTCGGATGCAACGAAGAGTGTTTCTAGGGCATACATAAACAATTTTCAGGACAAGAGCAAGCAAATTGCGATCGACATGTTCCTTGTAGGTGATCTCTCTATGGTTTCAGTCCTCCTAGACAACGCAAATGTGTGGTAGGGCAACCTCAGCAACCAGACACAAGTTAACATATTCGACCCCGTTCGTGGCATGATCCGAAAAGCTTTGAATGAAAGGTAAGTCAATCAAAGCTTACGGTTGCGGCGCGTGCTCACGAACAAGTTTACAGGATGTCAGAGTATTCATCGACCCACCCATGTTGCATTTTCGCTGGCACCTGGAATGTAAATGGCAGGGTGAATTATTAAAGAATACTATATTTGAAGCGCGTATTGATACGACCACGCTCTCTATAGCCTCCATCGGAAAGTCTACTCCCCTGGCTCTTTCCGCGAGACAGTGAGTTCATCGTGGATGCTTTATCTGAAAATGAACCTAACAGACCGAAACTTGATGTAGACATACCCGAGTAAATTTCCGCATGTCATGAAATCAGACACCGCTGATGCGCAGCTCCCAGGCCTGACATGTTTGTCCTGGGTTTCCAAGAAATCGTTCTCCTCACTGCGCAACAGATAATTCAGACTGATCCAGAAAAAAAGTTTACTGATTGTCGCTTTCATGCCTGGACATGACTGACCAATCTCTGCAGGCACATATGGGAGCAGAAGATCATGGAAGCAATCAATGGGCGGTCAAAAAAGTCGGGAGAGTACGTACTATTACGGAGCGAACAGGTTACTTTTATTCCGTCCAAGTTTTACTCGCTGATCATATAATACTTCACTTACAGCTGGTCGGCACAGCCCTTTTCGTCATCGTCAAATCTGAGATGACGTCTGTGATTCGCAACGTTGAAGGTACTACTCGTAAAGTGAGCCAAAATAACAATCAAATCAGGACCTTCTTTTGACTACCAACCAGACAGGCTTGCGCGGCATGTCAGGTAATAAAGGTGGAGTGGGTGTCCGATTAGATTATTACGACACCAGCTTCTGCTTCGTCACTGCACATCTGGCTGCTGGTCACTCCAATGTCGAGGAACGTAACGCCGATTTTCAGACGATCACGAAAGGGCTACATTTTCTGAAAGGAAAATCGATAGCAAGCCATGAGTATGCCCCCCAACGGCCAATGAAACGTCGTTCTCTGACGAAGTCACTGTAGCAATATTGTCTGGTTGGCCGACACAAACTACCGCATCGATCTTGGCAACGAAACGGTCAGGTTTTTCGCAATGGAGAAGGATTATGATTCGCTCGTTGGGGCAGACCAGGTTGGTGTATTTTTTTTTTGGCTTTTAGTTTCACATGGAATATTAATTGCGACACGAATGTAGCTCCGGTTAGCTATTGATAATGGCGATGCGTTTGTTGGGTATGAAGAAGGACCGCTGTTATTCCCTCCCACGTACAAGTATGACGTTGGGACAGATGACTACGATTCCAGCGAGAAAATGAGAATACCAGCCTGGACTGGTATGCAGCCTTGATGTTACGGCATTCCTAACCTTTCTGATTTTTCTTTTTGGTCCAGACCGGATCTTGTTCAGAGGCAACATGGACTTATCGGTTTATTCCCGAGCTGAGCTCCGAGGATCTGATCATCGACCAGGTAATTAATGAATCCTTTCCTCCAGATTCCCCCGAGGCTTACTGTCGTTTTAGTTTTCGCATTATTCAGAACTGAAGTACGGATTATTGATGCTGTAAAGCGGGCTGAGCTTTCCCAGTTGTTGCTGGAGACCACGTTGCCTGCTCCTGTTGCGTTATCATTGGACACGGGAGATTGTAAGGCGTCATAATCTGATTTGGCTGTGTCACTGAAGTTGACGTTCTAGTATCTCCTCCGAGCGCAGATGATTTACTTTGGTGGGACAAGCTTGGTCAGTGCACCTACATTTAGGCTATTCTGGCGATTAACAAATGGTCAGAGAACGACAAGGGGCAGTTGATAATTCCACCCGCACTATTGGTGGCCTCATCTGCAAATCCTTTTGATTCGCCAGGGGATTCGCCTCTATCATCATGTGCATCATCAGACGAGGAACTCTATTCACATGCAGGCTGATCTTCCTACTCCAATCACTCCAGTCCAAGCAACGCGCAAGGGGATCACTCGTGATTAGTAGAAAGGAATGCGAACAGGCATGTAGTACAAGTAAAAGATACCAAAGGGGATAAAGGAGGCTAAATCAGACCCTGCTTCTTGAGGTCCTCGTATGTCTTCTTGTTGTAGACATTACCCTCGTCATCTTCAAGTTCTTCCATGGTTTCTTGCTCGAATATTTCGTGCTTCCCTTCTCGTTTTAGTTTCTCTGCAACTGCGACGAACTGTTACCTCGAGTTAAAACATCTATAGAACATAAACCTACGTGTGAGTGCATCTTCGATGCGCGTGATTTCGTGGAAATGCTTTGTGTTCGGCAAGCCTAAAGCCCGCATTCCGAAAGCATGCCTGGATTCCTATAAAAACGTGAATTAGCTTGCGAGGTCTAAATAGAATTGACTGAGACAGGTACCTGGAAGTGTCGATCGAAGTTTTTCCTGTTGTAAGTTCTACCAATGAGCGATGATCCATTGGTGTCGAAAGATCCACGTACCTTCCCATGTACACATGGTCAGAACATATCTCACATCGGTACTCAACGCCAAGGCCATGCAGCTTATATAGCCAATACGGAATCGGCTTTCCATCCCAACCGAGTGGGAGTTTCAGAGGATTATAGATCCTTTCCTCCTCCTCTTCTTCCTCTCCTGCGGCATCTCCATTGTTCGTGGGAGTGGCTGTAGGTTTCGATTGTTCAAGCAGTTCCTGCTCACGTTCACGTGCGGTGAGGGAGAAGCGACGCTCCACGTTGGATTTTGTATCGTTAATTGTGGGAGCAAGGATGATGAGAAGGGAGTTGGCAAGGTACGTTAGAAGCGCGGCATTTCGCAGCCGAGAACGCCACGAAGATGTGCCATTCGAAGGATTCGTGGGAGGCGTCTGGATGCCATTTGGATTTTGGGGTGGTGCGCTGGAGGCGGCTTGCTTAGCGATTGCCTTGACGTGTTTTTTCGAAGTCAGGTGTGCATCATACACCGTTTGCTTCGAGTAACCTTTTTGACCTACGGGGATCAGTGTCAATGGGCTTATTTGTGACAGCGAGTGAATAACTCACATGCGGAGCACCATATACCTGCCGCTTCCTCCGAGGAGGCTGTACGCTTGTTACTGTGATCTTCCCAGTATACATCAAGCTCTCCGACCTCCCATTTATTCTGGAACTCAACATTGGCCTCCCGGTGTTTGGAGTCTACGTCGACGAGGGGTTGCGTTCTCTTGAGGAAGGACAATAGGTAATCATGCAAATTCTGGATGTAACTGACGTAAATCTGAGCGAGGTGATTATAAGTAAGAGTAAAATTGGACTTACACCTCGTACTCTTTGGAGTGTCGCGTTTCTCTCGGAAGCTCGCTGTGCAGCCCCCCGTCCTGTGCTGCTAACAGAACATCGAGGTACTGCAAGTATGGCAATCTCTTGGCGATGCTCTTCAAATTATTGTACGTGGTGTGATTGACGTACAAGTCGACGTATTTTCCGTATGCTTCTTCACCAGAGAACAGTAGAGATACAGCTAAATGAACATCGAATGAGACATTGCAAGGGACTATATGAATGGAGACGTACGATCCTCTTCCTCGTATTCCTCATCTATACCATCCTGATTTCCTTCCTCAAGAAGAGCAGCGAGCTCTGATTCAAAGGCTCCTGCTGCAACATCAGGATACTTATTGTAGTGCTCCTGAACCTTCACCAACCGCGCGTAGAACTCGGAAAGGTCACTTGGCTGAGCTGGCGCGGTGAGCGCATCTATTTCAGCCTTCCGGCTCTCTTCCTCATCATACTGGCTTTTGAGAGTAGCTACACGAGAAGATATGCGGTCGAGCACATGAGCAGCTTTGTGCTCCGTTTGCAACCTGACTTCGTGCGTGGGTTGGGTCCGGGAGAGAAGAGAATACAGAGCGATTTCGTAGCGCTCGACTTCCTCGTGGGCCTGTCGTTGGGCTTCAATAATTGAGTCCATGATCTTGAACGAAGTCGAGTCCTCGCTGGCAGTGGGCACTTAACGCCAAATTCACCACGATTTTCGAACTCCGCTTTACCATTGGTTCATTCTGCTACCCTCAGCCAAAATCACCGAATATGTCTGGTATCAACCCAGGAGACGAGGTGACATATCTCCTGGCACTCATTTACTTCAGAACTGATATTTTTTGCCAGAAACTCATCTTCGAGTCGTCAGAAGCCGTCTCGGTTGTGTCTACTTTCGATGACCTCAACTTGAAAGAAGACTTACTTCGCGGCATCTACGCCTACAGTCAGTTTTGGCCCCATTCTCCGTTCCAGCTCTCACAAACTCTACTTTAAGATTTTGAAAAGCCCTCTGCCATCCAGCAGCGTGCCATATTACCTATCACCCAAGGACGCGACGTGATCGCTCAAGCGCAGTCAGGAACCGGTAAAACAGCAACCTTCTCGATATCCATCCTCCAATCCATAGATGTCTCCCTCCGCGAAACTCAAGCACTTGTTCTCTCACCAACAAGAGAGCTTGCAACCCAAATTCAATCCGTCGTACTCGCCCTTGGTGACTACATGAATGTCCAATGTCACGCATGTATTGGTGGGACATCCATCGGAGAGGATATTCGGAAGCTGGAATATGGGCAGCATGTCGTGTCGGGAACTCCAGGTCGAGTCTTTGATATGATTCGCCGAAGAGCTCTCCGCACACGGAACATAAAGATGCTTGTCCTCGATGAGGCCGATGAGCTGCTGAACAAAGGTTTTAAAGACCAAATATACGACGTCTACCGCTATCTTCCTCCAGCAACTCAAGTCGTATTGTTGAGCGCTACGCTCCCTTACGACGTGCTGGAGATGACGACAAAATTCATGACAGATCCCATCCGCATCCTAGTGAAGCGTGACGAATTGACACTCGAGGGGATCAAGCAGTTCTTCGTGGCTGTGGAAAAGGAAGATTGGAAATTCGACACACTATGTGACCTGTATGACACGCTCACTATCACTCAAGCTGTGATATTCTGCAATACGCGCCGAAAGGTTAGAGTTTTTGGCGAGGTTATTATCAAATACACTCATTATCTTGGCAGGTCGACTGGCTGACAGAGAAGATGAGGGCCGCTAATTTCACCGTATCCTCGATGCATGGTGAGATGGTCCAGAAAGAACGCGATGCAATTATGGCGGAGTTCCGCGGCGGAACATCGTAAGTGATAACCCTTCCTACTTGCAAAAGTCTTCTGAACATACCTGTAGGCGCGTCCTCATTACGACCGATGTCTGGGCCCGAGGGATTGATGTTCAGCAAGTCTCACTTGTGATCAACTACGATCTCCCAGCGTAATTATTTTTCCCTAGTATTATGCAGCAGTCGCTGACACTAGACTTCACACAGGAATCGTGAGAACTACATCCATCGCATTGGCCGCTCAGGGCGCTTTGGCAGGAAGGGCGTTGCCATCAATGTACGTTAGGCACTGCCCTTTCGTTATCGGTTTCTCACGTAATGCTCCTTAGTTCGTGACTGTTGACGATGTGCGCATCCTCCGCGACATCGGTAAGTTCAATTTTCTTCCTTGTTCCGATCCACGGTAGTCATATTTCTCCTGCAGAACAATTTTACAGCACTCAGATCGTAAGTCGCTCCACGGGTTTCACAATAATTCCCGTTAATACAATTGATTATTTCAGGATGAAATGCCAGTCAATGCTGCAGAACTCATATAGGCCGTGTTTGTGGGGTTGGCATCAGTCTGTTAGGCTCTTGTGCTTTGTATTGTATACGACTCCCTTGTTAGGTTATTGTTGCTACCTCTCTTTATTTTCTCAACTTTAACACGCTAAGCATGATATCGATGCAACGTTCAGGCTTCAGCTATCCGCGGGGCTTTGGGGGTCACCTTTAATGTTAGTACATATACTGGTTCATGGTTCCGACAAGCTCCGACAATTTCTTAGCTCCGCCGGATGTATGAACTACTCGAGGCTTTTGCCACCGAGTAGTGTGTCATCCTGTGCGCGGCGCAAAAGTAAAAAGTCGAACCACTTCGGAGCGCGGGCGAGGGCTCCATTCCAGAACAAATAAAATAAAAATAAAAACACGGTAGCTAAAGATTGCTTGCGAGGGAAGCAACACTTACCACGCATAATTTGGCGGACGAAGGTTGTCAATGAATAGGTGAGAGCCACATGCACAGGAGTATCCAGTCAAGCTTGCGCATTAGAAACTGACAATAAAGATAGAACAAGAAATGATTGTTGTACGCTTTATGGAAGCGAGGGAGTGCGCGTGTAGGCGTAAATCGGAGTTCCACGGAACCCCCCCTAACGAGCTTTGGTACGCGTGGAGAGCAGCGTCATTTCACAGCAACGCCCTGGCTCTCGCAGGAATGCTAGATCCGGTGATCTTATTTTTTGCGGCGATACATATCGCCTTGTGAGTATTCTTCTCCCTGACGGTCACGGTGGGCATTTAAATTAAGTTCCTTCAGGGAAGTGGAAAACACCCGGTCTCTGGTTTTCCCGAGATGGACCAAGATACAGGCCCGTCACTGACCTCGACCCGACGTTAATTAACTTGAGGTTCACCCCGTGGTGAGTCGTATAAAATAAAAGAGATAACGAACATTCGCTCTTTCGGCGTTTTTGACGCGATTTGATCGAGATCTGGAGCGCCCTCGGGAAACCGCTGGATGTCCATGCAACCGCCCCTTGACGGCGTGAAAAACGGACTGATAGAGGTAGGATGCGGTGGCTAATGAGATGGTGATTCCGACCTACGCTGGTGAGTCGATGTCACGAACTGATCTGAGCCACTGACACTGTTCTTCAGACCACGATGAGGGTTCCAAAGTGGGGAAGATCTACGTTTCCTTTTTTCCACGACGGGTTTCCCTCGCACGGTAGATCTAGAATGTCAACAGAACCAGTAAGTCGAGGAGGGCTAGTAGTCAAGTGCTCACGAGCGGGGAACTTAAGTTCCACCGTGACTCAAAAATAGCTATAAACACTAACAGTTCCGCGTAGAGGGCGGATTTGGTCGAGTTCAAGTCATCTAGTTCCGTGTTCTTTTTGGAAGGTACCCCACTACCGCAACAAACTTGACTCCAGAAGTTGTTGCAACTTGAATTTGTCCAAATACTAGAAAGAATGAGAGTTGACAAGCATGAGAGCAAACCTGAAAGCGTGAACCCCGACACCATCGTACACGGTCCACTCCACGTGGTGGTGGACAAGGCAGGCGCAGTGCAAATCACCGGCCGACGTTTCCTGTTCCGCGCTTTCTCGGGACAAATTCCATCTGCGTGTCGGCTTGTGGAATGAACAACATTGACCAGGGATTTTGTTCAATTACTTCACATGGTCGAATATTACTACTTGGGTTGTGAGACATTAGCTGGGAATGGGTGAAATGGCAATACCCTTTCGAGCATACCCGACTGCGCAGAAGGGACTTCATAAGTAGTAGTAGGACCCTCATCGTGGAAGCGTTATGGAAGTCGTGTCTTCTGCAGAGATCATTTCTACCTCCCGGATTTTCTCCTCTAGGTTGTGTGAGCGTCTGCTAATCGGTTTCATAATTCCGTCTTACCTGGCCTTCTTCCCCATGTCGGGCATGTAGACGTCCTCGTGTAAACTGTGTAATTAGGTGAGAGAACGTCACTATCTTCTCGTATAAAAGCAACACCTGCATGGTTTGTCGGTCATCATCGCGATGTGTTACTGGAGGAGGTATGTAGAGCTTCCTATTCATGCCTTATCAGTGTCATCATTCCCTTCCTCTCTCTCAAGAGTCCGAGACACATACAAAGGGTACGTCTGTCATGCGGCAGGTAAACCTCTACGTTCTGCTAAGCTAGTTTGTTCACAGATGTGGACATGTCGTAAATTTGGTGAACAACATTCTTTTGCTTGTTTATTGGCGCTCAATTTCATCGGATGTTTTATAGCCAGACGAGGAAGTAGGTCACTGTGTGCTTAATGGAATCCCAGCTGACTGCCCTCCAGATAAAGTGTGAGCTTCGTAACTGCAAGTTCAGTCCCAAACACCCTCCAGACTGCGTCCCACCTCAATGCACCAAATCATGCTGGCAATAGTGAGCTCCTTCAGACATTACACTGACGTCCGTCGAACTCACCTCGTTCAAAAAAGTCATCAGTTCCCACAGCAGTACGGTACGCTGCTCGGTCTGTTCTGAAACACTCGAGTGATGATGCCCCGAATCAGCGCCGCAGATAGACAAGAAGTGTCCAAAGTGTAGCTGATTCTCGAAATCCCGCTTTTACCAACGGATACCTTGCGACAGTCCTAAATCAATCCCAACCGAGCGATGTATTCTCCCCTCTGCATTTTGGACGTCAGTGCAGACTCGAATCGATTGGACACTCATTACGCATGAAGGATACAGTGGGTTGTGAATGGAGATAATGTGTGGTGGCTAAGGTGGATATGTCGGAGAGAACGGGTCAAGTCAGTCGTCTCCAATATTATGTTTTTTCTTGAGCTGTACAAGTTCCTCTTCTCTTCGGGCCAAGTCAGCTTTTGCAGCAGCAGCGTCCTGTTTCGCAGGCATGTGGTAAAGGACGACAATATATCGTTCCTGCAAATGGAATCCGTTCAGATGATCAAGGGCGTTCTTAGCCTGCATGTAACAAGTCAGAGCAACCCGCAGAGACATGCGAATCGGAGACTCACGTCCATTACATCGTCAAATACGACGAATGCCGTTCCCTTCGTTTTTGGCTCGTTTCCAATACGAACCTGCCTGATGCTACCGTAGCGTCCAAAGAGGTCATACAGATCTTCACCAGTGATCTGATAGTTCAAGTTCTTGACGAACAGTATACGGTTCGCACCCGGAGGGAGCTTAGACTAAGAAAAAGTGTTGAGATTTAGCTCCGAGGTCCGAAAATGAGAAGGCACGTACTGTCGGTCTAGGAGCCGCCATGTGGTGGTCTCGTTGCAAGTTGGGAGAGGGTGATGAATAGTTATATTACGTAACGTCTCAAATGCGCGGAATTAGTGGCACGCTTAGCGCTTACTGAATACCTTGCCTAAGCTAAGCCCCTGTTTGGGTGAGAACGAGTCCGTCAGAACATGTCAGCGTTTTCTGATTGTCTTTCTTTGCGTCGAGATGCCATCCCAGCTGGATTTGTCTCAGCATCTGTCGAGTAAACCACTCTTTCGTGTCAAACTTCTTCTAACTTATGTCGCTGACCCATGACCAATAACCGCTAACCCTTGTAATTGGCGCATATTAGTCGTATAATGTGACTTATGGGGGGACATGCGGACAAGCGTAGAGGCGGCGATCCAGAACATGGGACATGTCTATGTACTATAGCTGTAACGAATCGCCCTCCTTAGGAGCGCGGACCGGTTTCATTACCTCAAGGAGGCTGCAGGGTCTTTTTTTCCACCGGGCGGTAACTGTTTAATTATGCCATCAGCAACGACCTGGATGTGGATTGTGTTTACGCCCTCACTTGCATCCCGTGTCTCCTTTTGAATACTAGTAGACGGCGTGTGCCAGGCGTTCAACAGCAGTACACCCACCCGCCCCTCTAACACACACAACGGTAGCAGCCCCAGCGTCTTGGGTATCGGGTATTATGCACTTGGTATCCTCCACATTGGGACACGGGCATTCCGAAGGTTGACCTACGCAGACCAGACTGTCCGGGCATAGATATGAAGAGCATGACACTAAAGAATGATTTGAGTACTCCGGCATGTGCTCTAATCATTCGTGCGACAGGACCTGCGTCAGCGCCTCCAGGTGCGGGCTGCTGGCTTTGCTGCTGGCCCTGGTTATTGACGTTCCCAAACATCTGATCAAAGAACCCAAATTGCGCTGTCACGACGGTCGACCATGAAGCGAGTAGCAGGACATTCGTCGCAAACAATTGCATCGCTGTAGGGCGTTGGCTCAGAGTAGGATTTCAATTTATTTCAGCCACGTCTGCATTTCAAATATTGATCACGTGGCTAGTATTCGTATTCACCACTTGTCTTACTATCCGCCAGCGATCACAAAACAACAGGTTCGACTACGTCCCATGGTATATTAACCCAACACGTCACGTCCAAAATATAGGCCCGAGTATTTGTATCCAACTTGTAACATAACATTACGACCTCATAGCAGATAGTACAAATCAATTAACAGCATATCATAACATGCACAACATACTCCTCGTGCAATAGATTCCCCACCTCCCTACGTAACTTCTCGAGTGTTGTTATAATGACGGAGAAACAAAATCCATATACACATTATGCCCCTAACTCCCAGGTATTGGACCTGGCTCTGGGGCGGAGCCTTCATAAGAAGTCGAAAGGCTCACGAGTCAATTATCGTGGAGCTTGACGAGCGGAAAGAGGTGTTCGTTCATGAGCGGACTGTGACGCTCTTTTGTGTCGGTGTACAAAGACACGATCTGCCAACATCTTCAATTCCAATCGGAGAGACGCTTCTTGGAGGAAATCTTCTTCGCCTTCCTTTTAGGAGGAACGTTCTCCTTCTCCTCCTCGAATTTATCGTCCTCAGTTTCGCAGTCGGGTGGAGGTGAGCCCACCGGAGCCGGAGATCCCCGGGAGGGATGGCAGTCTCGGAAGATGTCAAAGCCAGGATAGTGTTTAGACTGTGGATTGGTGGACGATTCCGCTGTCGATGTGGAATGAAATTCAAGTGACGGCGAACGCCGACGAGAAGACAAAGGTGACATCGTCCCTTTGGGGCTCCCGTGATTTCGAACCAGCCTAGTATGGGGTTTTGGGGTTGGTTGGAGACTAGTAGGAAGTAATAATAGAGTTATACCCATTTCCAAGGCGCGAGGGTCTCGTTGGAGTCACTGTGTGCATGCTGTAGAGTAGGGAGGGCACAGGACGAGAGGTAGGTGAGGTTGCGGCGATGTTATTCGTGAACGGTATGCCTTCTACGTCCAAGACACGGCGCTTAGCAGGATTGAGGGGAGTGGATCGAGATGGTGATAGTGGGCGTTTGTGCTTTCGTGGCGTTCTGTCGCTAGCGACAAGAGAGGGTATTATGAATTGTTCCAAGGGAAGGTCATGCAGTGGTATACGACTCAGATGATGAGTCTCCATGGTGTTGTTGCTGTGAGATGCTAAGATCTCGTGGGTGTGCATAGATATAAGTTGAGAGTAGATGAAGATGTAGATCAGCGGTACGGCACTGACACCTGCCTCGAGGCTCGTGAGTAGCAAGTTGACGCCAGAGCGAAAATTGCAACTGGAGACACCACAACAACGGTACACATTTCGTGACATGTCACAATAGTCGTCACAGATTTAGTTGCGTGAATTTAAGTGAATTTACATAAAAGCAAATTACAAAACTACATAAGTTGATCAGGCAATGGGCATCACCACGTCAAATACGCCAGTTCCTGTGAGGTTTGGCCGACCCAGGACAATATTGCCCGAGGGCGTCGAGAGGTCATCGAAGTCACCAAACAAGGTTGCATCCGATAGGAAGAAGCAGTGGTTTCGTAAGAGGCTTTGAGGAGTGGTGAGGGGTTCGTTGACAGGCCCTTGCGATTGAAGGGTTTGTATCCTCCATCGAAAGTCTTATCGCCACAATCAGCTTTTCATATTTCGAAAGCAGAGGACCGCTCCCTTACCATGTAATCAGCGATGAGCTCGAGATGCCTGATGTCGACATCTATCTTGTAGGCACCGAATACACCTCCAACTTCGCGCAAAATGGCGGCGCGTGCCATCTCTACACCATAGGTCTTCAGAATGGAATAAATGTCATTCGAGTAGATGGTGTCGTAATCGATGATGCCGTCGTCTTCTCCACCGGCAAATTGCCAGATACCACGGAAATTCGAGCCATTGGTGGTAAGCTGTGTCCATGATTTTCAGAGTCATTTTTAAAGAAAGTCGTGTTGGCTCACCTGAATCTTCCCGTTTTTGTCGTCAGCGAGCTTGAAGCAATCTCTTATTCCAGGAATCTCGCGAATGATGGTCTTGCAACAGGCACTCTCCACAACACCAACCAATAGAAGCTTTGGGAAATCTGCAGGGAACTAGAGCAGCTGTCAAAAGACCTCCTTTCCAAAAGAAAAAAACACCACTCACATCAAGCTTGAACGAGCACGCCGATTCCGAGAACCTAAAGCTCGAAGCCTGATGGAAGCTGTCGACAAACATGTCGGCAATAGGCTTCACCTGCTCGCGAAGCGTGGCAGGGCGATCTCGTTTTTGGTCAGCACCTTCGGTGTCTGCCTCAGCGTCTTCTCCTTCCGATGTATAGGCAGCTTCTATAGCAGCGTCGTCGAATTCGTTCTCGCTCTCCTCATCCGACTCGTAAGAGGACTGTTCCTTTTTCTGACGTGCACGTTTGGCTTCATCAGCGTCGCCATCGCCGTGTTCACTACCTTCATCCCCAGCATTCTCGCCAGAGTCCTCTCCACCGTCGGCGTCAGCATCAGTTTCGCCTGTGACGGGCTCCTTGCTCGCCTTCCCTTTACCGAGTTGGGCTATCTGGCTCTTGAGGTCGGCATCGAGCTTCTTCATTTCAAGCTGTATTTCTCGCTTGAGTATCGATGGGAAGCGAGTCCCGAACGCGGCCAGAATTTCGGACGCCTGTACGTCGTATTCTTCCACGTATTCGTCTTCAGGGTAGAATGATAGGTCAATTGCGAACACCGTTCGACGAGCATCACCCTGCACAGTAAGACATTCCTTGACGGTGACCTTGTCAATGACTTGCGAGAGCGCAAGTTTGCTTGCTCTCTTGCAGAACGTCGTTATGTGTGCGTCCGAGGCACCAGGCACGACATCCATAGTCATCGACGGCGTTTTGGGCTTTTGAGATGCTGTCATCACAATCTCCCTCAGGCGAGGAATACCCAGCGTAACATTTGCAGCACCATGACCTGCGGAGGAGATATGTCACCATCCTAGGTGGCGACTGAGAACAGCACTGACCTGCGAAATGGAATGTGTTCAGGGTCATCTGCGTTGAGGGTTCTCCGACTCTAAAACCCGACTTTAGATGTTGCCATAAAGTCAACAGTGGAGAAACTTGCCCTTGCGAAGCCAACAAGCCAACTGCTTCTCCCGGCTCTGACGAGGCTTCTGAGATACTTGACGTTCATCAACATGCGGAAGTATTTGGGTTTCATGGGCTGTTGTCTGCGCCGGATCACGTGCACCTCGTTTGTAGATTTGGATTTGAGAGTCGGAGGGTCAGAGTCCACATACGCGTCGAGGGATTCAGCAAACTTCTCTGAGGTACTTCCAAGATAAGAGGAGGGACTGAAAAGGTCGAGAGCAGGAGTCATCGCCTCTCGAGGCGCCCACGCGTATTTGCTGGGACGAATTTTGGACTTCTTCAGGACCTTCTTCATATAAGACGTAGCATCCACGTCGTTGATCGCGCCAGCTATGTTCTTGGGTCTGTATAGGTTGAGAAGAGTAAGCTGGTTTTCCGCAGCGAACTTGAACTGGAAGAGATGTTTCTGTTTGGTGACGTCCAGACCGTCGCCGCCATATAGGAATTGATAGACCGAAGAGTCGCTTCCACGAACGGTGTGATCGTAATGAATACGTATGCCTTCCAAGTGCTTGATGAGACACCGTTGAAGGTACCCTGAACGGGAGGTCTTCACGGCAGTATCAATAAGACCCTCACGACCGGCCATACAGTGGAAGTAGAATTCCTGTGGCTTCACGCCCGTCAAAAATCGACTTGCCACGTACCCGCCGGCGATGGCATTCGTCTCAAATGATTTGAACGATGGAAGCGTCTTTCCGCTGACCATGACCGGAACACGTCTACCCTCCAGCTCTTGCTGACCGAGAGCGCAGGATATTTGCTGAGCGTTGACCGCACTACCTTTGGCACCAGACTGTGTCATCGTCTGCATGTGGTTGTGGGGGAACTGGCGCAACAAGCCGAAAGGCATGCAAGCATCGGCGATCGACTTCGTGAGCTTTGCCAGCTTGGTTTTGACGGTCATATCAAGACCAGCCATTTTGTTGTCGTCCCTAAGGACGTCTTCGAGGAGCGACACGAGCGCCGCAGGAGTGTCTTCTTTCGCCACTGTTGATAGCGAAGGGAAGTTTTCTATAGCACCTTCCGTACCAAGATGGATATTGTCCTGTAGTATAGCGGTCCGTTTCTGATCGCCATCGGGGGTCAATGCCAGATCATCCATGCGGCAAGTAAACGCTCGGTGCTGTAAGAACTTAGTGAACAACCTGCTCAGGATGCCAAGAAGTTGTCCCGCAATAGTTGCCCCATACAGCTCATATACGGAGTGCACAAGACCGTATTCTGTGGCACCAAACGCGGACTTGTCAAGAACACCGCGTAGAAGTTGTCCTTCCATGATGACAATCTGATCTTCTGAGGACGCTTTCCCCCAGAGATTACCCGGCACTTTTGAGGTAGACTCGAGGTTTAGTCCCTCAGAATTGTTAGGTATGATGTTCAATAGCACAGTAGAAATCTAATTTATTTAAGTAACTATTAAATATAGCTTGGGAAAGGACGCACAATTTGCTTTCCTGTCCAGAGGGGTGTCGGTTTCCATATAGTAGGTGGAAGGGTCTTGAGACGATCAGATGATGATTCGCTGTTTTCTGGTCGGAGAGCTCCATAGAGTAACTGGAAGTACTCATCTCGGGAGAAGAAGGTATCTTGGCATGTCATCCATACGCCGGCGACGACGTGATCTTGTATCAAACCTCGAAGGGGCTTTCCTGAGGTAGGGACGAGGTATTGGTTATCCGTGTTCGCAATGAACCTGGCCTCGGCTTGAGCCACCGGATTCTCTGGTAATGTTTCAGAAGCATGCAACGAAGAAAGGACTTGGGCGACTCACGAGGGAAATGTATATTCATTTCTGTGCAATTGGATCAGTATACTATAAAATCAGTAAAGTGTGTATTTACCATCACCATCGAAATCAGCTGCAAAAGACACTTCATCAGCAACAGCGTCACAGCAGATTAAGAATACTCGTACCGTTATAGGAATTGCTGAAGCAATCACATTAGTCAAGGCTCCATTTCCTAGCAAAGAACGAGGTACTGACCAATTCGCATAATGCATACGTATGGTTTTCTCGCCTTGTAAAATGCGAGCTCGATGACACATCATACTTGGTTTGTGTAGCGTTGGTTGCCGGTTCAAGATCAAGATATCGCCGTCTTGAAGATGACGATACACCTTCTTGTTGATAGACGGAGTTTTCGTCGAAAGACCGTTCCGTCCACCGCCGCTTGCATCTTGAGGTGTAAAGAGTAGGTCAGCGATAGCTTGGCGCTGCTCCTTTGTCATTTTGTCCTGGGGTGGGATTGAGATTTAGCAGAGACAGAGGAGCCCTGCACATAAAATTACCAATGACTGCAGGCGGCCATCTTCAAACTCTACCATGGTCGCGCCGGGATAATTCTTCGGCCCATTAATAACCCATTGGCGGCATTGATGGACATTCAGTGGAGTGACGGGCTCTGGGTAGGTTAACTTCCTAGCGAAAACAGGTGGGATGCCAATTTCGTCTGGCTCAATATTGACATCAGGTGAGATGACTGATCGCGCAGCATAGTTGACTCGCTTTCCCTGTATCGTTGTCCTCAGTCAGTGTGGGGTGCAAGTGTGTGGTATAACGGACCATCATATGCTTTCGGAAGAGGCCTTCTTTCTTCTCGAGCCCCTGCTTCACTCCAGGGGGTGGTAGCTTGCCCTGGCGAACCGCCTGTGGATTTTTGTTGCTGTCGATGAAACTATTGACGTCGACTTGTAGCTGTATTAGTGCCTCAAGGAGTGATCCCAAAAGACGTCTGCGGGAGCCCTCTTCCACAATCGATGTCTTCGAAGAGGTAGCTTTAAGCTCGGCATTCAAATCGCGCAATCGATACGATGTGTTCAGAACCTTTGCCAACAGTTCATTTTGAGGATGCTCAAAAAGGGTTTCCCCCATTTTAGTAGGAGGTCGGAAACGCGTCGGCGGTACCAATACCACATCCATGAAGAACATGTCGGCTGAGGCTAGTGACAAACCGTTGCGTGAAAGAGGAGAAAAGGGACCGTGACGACCGAACAGGAGGGAACAGATGACTGGGCAATTCGCAAACAGCCGGCGAAGGTGGGCACGACACTCCTCTGGTGCTATAACTCTTTCATTGCGCCCCCGGGAAGTTTTGACTTTTCCACTGGCGGTTTTGGGGAGTGCTTCCTTTGAAGGCTGAGAGGGTGCTTCTACTTCCTCTTCGTCCGGATAAGTAGAGTCTCCATCAAGTTCTGATCCCGAAGAGTCGTCA
The DNA here is from genome assembly GCA_014904935.1 of Melanogaster broomeanus. NCBI lineage: Eukaryota > Fungi > Basidiomycota > Agaricomycetes > Boletales > Melanogastraceae > Melanogaster > Melanogaster broomeanus. Next base: position 1,330,796 of record MU123695.1, on the reverse strand, counting down.
TCATCATCGAGGATCTGATCGTCTAGAGATGGGCGATATCCTGCGGCGCCCTGTTCCTGGGCTAGGAGGACATCTGGCCGCTTGAGACCAACAGCTCTGTGTTGATTTTTCTGCTTTATAGAGAGGTCGTATTCTATTATTTTGGTGAAACCCTCCTTGCGGAATGTGTACCCATGGCTATGAAGCATATCGTCAGGATGAAAAAAAGGTAGCTGTCAGAAACGCGAGGTACTTACGCTGCGCAGCCTTCGTTTTGGCACTTTTTGGAGATGGTCGTCTTCAGAAAATCCATGATGACATCTTTCCTCGCCTGGTATACAAGTTCATCCTTGTAATGATCTCGATTGCTGCTCGAAGCACGAGCGAAATTTATTGAGACGTATAGTTCGATGCGTTTTTCGAATGCCTCAATTGTCTCATCTCGACCATCTTCACCGTCGCCATCGTCTTCCCCGCTCCCCATCTGCATTTGGATGTCGTCCACCCCATGTGCAGCTTCGAGGAGACCATGCTCTAATAGCCGTAGTTTAGCGACATATTTAGACACCTAAATGTAAATAGGACCTTTCAGCCTGAGTGAAGAAAGATGACCAGGAAAGAGGCCTCACCACAGATCGACGGGTCTTGAATCTATGACAGAACAGACAGGTTCCACGAAGGACGTTATACATGTTTGTCATGAACAGGGGGTGGTACACAGGAGAGGGTAGCTCGATGTGACCATAGTGGCCAGGGCAAGTAAAATAGTTGAGATGACATGTCGCACAACTACAGACGGGCTGTTTGTGACACAGATTATGCTTAGTGGTTGAGGCTACTTACATGTCTTGCCGATCGCTTGGTCCGAGAGCGGGATCATACAAACCGCCTACATTTGGTCTGTTGAGATCGTCAAGGAGGACTGGGTTCAGTATCTGTTTGACGGATATACTGCGAATGTCCTCCGTCGAAAGAAAGGAAAAGGATATGCTTGAGACCGTGGATGGCACCGAGACAGCAACGTTCATTATGGATGGGTAGTAAATTGGGTTCTGTTCACGGGGTTGATGAAGGTTGATTCCCCTTCTATGACAGTGATTTTACGGCCGTTTGGGCATATAATGGCAGCAGGCTCATCGAAGACTCGGAAGATGGGACTTCAGGTGGATTAACACTAAACTTTTTGCTCCGATCATGTCACGTGGGGCAAGTCCCGTTATGGTTTACAGTCGGGACTAGTAATCTATTCATTCATTCACCCATCGTCGACTCGGATGCGCCCAACAACCAACAACTTTTGCAGATATGCAGTGACCTAACGAGCCCTTTGTTATTCTAGTCAGTTTGTACTTCGTACCGTCATGACGAGGGGGTACATACTGCAGAACACGACCGAGTCGATCGGTGAGTCCAAAGCCCAGATCCAGAGCACATAAATATCATGTCGACTGGCCTGCCACGACTACATTAAAAGTTCAATTATCAACTTAGTGCTCCGCTACGCTTTCCCGCTGTCCGACCTTTCCCCGTTTTGCTCTTCTGCGCTTCGCTTACCAACTCTGCAATCAACTTGTTGTATGTCTCCGAATCCTGCTCCAGTGCATCACGCGTTTGCAAGAGGTATGTCAGAAGCGAAGACGTATTTGTTGTCTCCGAACGTAATTCGGCGAGGTATTTCTCGAGTTTTGCTAATGGCAGGATATTCAACTGGTCTGCGAAGTAGAGCACTCAACGGGGTCATCAACCGAAGCGCTGAACGCGACAACCCACCGGGGTCGAGTTTTAGAAGATCGTATATTTTCTTCTCGTCCAACTGTGGCTTCGGCCCAAGGCTCAGTTGGGTCATCAATGATAGTCCAGACCGTGCAGATGGCTGAGGTGTGTTTGCACGCGGTGTTCCCGCTCGTGAACTACTTCTTGATGGGGGTGTACTCCGAGTCCGGATAGATCCATTTGCAGCTGCTTGAAGGACAGATCCAGGACGCGTCGAGATGTTAAGGGGTGGAAGCGGCTTAGCACTAGAATGGGACAGTATTTCATCGAGGTTGACAGGAAGTCCAAGAGCGATTAAGTGTTGTTGCCGGATGCGTGACCGTATCCAATTTATCAGCTCCATGAGGGGCGGCGAGTTAAGTAGCATGGTGTATAGTTCACGGCTGGAAGGAATGAGCATAGTGAGACGGGTAGAGATAGATGCTGCATACCCTCCTGAGGTGGTTAGTATCTGGCCAATGCCTTCTGCTTGTCTGATGTCTTCGCCTGTCGTCAGAGTGGATAGATTTTGGGGCCAGACTGGACCCAGGATTTCCTCAATCTGCAAACTCAAATCCTCCATCGAAGGCAATGGGTCTAATCTGAGTGGTCTCCAACTCGGTTGGGATGACTCTGGTGTTTGGCCTTCCTCGCCAAAATTTGTATCTTCTTCGAAGGTGAAAGTGGCATCTGATTCCTCCGCCTCTCCAAAGTCTCCAAAGTCTGCAAAATCATCGTCCTGTGCTAGAGACGGGTTCTTGGATTCTAGTGGGGTATGAAAGTCGTCGAAGTCATCGAATTGGTCATGAGATGGCGCGGGAGAGGGCAAGGTGTGCGGAGCTGGGGATAAGAGTGAGGGTGCGGGTGTGGGTGCACCCCACACCGACGAATCAAAGCTGAGATCATCGTCCATGTTCTGCATTGCGTCGCGGTAGGCCCAAGTATCCAAGTGACGGACGAAGTATATGTTGTGTGGACGAATAGGTAGAATGTGTTTCACGACGTGACATAAATCATCTCAGTCTGTGGTGCTGCTGTGGTGGGTACCAGTACGTACAGCGTCCGCTATCCAGGTGGGCAGTATTGCAATTCACATCATGGACACCAACAACCACACGTTCCTATTCTCACCACCGGACGACCAGCCACCCTTGACGTCACGTCGAGTTCATCTACGACGGCTCTACGATGTACTACAACTTAGCATGCAGCGTGGTGACATGGAACGCGCCCGCAGGGCCTGGGCAATTCTCGCTAGGTGCAAGGAAGTCAGCTGGAAGACTTCATGGACACTAAGTATCGGGCTCCTGGATCGTTACGGACATAGGACAGAGAGCAGTCCAGCAAAGATCGACTACTTGCGAACAATGATGTTGCAGTTTCCTGAAGATGTACGTGCCCTCCTTGGGTGCAACCAGTTCGTCTAACCATCCCGGTACGATGCAGAAAGAGCAGATCCTAAGTGAACTCGTCCACCTCTACATCCTAGCTGGAAGACATAAGGAGGCACTCGATGAACTGGAATTGTTCGAGCTATGCATTTCTCCGCTACTCGACGCTAACTTGTCGTGACAATAGTTCTCTACCATCGTTCCCTTATCGTGACAACGCCGTACTTCATATCTATGCCGGGATCTGCTCTGTATTCACTGCTCAGTCTTTCACCGGTGGTTTCGAGGGCGAACACGAGATACAGAGGGTCGATACAGAGACACTTGACCGTGCTCAGATCTTTTTTGAGCGTGCAAAGTCTCTGGATCCAGACAATATTGTCGTTGATTCACTGCTGAGCATGGTAAGCACGGCCATTGAGACATCCGGAACTTATGCTAACATGTTGTGGAGGCCCACGGTCTTACGCAAAGGACACCTCCGCAGATCCAAGAATCGGATGAGGAAGTTGATCCACAAGTTCCAACAGAACATGCTCGAATCAAGAGACTGCGCACTTAGATGTCTCATGGTGCGTTGAGCACTTATCATCTCTGTCAATGTTGACCTGTTGTCATCAAAGATATTCACTGTGAGACTAATCGCTATACGCTACTATCGAGCTATCCGCTGCCTTTCAGGCATCCGAGTCGGAATCCAGATCGATTGCAGGCATCTCCTCGTTGTCGTCCTCGTCGACCACCATCGGTGCTGCGTGTGTCACATTTGCTACAGGAGCTTTGTGGGAAGGTGATGGCGGTGATCTGGGATTCATTGTGGCGGTGGTGGTGGAGGTGGGTGGTAATGGTGCTTGTGATGTGGGCACGAAGGACATGGTTGATGGTTCCGTCGGATGTTTGACAATGATATTACCCTTGTTTTGTGGAGGAGGTAGCTCAACGGGTGTCAGCGACACCAGTTGCTGGGGTGTGGCAACAGGGGTTCGTTGAGTCTGCGCTGATGGCTGATGGCTAACTGGCTCAGCACTTATCGGCTGGTCAGAACTGGCTGCATCGATTTCCCCATGACCAGGCGTTAAACCAAGTAAACGACGAGTTGCTGCTTCTTCTGCGCTTTCTTCCGCAGGTGAGAGAGAGAGGTGCTCCACAAAAGGCAGTGTTCGCACGAACGGCGGTCGACGAGGGTGCAAAAGAAGATCGATTTGAGAGTGGCGTTTGTCCAGATCCTGCTCACGGTTGCTCGTTTCAAAAGATTCGACTTTAGTAATTGGGCTTGCATACCTGATGAACTACTTCGGAGGCGTATGACCGAAGAACGAGGCCGGTGGATTTGCTCATCGCGTATTGTGCTCCTTGCGCACTTTCGAGACATATGTCGCGAACTCTTCCGACTACGCTCGCATGGAAGCTGGGATCAGGCGAAAGAGATGACGATGGTATCGAAGGCAGTGTCAATAGGATGGACAGCAGCACTCGGCTCGCAAGCGAGCGAGTGGAAGGTGTCAGTTCAACATTCTGCATCCCCTCGTCGAGAACTGGCAAGCGTGATGAGCAGGCAAAACTTTCAATATGTATATTAGTACTCACCATCCAAAGCAGCAAGTACTATGTCACGTTCGCCTTTTGTGGCGCACATCATGACTTTGATGGTCGAGAGCACGTTGTCCGCCTGATACTCGCGTCGCCGTTTCTTGCTCGCTCTGGACTGAGCGCTGCCTCCTGAGCTTGGCTCTGCGTCTGACTGAGGGAGGTAGAGAACTGACAGGGAGGAGAGGGTTGCTTTTACGAGACGAGCAATTCCGAGCTGAGCGCCCACAATGGGGCAGGAGTGAAGAAGATGATAGGCGCATTGAAGGAATGCAAGTTTCTGGGGTCTATCATGTTCATAGGTAAAATAAAAGCAAAGACCAGCGAATATGGTACGCACAGCTCAAGATTCTTCTCAAGTTGAGATGCGATGATCATGATCAGTCTTGACATATTTGTGGCTAGTAGGTGCTGTGTGCTGAGAATAGGGCTCGGATTAGGTATTGAGAGATAAATTGACGTCCTTACGTCTGGATCAAACAAGAGAGCAGACGACAACCTTGAATCCAAATATGCGGTACTGCTGCAACTTCCGCAGCCCTAACATACGGATCAAAGTGAGGTTGTCCCTAAAACGGTCTCAGTAGCTTTTCCTATAATTTTTCGTAAGACCAACCACTTCATCATCCGTGCACGCCATTAAAGACCAGCACAAAGCTACGAGTCGACCTATCGGCACTCGGACAGGACGTTGCACTGGTGTCCTGCGCTGTTCATGAGAGATGATCGACACACAATCACCTATTCCAAGGATTACCTCAATAATGCGGAAACTGCGGTAATTCCACATTTCAATTTGTCCAGTGCAGTCAGAGGACCACCAGTATTATCATTACTCGGTTCACCACTGACTGGTTGGGCATGCCCAAAAGCTTGCTGGTGAAATTGTGCTGCGCTGGCAGGGTATGTCGTCCGCAGAGCCAACCACGCGGTCCATGAAGAGAGTAAGACGGCATCCAAGGAGTTTCGCCATAAATTCGCACCGCCGACCTTTCCGCCCAGAAAGTGAAGTGCAGAGTAGAGGCTAGCGGTGGCATCAACAAGAGGGCCATCCGTGACCTGAGGTGCGGAACCACTGAAGATGTGATTACACAAGGCAAACAGTCTCTGGCTTAGAGCTTTGTGCAGAGAGGGATATATTGGCACTAATTGCCCGAGTGATTGTATGGCCAGGGTCTGAGAAATTATGAGTATTCAGGTTGCAAGTCGAAATAGTGAGACCACCTTAATATTCAGATCGCTGTGCTTCTCCGCGATCGTTAGAAGAGCGGAGCTTACTTTGGGAACAGCTGGTGAGGCGACTTGTCTCTGAAACTCTGGGTGATTCACTGCAACGCCTAGAACAAGTCTCGCGTATCGCATAGAAGCCTTCAGGGTAGATATGGGTTCGAGTTTCTGTTCGCGCGTTATCAGAAGCCTGCAAATTCTGAGTTGACATATCTAACAAACTGATAGCAAGGGCAGCACGATCCCAATCCACGACTGAGCGTTGTCAATCAGTAGAGACCTTGATAGTATGGAGGTTCGATATGCGATGGAGATAGCAGCCCAACGCGCCCCAGGATCTTTTGAATGCATTAACGAGGTTATGCGGGCCACCCATTTCTGTAGGTGAGGGGACGGTGCAAAGTAGGGTGGCGACAGGTGTTCCAACACATACGGAACGTGGACCACGGCTGATGCATCCGACGCTAGATGGAATTGAAGCAGAGCTTGGAGGGGATGAGCAGCCTCCATGAAGATTTGTGCTCAACCCCGCTGGTTAAGTTTTTTGATCAAATCAAAACTGACAGCACAAATCCGGGCAAAGGCTTTGGTTTTCAACAAGTCAAAACAACCCTCGTGTGTACTTACCAGAACTGTGGTAGTATCCAAGTAGCGGGTTATTGTTCATCATAATTACTTCGTGCAGTAATGCAGCAACTTGATCGGATTCACCTCGACCCTGCAGTTGAAAGCCAACTGACCCTTGGCACATTTGAGGTCTATAACATCTTGTCCTCTTTGCACACCTCGCTCAAGTTTGTGTTTCAGGGGAAGTTCGACGTCAAGGATTTCGTGGGGTCGGTGTCCGAGAAATTGATAACGCAGTCTAAGATATCTTCGGAACGTACGTTCATCCCTTTGGAATAAGGTGTTCTGTCATGACGCATTCCTGTGTAGCCTTCGACCCGAAGCCCTTCATTCGCAATTTCGAAGCAGCTGTAGACCGGCTCATTGCAATACGCAAGGATGTACAGCTAAAGACGGAACAGCTTGAAAAGAGTGTCAGGATAGCGGAACGGGAGTACTCGAAGAACATGGCTGAATTGAACAATGGATTCGAAGTATGTAAGAGTGATCTCCATTTTATCTGCAACTACATGTTCGTCAGGGTGTTGGATCGTCATTCGCAACAATGGAAAGCAAATTGAACGAGGTCGGGAGAACGGCAATTCGAATAGGCACGTCTTCTACCTGCCTAGCGCTAACCATCAGCTCATCTTGAGTAGGCGAAAAGCTCGAGTCTGTTCACACCGAGCGGCTGAGGGCGCAGGCAGCCCATAATCTGATTGATTACTATAACCAATTCTCCCGCGGTGACACAACCCGTCTGGATGCTCTCAAGAAAGAGGGCAAAGACGGCCGACGGCAAGTGGCCGTCATCTTGAGACGGTTGACAAACGTGGCCAAAGAAGTGGACCTTCCCATAGCGGATAAGGTGAGTTGATCACCGAATTCGTGTGTTTTAAACCTAATTATTCTCAAGACCAGAGAGAACATCGACAAATATTGCGAGAAATTTGAGAAAGATATGCTTTATCTGTTCGATAAGTGTTACCGTAAAGGTGATCCTAAAATGATGCATGTTTGTCCGACGCAATCAATCTTCAATCCCACTGTCTCATGAAGTCAACAGCATTGCGCTCAAACACTCCTGGATTTCAATGGTGGCGCCTCCTGCGTGCAAGTCTACGTTAATCAGCACGACTTCTTCATCAACAAGATACGGGAGCATGTCGATCATTACGATCCCTTGTAAATGCTCGTTCCCTTTCGCTTACGCTGCTCTAAGCTAATATAACCTACTATAGATGGAGTACGGTGTCAAACCCTGACGAAAGCCCTCCAAAAACTGAATCGGGTCTCATTGAACTCTTTGATGAGATTAGGGCAACAATGGTCCAAGAATCCCAAATTGTCCAAGCAGTCTTCCCAAACCCTCCCCTTGTTATGCAGGTATTTCTGCAGCGCGTATTTGCTCAATCTGTCGGTCCTTTAGCACACTTCTACAACAAGTCTTTGACGCTTTTCACTTCCCCAACAGATCCAGCAGTACATAGAACAACTTCTAAACAGGGGTACTTCCATAACGGACTTAGCTTACTTGCGGATATTGCAACTTATCCACGTCGAGACCTCTACTCTGGTGAATGATCTGAAGAAGCACGAGCTCCCGTCAATGACTACAAGTCGATCGTCATCCCTCGATGCTGTTGAGTTCAGTAAATCACTCACCAATGTTCCCTCGGCATCTCACGGCATAACCGCTACGACTGTGTCTGCTATGTTGGAAACAGCCATGGAAGAACTGTTCATGCCATACACCGAAGGGCAGAAGTACCTTGAGCGCGAAAACAAAAGCTTAACAGAGCTATATGCAATCCTTCTGAGTGATTTCACTCAATATCATGTGAGTGCCTTGCCAGCTTTCATGGGTTTTCTAACTCGCAGATATGGTACAGATGAAAACGCAGAGGGAAAAAGGAAAGACATCCATGTTTGACCTTCTGGTGGACCGCTTAGGAGCCGCTGCCGCCAACACAACAGCTGGAACGTCTACCACTTCTGCGCAGGCGGCCGCTGCTATCATGCGAATCGGTGGCATGATGAGCGATCGTGCTCACGAGAGGGTTTCTGAGGAGCCTCTGCGCGAGGAAGATGGTATCCTTAGCGTGGATACAGCAGAGAAGATGCTGAGGTGGCATGCTGAAGCCGTTGGGAGATGTGTCGAGCTTAGTGCGCAACACGACGTGTCAGCCATTACTTTTTCCTCGCCTGATAAATATGACGCTAACCACGCGCGCGCCCACAGGCCGAAATGCACCTTTATCTTACTCAAGGTCTTGGCTGAGGCAATTGCGAACTCGTATCTAGAAGTGGCTATCGAAACGTGAGGCCTACACATTTTTGTTGGATGATTGTTGTCGCTAACCTGGCCGTTGAAGTGCCTTTGCTCGCATTGAATCCGCCGATCCCAAAGCAGAACCAAGCCTTCAAGCATTTGACGTTATCAACTCTGTAGACATCATATGCCATCTCTGGCAGCGCTATGTCAGTGTGGCCTTGTTCCCACTGGCTGCTGCATCGGTAACGATTCGACGCGAGATGTCCGTCTTCAATAACCAGACGGTCAGTCGTGTGGAAGGCGCTGCTAATAATCTGCTCCAGCGACTCACGGATGGTAGGTCTAATCCGGAACTGTTCGAAGCTACTCCTGACAGCTCATCTTGCAGCTATTGTCTCTTGGCTGTCTCTGCAACTCGCAAAACAAAAGAAGAATGACTTCAAGCCACGCAACGATGATCAGTCCTTCGCAAGAGTCAACACAGAACCGTGTGTAGCATGCTGCGAATTTTTGGAGAAGGTTAGGGATATCACCTTCCAGAACGTGAGCGGCAAAAACCGCGAGGTCTTCCTCACAGAGATTGGGGTATCATTCCACAGGTGAGTGTTCGCACACGCTGCCAGACTTGCATATCTGAGAGCATATGTAGCCTTCTCCTGGACCATCTGCGGAAGTTCCCTGTCAGCGCAACTGGAGGTCTTATGCTCGCCAAGTGAATTCGCATGAGTCTGATGCCATGCTCTTTACTGAATCATCCTCAACAGGGATCTCAAGTCATACCAGGACACTGTTACATCATTTAACGTCTCGTCCCTTGTTGAACGCTATGAGTTCATCAGACAGCTGGGCAACGTCTTCCTCGTTCGACCCGAGATTCTCCGTTCCTACATCACGGAAAACTACCTTGGCCGGATTGATTCGTCACTCCTCAAACCTTATCTTGCGCAGAGGAGCGACTGGGTCCTATTCGAGAACCGATTCAACGAGAGCTCAGAGATGGACGATACTGTTTCTGATGTCACGACCAACGGTCTGAAGGACCGCTTCAAGACGGCACGTTTGAGTATGATGATGAAGGAATTAGAGGGTCTTAAGTTGGGAGATGGAATTGCGGTGACTATTCCAAGCGGGATTAGCAATAGCTTCTCTGGAACCGGACGGAGTTAGGATGCCACCGAGAGGCTTATATACCAGCGTTGTACATATCCTGTCACAGCGACTATTCACCTCGGAAAACCGGAGGTCTCTTTGCCTTGAACGCTTCGAGTGCTTCTGTGCGATCTTTGGTTGTGAGGAGGAGATCGTATGAGGCTCTTTCGAAGTCCAGACCTACGGCAGTAATCAGTGGCAGCGCAAGTATGCACTGAACATTCATTACCGGATTCGAGAGGAAGGTCCGTTGCGTGGGACAGGGCCTGCTTTGCGGCGCGAAGGGCTAAAGGTGCTGTGAAAGGAACACATATATTTTCAATTAGGAAGCATCATTCAGGAAACCTACCGTTCTTGACAATGTCCTCAGCGAGCTGCAGTGCACGGTCAAATGCAGATGACGGCGCAGTGGATACGTAATCCACCACACCTTCACAAAATCAGAGGGAGGACGATGTATCGGATGTCATGCTCACCCCAATCAAGTGCCTCAGCAGCAGTCAGCATCCGGGCAGTGAAGATGAGGTCCTTGGCTTTGGACATGCCCAGTAGCCGAACAGCCCTCTGTGTACCACCTGCGCCAGGAATGATACCAAGGCGCGTTTCGGGGAGGCCAATCTTAGTCACGTCGTGGCCTAGAGAGCTTAACTTCCTCCTTCAATATTCGAAGTCGCCGGAGAGGATTGCGTACCAGCGACACGAAGATCACAAGCGAAGCTGAGCTCAAGACCACCACCCAGTGCAGGTCCATCTATCGCAGCGATAGTGGGCATGGGAAGAGACTCCAGTTCTCCGAGCGCTGAACGTAGATCGACGAGGAACTTGTTGACTTGCATGGGTGTCATGGTGCGTCGTTCGATGAGATCGGCACCAGCGCAGAAGGAGCCCGCGCTTGTGGACCGGAGAATGAGAGTACGAATACTACGTTGCCCAACAGGCAGAGTACGTTCAGTTGAACACGTTGGTAGAGGGAGGGTTATGTACATGCCTCTTGTCGAACTTGACAATATCCAAACATTCTTGAAACTCCTAGAGGCCGGTCGAGGATGTGTCAGGAGCGTGCATAGCGGCTCGACACTTACCTGCAACATCCTCATTGAGATGGCATTCTTGCTTTGGGGTCTATTGAGAAATAGGCAAGCAACCGTGGGATGGGATGGTACCGGCTGTATGAATGCTTCGGCAGTACTCGTGGTCGAGATGGAGCGGCGGATGGCCCTACTGAGCACCGAGGAGGAACGTGAAAGTATGAACCGAGAGACCATGGCTAGTGATATAGTGGGACGACTGGTAAATGTGCCCCAGGCAGTAAGTACCCCACACCCGAGTTACTTTACTCATACTAGTAAGATCCGGGTGCTGTGGGGAAACCGACCAGTGTCACGTTCCTTCCAACACGGCGAAGAGCCACCGAAATACCGTTCACCACAGAAAATAAATCGATACCAGCTGCAAAACAGGTTCTGAGTAAATACATTTTCCGCGACAAGGACAGGTAACTGATGCTGCATGCTGGTTGTAACACAACGTGTTCCTAGGATATATCATAGACCAAAAAAATCATCGACGCTACACATCAAGATATACAGATATCTCTGCAATAAATATTTATAAAACACGTACAAAATCCATATCATATGGAAATGGGTATGAGGATGCAAAGGAAACAGTATCTCAAAGGGCTTGTCCGGGAGTCGAGGTATCGACAACTATCCCAGTGTAAAAAGAGTCGATCGAGTAGTGCGGGTCTGCTGGCTGGCCCGGAGGCGTCGGAGTCGAGTTGGCAGATCGGCGCAATGGACTCGGGTCGACGGTGGCGGTTGCCTGAGTTGACGGTACTGGTGTGAGGTCCGGCTCCACATCAGTGAACTCGTATGGGTTTGGCATGCTGTCTACATGCGCGGCCTGAGGCAGGTATGAGATGCCACAATCTTCGGGACCATACATGTTTTGGGTAGCATAATCCTGCACATATACTGCAGGATATCCTTGCGTATATCCCTGTCCACCCGACACAGTATATCCAGGTTCGTTTGCTAGAGAGTACCCTGATCTCTGCGCTCTCGGATAGCCGTAGTCTGGATAGTAGGTAACAGGAGGCGCGGCGAGAGGCATTGGAGTTCCTCCATAGTGCCCTGCATCCGTCATTGTCTCGTCCTCTATGATCGGAGGACTCTGATGACCAATTTCACTCATCGGAGGTTCCGATGGTACTCCAGGACCTTTGCCCAAGTATTCCATGTCATCTTCATACTCACTGCGACGGCGACGTCTTGCGATGACCATGACACCTCCAATCACTGCAGCGACTCCGACAAGTCCAGCCACAGTGAACGTCCCAGCAACAGCACCCACATTGGAGAAGAATCTAGTATCATGCTTAAATTCCAAGTGAAACACGTGTGGCAACATTGCTACTTACCCTGAAGAGGATTGTGCTGCAGTCGCAGACGGGGTTATGGAAGGAACTGAAGCGAAGGTGGCTGAGCTTGTACTTGTACTACCAACTACAATGGGGATTGTGGGAGCAGGCGTAGGCGATGTCTGTGCAGTGACAGCCACTGATGGACTGGATGGGGTCGAAGCCACGGTCCAATTGGACGTGCTAGTAGTTGAACTAGAATTAGGGAGAAAGTAGGTGAGTCCTATCAATACTTTGCACCAGTTCAAGTGACATACGACGTAGTGGGGGTTGCAGTAGTCAAAGGAGTGTTGGACGCAGACTCTGCACTAATGCCAGTGGTTGGCGGTGTCCGTGTTGGTGTCGAGGTCGGAGAGGGGGACGGGGTTGATAAAGTACTTGACGAGCTCGGAGTTGACGATGTTGCTGCCGGTAGTGTCGTGGCGGGAGAAGAGGAGGAGATGACACCGCAGAACTAGACGTTGTTGGCGCACCAGTCGTGGCAGCACTCGGTTTTCCAGATTTTCCAGATTTTCCAGGGTTTCAGGGTTTCCAGAGTCTTCAGACATCAGCAAATATAGTATCCACAGACGTTAGGTTGGGGGTGGCAGAGTGACCCGCTTCAGCCTGAGACGGTGTGCCCATGGTTGTACCTCGACGGACTGAGTGAAGGGAAGTGAAAAGGATAGTATGAACAGGAGTGTCGCCGAAAAGAATGAATGTTCGCGCTTGCAATTTGCAAGCCACATTTTCTGTAGAATATCCACTAGAAAGCTTGCGGTACAGGCACGAGTGGAGGTCAATGAAAGATCGTCGCCAGTGTAAACTTTGACTGACGACCTTATGTTAACGACCGTTCAGCCGCATCAGTGATAGATGCGATTACGTAAACGTAAAGCTCAGCGGTTGTCACGTGATTAATTACTATTTTGGGACGCTGGCTTGTCGGATGTGCTAGACTGTCCTCTACACTATACCATACCACAGCGCCAGTGACCATGGCCGTCTCAGCTTCTGATATTCGCAGTGCACTTTCCCTACCATCCTCTACACCAGCTTCGTCGCAGCCCCGAAAACCTCATGGACACCCGCCAAGAAACCAGAGGGCATATCGCGTGAGCTCTACTCACTAATTGGACCTTCTGCCCCTTCCTGGCAGCGCATCTCGCGAAGCCAAGGCTCAAGCAGAAGCCCAACTTTGTAGGTGGAGGAAAAGTCAAATGGTATGTTTATTCTGTTTGCTGCCCCGATCAAGGCCAACTGTCGTGGCAGGGAGCACAGACAGTTTAGTAACAGCGCGCGGACAGACTCCCTGCAGCTCTGTCACTGGGCGAAAGCTAGTGAGCCTGATGGCGGTGGGTTATGCATCTGGCATTTTGCGAACATTTATGCTGATTGTGTACCAGAGTATTCGTTTGCGAGGTATAACGTCCAGCCAAAATCATACACCTACTCTCAAGACGAGTACACTCGCCTCTTGGAAGGTCGGTCATTGTCCTTTTTTCCTTTATCTTCGATCTGCTCATGTTTCTCAGACACGGAATGGACAAAGGAGGAAACTGACTACCTCTTTAAGATCGTGGAGGAGTATGACCTCCGCTGGTATGTTATACATGACCGCTACGAATACCTAGATGGCACCTCGCGCGCGATCGAGGTAACAGTGCCCGATGTAGCGTTCAGGATGCAGGTTAATAATACATTTCCAGGACCTCAAGGATCGTTACTACAGCGTTTGTCGGAAACTTATCAGAAATCGACCATGGGCTGGAGACGAGTCTAGCAAATCACAGCTTCTCAATAGCTATCAATTCGACAAAGGTATGTTATGGCGGCACACGCACCATGGTCACTCTACAGCCCTAAATCATTGCAGAACGAGAGAAGATGCGCAAGAATTATATCGCAAGCCTCGAAGAAAGAACACCAGAAGAAATCGCAGAGGAAGAGGCTTTGTTCATCGAACTGAAACGATTGGAGCAGAACGAGCGCAAATTTAGGAAAGAACGCGACGATCTGCTTCGTACATTACTCGGAATCGACTCAGGACTACCTGATATTATTGCCGAGGAAGATGGTTCTTCCGCGCTTTCTGCAGACGGCATTAAGAAGAAGAAGAAAGGTTCTGGCGCCGACGCCTTTGTACCTTCTACCCCCTCCAACATAATTCAACTCGGACCACCCATAACCAAAAAACCCCCATCAGCAAAGTCTGCTGTATACGGTGAGTTCAGAGTTCCGCCCGCTCCGGCATAACTCATACGACTTCAGATGCGCAACATTGTATCGTCCGAGTCGAACCATCAATGACCTCGACTAACACTACGAAAATAACCCACGTTCCTGTGCATCTTCGAAGTTTCAAACTTCCGATCCCCAAGGCTGCCATCGCGCCTAAGGTCACCCAGGTACTCACTGAGCTGGGTGTCACACACTCGCGATTGGTGATGCCAACGCGGGAAAACTGCACTCAACTCGAATCGTTGCTAGAGGCTACAACTGCTTTGGTTGAGACCAAAAAAGTCGTGGATAGGGTGGAGCAAGATATCAGGGTACTGAAAGCGAGGCTGGGGATGCGAGAAAGCACAAGTGCCGATCGGGATGGCAAAGAGTCCACGCCAATGGATGTGGACGAATCCAAGGATGACAAAGATGAAGAGCTGGATGGAAGAAGAGCTGGAAGTGTTGCTAGTGTGAGGAGTGGTAGAAGCAGGAAGCAGGTAGGACATTCCTCCGAGTTTGATTGTAGTCCACTTAGTGAACATTTTCATAGTCACACCGCTCCATGTCGGTCTCCTCGATTGATACGTCTGCATCACTATCCACGCGGGGGGCTACGAAGAGACAAAAGAGAGGTTAATCTCACGTCCTGTTGTATAAACCCATCACATGATGAATGCTCATTGACACGGGGAGACTATACACATTTATGAAGCAAGTTGTGATTCGCCACCGTCAGCAAAGAACTCACACCCTTCATTCTTGCGCGAATCGCAAGATGAAATTGACGCTGATAGCAACTTTAAAAAAAAATCAAAACATTGATCCCCGTGTGGAAAGTGGGCATGGACGTACTGAGTAGCGCAACGCATAGAATAGTCTGTAGGGATGGAGAGTACTAAGTCACGACCGAGGTGGACAGAGTATGAGATACTGACTGGCCCCACTCTGTCATCATAAGGACCACGGCCACCGCGACGGATGGACGCGGCTCTCCAGTGGTAAGTATAGAGGGCATACATCATAACGGCCATAGCTACATGTCGTGAACAAAGGTCCTGATCCCAACCCCTATGGGGGCAAACGTTACGACGTACCAACAGCTGAGAACATGGCTGCACTGATTCTACCAACCTAACAAGTCACAAAAGAAGGAAATCAGTAGAATTGGCGCAAATAAATAGATGGTGTTTACTTTGTCACCGAAGTTGAGCAGACCAACAGCGAGGCCGCCAAGAACGACGGTGAAGTGTAGCCATGACAAGAAAGTTCTTTCGTTTGCGAAGGAAACTTTTGGCTCTACCCTTATAGGAAGTGCGATTCGCTTCGAGGCGGTGCGTTGTAGAAGGGGTTGGGTTGACATGCGCTATCAAAGAACTTGGATATGATACGGTGGACAAGATGAAGATCTGGCAAAACTACCTATAGGGTTTTGGTTTGTTTGTGGGTCACCGGTAACAAGTATGTACACTGTATGTACCTGGGTGTTTGGGTCCAGGTGACTAGTTACGATAGCCTGTGAGTCCCCTGCCATCATGTGGCCATGTCGCCCACCAAAGATCCGTACATCATGATGTAGACATGTAGGGCGCTTGTTAGTCTACAGCTATTAAAGTGCCTTTATACTGCGCAATCCTCGCTTGAATCAGTACTACTCAAGTCATGCCACCCACATTCCAAGACGACGCCGATGTCGAATACGTCACTGTCGACTTCAACTCGACCTCTGCGAGGTCAACAACCAACAACCTCAACCCTGTCGATTTTTATGGGAAGTGGGTAGACCAAGGTCTGTGCTCCACTGCATCGATCACTCTCCGGTGCACTGTCTCAGTACCTGTTCCTTTCACTTGTAGCATCTGCCAAACATGTCAACGCAGAGCTCACTGCGTAAGCCACTCACATTCTATGAGAAATGGCAGTCTTTTGATCCACGTTTCCCTTCCGCAGCTCAGACGCCCTGCGGAAACTATACCCAGGACATTCCCTCGTCATATCAGACGACTACAGACTCAATATTCTCTCGTTTCCTGGTGTCCATGTAGAGCCTCACTCACCATCTGAAGTCGTTACCAATACCCTATTTGCATCGCTACCTAGACGCATTGGAGACAATGTCCCAGGAAAGCTCCTTGATAGTGTTATCTTCGGCACATTCAAGGCCACCTGGAAGGTATGGCATCCACCGCCGCGTCTGGAATTGCACTAAGCTGTCATCGAACAGAACCAGGAGTTTTTGGTCCACGTCGCGAGGGTAAGACCGGCGCTCCGAAGTCGTAAAACTGTGCTGACATGTTTGCTAGGTTCCCTCGGGGTCCTTCGTCAAGACTGTCCATTTCATCCTCCATGCAGGCCCCGAAGGCCCTGCGCGTGATCTCATACTTTCTGCGTGTCTCTTCACAGACCAGGCCCACGACGAAATCTGGGTCTTCAACCAAGGGTTTTGGTCCAAAAACAAGGCTCTTTGGCTTGAGTTACAGAACTCATCCTGGGACGACGTCGTCATGAAAGAAGAGAGCAAGAAGGCGCTGCAGAAAGATATATATGGTTTCTTCAAGTCAGAGATGATCTACAAGAATCTCTCTCTTCCGTGGAAGGTCAGGCCTGTTGCATCATAATGTTACTGGCGGGCCGTATTAATGATCCGTATTAGCGTGGTCTGATCACGTACGGTCCACCAGGCAAGTTCCTATGCTGTGCTTCTTGACTTACTTTGCGCTCATATCACGGTGCTTTCAGGTAACGGGAAGACCATTAGCATAAAAGTTATTATGAAAACTTGTGCTGAACGCGGGTTCGCCCCACTCTACGTGAAATCATTCCAGAGTGAGTGAAGTAACTAGCCGAACAATGATAGACACTTACCCACAAACACAAAGGCTTCCAGGGTGATGAGTTTGCCATGCAGACTGTTTTCGAGAAGGCGCGCCAGATGGCTCCCTGTGTGGTATGTATCCTACGACGGAATAGATTAGTTGTGGTGACCAAGTTGCCTAATCACGCCGTTGGCAATAGATGATCCTGGAAGACATCGACAGTTTGATCAACGACCGCAACCGCTCCTTCTTCCTTAACCAGCTTGATGGTCTGGAAGGGAACGACGGCCTGCTCGTCATTGTTACCACCAATCACCTTGACAGGCTTGACCGTGGCTTGTCTCAGAGGCCCAGCAGATTTGATCGGAAATAGTGAGTCCACATGGACATAGCAATTGCAAGTGTTTAATCAGTCCGTTAGCCTTTTTGACGATCCAGACCACGAAGGGCGTGCGCTTTATGCCAAGTACTGGCAAGACAAGCTCAAGGATAACAACGAGATTTATTTCCCGAATGCTCTCGTGGACGAAGTAGCGAGCATGACGCAAGGATTCAGCTTTGCTTATCTGAAGGAGGCGTTGTGCGTAATACCGCCATGAGACACGGTGAATTTGCGCTAACCGTTATTCTTCTCTGTAGCGTGTCTACCCTCGTGCTGATTAGCAACGCAGACGACAACGAGCATGTAGAGTTCTCAGTCACGTTGAAGAGTCAGATCGCTGCCCTCCGCAAAGAGCTTGGAAAGCAGGCTGCTACTCGCGTGCCAGCCCCTTTGCCTGACGTAGTGGAGAAAGCGATGAACGACAAGATTGCCAAAATACGGGAACAAACTTTACGCCGCCCTTCTATTCATTCAAGGGAACCAGTATATGCCCCCGCTCAGGCTGATCATACAGAGAGTATCCTCAAAGCGAGGCACAGCAGTTCGAGGCAACTTCCTCTACCAAGGGACGTCTCTCCCGAGTTCGATGGCCACAGTGCATGGATCTTCGACGCTTTGTCTACCCCCAGCGGCAGCCCAAATCCATCCCACATGCCAGGAAAAATCTATAGGACAGAAGCCATACCTGGTAGAGCATCGGCACAGATGTGCGTTCTTCATGCTCCACCTTCCGCGTATCCGCAGGTGGCGATGCCGGGTTCGCTGCCTCCTCAGGACCCACTGCACGGTGGCGGATTTTGGAATGGATCCAGTCCGGGCGGTGCAGGCTCGAGAAATCCATTTTCATTTGGCTCCTCTGATTCTTGAATGAGGCCACGGTATATTGGGGACCAGGGGAGGGTTTGCTAGTACATGTTACTTGGTTCTTGAAACTTCAATCGAACTCAGTAAAACCAAGGAAATGAGTATTATCTTGGTGTGTAGTTATTTTGTCCGATGTATTCATACCTTGTATTCGTTGTATCAACTTGTACTGTGAAGGACCTTCCTGACTACGGACTCGGACAATAAGCGGCTCGGGTTCGGCCCTCGGTTACAACTGATGGCCGGCAAGACCTGCATCCTATTCACGAACGAAGACCTGGTCAGCCGCAGAAGACCTCTCATACGTCTTGCGCTGCAGGCTCCCATGTTCTTACCGAAACCCGGAGGTCGATTCCCTGTGGGAGCAACAACGTTCAAGTTGGCTGTTCCGCCTTGTTCACTCAGTCGCGCCAAAGTATCTTCGACTGCATCCTCTGAATCAGAGGACGCTCTCGTTCTTCGAGAGGTTGTTTTTACTGCGTTTTACCCCGCAGATGTTCAGTCGGAAAGTACGCCCAAGGGGCTCAGCTGGTTACTTCGGTTCGTCATGTACTGCGAGTATGTCGACACTCCACGGCATTGACGGCCCGTATCCTGCCAGTCCATTGAGTGAATCATATCGGGGCTACGTTCGCTTCTCTGGTGAGCTGAGAGGAGGAATTCGAGTTACAATACAGGCTAATTTACTCGTTAACAGGCCTGTCCTCTTGGTTGCTATGGCCAGTCGTATATATATACGGTGCGCTACTAAAGGCTCGTCATTTCATGCTCCGTAACTCTTACATGCCGGCCAACTCACTTTCAGATACCAGTTCATCCTGACGCACCCCTCCTCAATCCTCATACGATCGACGATCGTTCTAAGCCTTCTCCTTGGCCGCTTGTGATCTTCTCCCATGGCTTGGGAGGAAGTAGGACTGCCTACAGGTAATTCTGGCGTCCCTTGGAATGATTTTCTCTTGCTGATTGTTGAATCCAGCCAAATATGTACCCGAATGGCGTCGTCTGGACGTGTCGTACTTGCCTTGGAACATCGTGACGGCTCAGGTCACGCCGTCGTGCCATCATCCTCCGAAACGATACTGTACATTAGAGAGTCTGACTTGGTGTAAGTCTGAGATGTTGTATGTCGGCTCCCTTGACATGCACTTCTAATCTATAACCTTTCCAGCTGGCCACCCGAACACCCAGTGGAGGAGTGCAATTTGCTATCTTTTCGAGGGGACCAACTCAACTTCAGGAGAAGGGAGATCTATTATGCGTTCCATGCGATAAGAAACCTTGTTCACAATGGCTATGAAGACTTTCAGGGCCGCTTGCGGACCACGGAAGGCTCTTCCATCGATTGGTCAAGCTGGTCAAGACGTGAAATGCCAATACAGTGCGCTGAAAATATCGTGCTTGCTGGACATTCGTTTGGAGGAGCGACTGTTGTAAGTGTTTCCGTAATCCGTGGTCTTTCGGTCCGTAAGTGTTGACCCTGTGGAATAGCTATCTATTCTGTCCAATGCTCCCCCGGACAACGAGCCCTGGATACCTGTTCAAAAAGCTCTTTTACTCGATCCATGGCTTGAACCAATACCTTCTCCGGGTCCGATACCCCATCACGGTTTCAGGGAGCACCCTCTACCTAGAATAGTGGTTATAAACTCGGAAAATTTTACACTTTGGAAAGATCATTTCGAACGCTTGACGGACGTTGCAGGGTCTTGGGAGAAGTACCAGTGGAAGTTGTTGACAGTTGGTAAGTACTTTCGTTCGTGTTGATGTGAGGCGCTCGCATTGACATCTGTAAATCGTGAAACCTTGAAAGCTCGAGCCCAACACACATCTTTCTCGGACTTCCCGATCTTGCCGCTCGCGTCTCGCAAGGCAGCGCGATTGATTTTAGAAAAGATATTACAGTTGTCTTTGGCATTCCTAGATGCTGATTCGGACGCCAGCAGCAGTGAAGCTATCGCAAATTCGTCAGCGAAGAAGATGGAGGTTATAGTGATTGGACAACGGGATGATGGTCGACCGAGGCGACAGATAGTTGGAGATGTGGGCGATGTCATAGTGCACTAGATTGGGTGTCCCGTCTTCAACCAGAAGGCTCTCGGAGCAAATCGTTGGAAGAGTGCCAGCTGTCGCGTGATGTTATGGTATGATGCGGCTATGTTAGATTAGATAAAGATGACTCAAAACACCATCGAAAAGCCTGAGTGACTCGAGCTCAACGGACCTGTACAAGTCAAACAGATACACCACTAGTCTTGGCGGCAGCTTTTTTGTCTCCTCTTCATTGGCAGTGATCTCTGATTTACACGGATACCGCGACGATGACCACATCAGCCGCAACTCCCGACACCTTCATTCCCCTCTTCCGATCCATTGGCCTCTCTCAGTCCAAAGCTGCAGAAGCAGCTAAGAACGCGAAGAGCGCCGCGGTTCTAAGTAATCTCATTCGCTCTCACGATCTCGCTTCCGAGTCAGATCCTCTGGGAGAGAAACGAGCCGTGCTCATCGCAGCGTTCGCCGTCCAGCTTACAAAAACTCAAAATGTCGAAGACCCCAAGCAAGCTTACATCGTCAAAGCTGTTCGCGAGGAGAAGCTCAAGTCTGTCGATCAGGTGAATGGTTCGTTGTCCAGTTACGATCTTCTTTCTCCATCGATCAATGAACATCGTGGTTAGTCGCTGCTAAATATCTCGAAACGCACTCGCTACCAGTGGACGAGACTGAGTTTAACGAAATATGTGGCGTTGGTAAGCGTGTTGTACTTGGCTCTTTCGTTAGATTCTCAATTGTTTTTACGATCTAGGCTTCACCATAACATCGGACCAACTAGATGCCTCTGTCAAGGAGTACATCCAGTCGAACACGATTGCTGGTTGGGCCAATCTTGGCGCCGTTATCAGCGGAGTCAAGAACATCGCTGCATTTCGATGGGCAAATCCTCTTGAAATCAAGAACGCGGTCGAGCGAGTCTTCACTCAGACTTTTGGCGCGAAGGAGGCTGCGAAGCCCAAAGCGAAGGTGGGTCACAGCGTTCACTGTTTGTCGGTGCCCCCTCGTGACAGCATGACTCTCATCAGGAACCGAAGAAGGAGGCCGATGTTACGGCTGACGCGTTGGACAGCACCTCCATCTCAGATCCGGCGCAAAGGGCCAAATCTAGGAAGGTCGTATTCGAGGAAGGTTTCCTGGGCGCCCTTCACAAACCCGGGGAGAATCCTCAAATCAAGCCCGAACTTCGGGAAACGCACTTGGCCGCTACCGGGGGCATGGTCTACACGCGTTTCCCCCCCGAACCTAACGGGTATTTGCACGTAGGTCACTGCAAAGCCATCTTCGTGGACTTCGGTTATGCGGCACATCATGGCGGCCGAACATACCTTCGTTTCGATGACACCAACCCCGAGAAAGAGGAAGGGAGATATTTCACGAGCATCATCGAAGTCGTTCGATGGCTCGGCTTCGAGCCGTGGAAGATTACCTACTCGAGTGACTACTTCGACCAACTGTATCAACTTGCCATCGAGCTGATCAAGCGAGACAAGGCGTATGTCTGTCACTGTTCTCGTGAGTACGAATCGTGGATGTATCAACTCTTGTTGAAATGTTATTCTTAGAAGAGCAAATGAAAGCGGATAGGGGCGAAAAGGTCGCTGCTCCTCGAGCATGCATCCACCGAGATAGACCGATCGAAGAATCTCTGACGGAGTTCCTGAAGATGAAGGACGGCTTCTACCGTCCTAAAGAGGCCTTTCTGCGGATGAAGCAAGACCTGTCCGACCCTAATCCTCAAATGTGGGACCTAACGGCCTATCGCGTCCTAGATGCGCATCACCTCCGTACACACGACAAATGGAAAATATACCCCACATATGACTACACACACTGCCTGGTTGACAGTTTCGAGAACATATCGTAAGTGACCCGTCTCGTCTCTGCGTCATCCGGGATACTCAGGTGAAATTTGCATTAGGCATTCCTTGTGCACCACAGAATTCGTCACCTCTCGCCAGTCGTACGATTGGCTTTGCGATGCCCTCGAAGTTTATAAGCCGAAGCAGTCTGAATTCGGCAGACTAAACGTCACGGGAACGATAAACTCGAAACGCAAAATATTGCAGCTCGTCAACGAGGGATATGTTACTGGATGGGATGACCCACGGCTCCATACCGTCATCGCCCTTCGACGTCGAGGAGTCCCCCCAGAGGCAATCCTCTCTTTCGTGAGCACCCTTGGCGTTTCCACGGCAGTGTCAAATATCCAGATTGGTCGCTTCGACCAAACCATCAGGCAATATCTGGAGGGAACTGCTCCACGGTTGCTTATGGTGCTGCGTCCCCTCAAAGTCACCATCGAGAACCTTCCAGAGGACTACGTTCTCATGGTCGAGAAACCGTTACATCCCAAAGTTCCTGAGTTAGGAATGTCCACCATCCCGTTCACACGTACTATCTACATCGATGCTGATGACTTCCGGTTGGAGGACTCCAAAGATTACTTCCGCCTCGCGCCAGGCAAGACCGTCGGTCTTTTCCAGGGTCCACATCCTATCACCTGCACGTCATACAAGACAAACCCAAGCACCGGCCAGGTCTCGGAGCTCATCTGCCGCCTCGAAGACCGGGGCAACCTGAAACCCAAAGCATACATCCAGTGGGTCGCAGAACACGCGCCGTCTGGCAGTCCGGTCCGTGTCGATGAGGCGCGGATTTTCTACCCCCTGTTCAAGAGCGATAATCCGCTAGCTGCGGTTCCTGATTTCACGGCTGATGTCAACCCGCATAGCATGGATGTCGTGAAAGGGGCCTATGGTCGGAGTTGGCTTCTGGCCACTGGCGCGGGAGTCTGTAAAGAACGCGCTCGCCGAGAGCAGGGCTCGTGCTGAGAAATCAAAAGCCGAAAGAGCCGAGGAATTGCTGGATCCTGACACCCCCGTAGTTACTCCCGAACAGTTGGTCGGCAAGGAGTGCATCCGCTTCCAGGGCCTCCGTGTCGCATACTTCGCGGTGGACTCGGATTCCCGCTTGTCGATGCTTGACAACGAAGACAGCCCGTGCGCCAGGGGTCAAGGTGATTACTTGGTGCTCAACAGGATAGTAAGCCTGAAAGAGGATGCAGGAAAAGGGGCTTGATCTCGATGTACTTAACAGCTCAGTCGTTGTATATGTCGGAAATTTGCTTTGTAACATGTAAATATACGCTAAGCAGCCACAAGTGCGTGTAACCCATAGATCTCTTTTCGTACAGCATAATAGATGTTGGAGACATTTCCCTCGAGCTCGACTTTTCCTCGCCCAGTCTTACGAACTGCGACAGTCTCTTCGATGTTGTCCGTCGACTGGGCTCGCTTGGCTGCCGCGCCACAGACGAGGACACCCTCACCAATCAGCTCGGCTGGTATTCCGATCGATGCCAGTCTAGCTTTGAGAACTGTCAGTTTGAGCTCCCCTATCATTGTTGAACGCGGGAGAGGCTGCGTCAGCCTTGAACCAAGGAGCCGATTTAGAGGCGCATCAGTCCTAACATTCACATCTGCAGGAACTGAGGATCCTGACGGCTCGAGGACGGGTATAGTCGAGCTGAAATGGTTCACCACGCGTCCCGTCACGTAACCCACTTCGTTGTCCTCGAACTGCCGAAATAAATGAGTATGCGACACGACTCCCTACAGCAATATTACATACCCGTGACATGTTGATGGTGCTTAGTAGCTCGTCGCTTAGAGAGATTGAGAAACTGTTGGTCTGTTGACCAATTTGTATGCTTTCGCTAGCTTCAGGAGCGTATATGTCTTTAGTCATAGCACGGATCTGTCCACAGCTCTCAATAAGAACTTTGGCTGCATCTACAGAGGCGTGCACTAGTATCTATAGATAAGGTTTGTTCAGTGTTGACCACAAGTGTCCAGTAGTGACACCATACCATTTTGCGAGGATTGACTTGAGGCACAATGGTTTTGACAGCGCGACCGTCATTAAGGCCCTCCATATCGATAAAAAGGAGCCGGCATGCTAGTTGAATCTCAATTTCAGAGGAAACATACTTCGATGGAGGCTCTTGTACTGCGGTCTACACAACAGGTGGGTTAATCTAGAAGTAACTTGAAAATGCAAAGATAAGTGGTACCTTTGCCTCCTCCTCTGCTTGCTTGCGTTTTGCCTCCTTGGTCTCATCAGACTCTGCCTCTTCCTCGAAGACTTTACCTCGACGCAGCCACATTCCGACATCAATGGTTTCACCATATTCGTCGACTCTCCGTTTCTTCTCCACGTAAGGGAACATGCGGAATCGTTGTGTCTGACCACCTGCGCTTTTAAAGAACGAAGTAGCCTTGGAGACATTGCCCTTGAGATAAATATCAAACGAAAGCAACGTTTTCGTCAGCCCATCGTCCATATCAAGTCCCCAATCTGTATTATCCTCCAGCTTCTCGGCTTTCCTTCTTCGCTTGGATGAATTCGTCATCCCCATATCGCTGTCAGTCGCGTCCATCTTGTCGTCGTTCAAAGCGCGTTCGACCTCGTCTTCTTCATCGGAGTCAGATTCCTCGTCGGACTCGTCTTCGTCTGCTTCGAGCATGCGTTGGTTACGGACGATAGCAGCTTGTTGGGCTGCTTCTTTTTCTTTGGTGACGCGTTCTCTGGCGAGGTGGTCTTCGAGCTCGGCTCCTTGAAGAGGAACTTTGGAGTTCATCTGAGAACTTATCAGCGCTAAGTCAGTGAAGAAAGTGGAGTTGAAGGTACCCTCAGTTGAAGAGCTCCATCCATCATAACGTTACACCCTATTTTGCCCTTGTCCCATGTGTCGTCGCCTCTTTGTGAACTGTTCCATCTGTCAAAGAGCATACGAGCCAAAGTCCCTTCTTCTCCTCTGCTCGTGAGGAGTACGACGTTGTCCGGTACTGCTGCGAAGTCAGCGAACATCGATCTTGAGGGTCCATGTGAGAGTGACGCCGGGACGGCGAGAATGAGTTTTGGTTCCTTTGATGAATACTTCTGCACGAGTGACTGAGGGTTCATGAAGAACTCGAGGTGTCTAGAAGAAATGAAGTTGGGCCGTGAAGCGACACAAAAGAGGAAAATTGTCACACTTGAATCGTAGCGCAAACGCGCCCAATGCTTCGTCGTCCCCGTCATCGTCCCCTCGCCGTCGTTTGTAGCCAGTCTTACCACTCCCGTCGACACCAACATCTTCTTTACTGACAGTACCGCCAATCCATTCCATCATACTTCGCACGAACGTAAGCATTTCCCGTCCATTGCGGGACAGCAGACAGATGGGATAGCGGAAGTCGGCATATTTCCAATGTTGGTCAAGCAATACCAGCAGCTCGAGGAGCCGAGGTCCGGCGTCACAAGGTAAGAGTAAAGAGCATCGCGAAGACAGGGTGGCGCCGATCGCGTCTAAAAGGATTTATTTATCGGTTACTATTCAAAACATCCGTCGCGCACCTATCATGGCTGCATCACGCTCTTTTCTCCGGCTTGTTATGACGTTGGCCCTGTCAGCATCCGTGATGAGAAGGTCAGGTCGAGCGAGTGGCTCGAAGACACCACCAGCGGAGGGTCTGTAGAGAACGGTGCCGTCAAGATGGCGCTCTCTCATGTGATTCATATTGACAGCATAAACGATCGTCCCAGCAGACGGGGATCGAATCTTCCATATCGTCCCTCCAAGAGTATGTCCCGCAGCAAAGGGTGTAATAGTGATACCTTGACATTTACCTGTACAAAAGAAAACGGAATTTGCATTATTGTCACGTTAGATACATATCGCAAGCATCGTTGAAACTAACCCTGCAAATGTGTGGGCTGGGAATGCCGCAGGGTATTTACGGCGTCATAGGCCTCGTGAACATCGTGCGCTGTTGCAATGTACCTCATAGGAGAGTGTCTAGACGAACCATCCATAGCGAAGGCGTCCCCAGGTGTGTCACTAGAGTCCGGGTTGTCATTTAATTGAGACTGTTCTGGATTGCGAATATATTGTTCATCGCGGGTTCCTTCCACATCCTCAAGAGTTACTATCCGCGCCATAGCCTGAACGGGGATAGTAGTATATGCCGGAGCTTTGAGACCCCAGTTCGCATAGGCATATGCATAGAGCCCAGTGTGAGCAAGATCACCATGAGAGAGGAGCACGAGGTCGACAGTAGGTGCACATCTGTGAAGTGCGTGAGGATGATGACGTGCGGTGGGAGTACAAACACGTACTCTCGAAGAACGTTGCAGTAATTAGTCCAGGGGAAGTCAGTGGAGGTCCCGACCTCCGAGGTTGGGTGTTGTTCTGGTGTCCAGTCCGGAGAACCACAGTCGAGGAGGACGCGGACGTCGTCGACCTGGAGAAGATATGCTAGTGGTACTGTGCTGTGGGCACCCACAGCACCCGACAGTGGGGTGAAGGTGATCATATGAAGACTTGAAGCAGTAGACTTCACAGCGAATTCATTGACACAAACCTAGCCGAGGCAGAGAAGGCGTGAGAAATGGGGAGTGGTTAGATAAGCGCCATGTGTTTACCCTGCTTTTTAACCCTCCGCCCTTTCTTCTCGACCATCACCCATCCTCACATCCCGTCCACCCCAGTAAGTTCTTTTCGAACGCGTTTTCTCGTGTCCAGTCCCCTAGATAAAACATCTAACAACTTATCTAGCTAAATCTCCCAGAAGTCATGCGTGAAGTCATCTCTGTACATGTTGGCCAAGCTGGTGTCCAGATTGGAAATGCCTGCTGTATGTCTCTTCTACCATCCCCTTTCGTACTGCACACCACCAACACGCGTCGCACATCTTCTTTATCTATTCAATGACTCTATAACGGTGCTGACATTCTCTATAGGGGAACTGTATACCGTCGAACACGGTCTCAGTGTAATTTTGATTTGAGTTACTAAAAATGACCATCACGCTGATCTTATTATACAGCCGGATGGCCGTCTTGTCGAAGGCTCCCCATCTGCTAATGATACTGGCTTCAGCACTTTCTTCTCAGAGACCTCGTCGGGAAAACACGTTCCACGGTCGCTGTACATCGATCTTGAGCCCAACGTGATTGATGAGGTTCGGACTGGCACTTACAGGAGTCTCTTCCACCCCGAGACTCTTGTCACGGGCAAAGAAGATGCTGCGAGCAACTGTACGCCCACTTGACTCCTGTTTGCTCGGAATAATTCACCTTATCACGCTCCCAAGACGCTCGTGGACACTACACCATTGGCAAGGAGCAGATTGACAATGTTATGGACAAAGTTCGTCGGCTTGCCGACAACTGTGCCGGTCTACAGGGTTTCTTTGTGTTCCACTCCTTCGGTGGCGGTACTGGATCAGGCTTCGGTGCTCTGATTCTCGAACGTCTCTCCACCGACTACGGCAAGAAGTCAAAGCTGGAGTTCAGTGTGTACCCCGCTCCTACGATGGCCAACTCCGTCGTGGAGCCATATAACTCCGTGTTGACGACCCACACTACCCTCGAGCACTCCGACTGTTCTTTCATGGTTAGTAAATACGTCGCGGTTTGTGTGGCCCTCATTCATGACAACACACCAACTAGGTCGATAACGAGGCAATTTACGACATTTGCAAGCGAAATCTCACCATTGCATCTCCCGGCTTCACGAACCTCAACCGCTTAATTGCTCAAGTCGTTTCCTCTATCACCGCCTCATTGCGTTTCGATGGTTCACTTAATGTCGATTTGAACGAGTTCCAGACTAACCTTGTTCCGTAAGTGTTTTACTCAGTCATAATCGCTCTTCGGCTAAACACACGGCAGTTTCCCTCGTATCCACTTCCCATTGGCCACCTTCGCTCCTATCATCTCAGCGGAGAAGGCTCACCACGAGCAAAATTCTGTTGCTGATATGACGTTCTCTTGTTTCGAGACTGGCAACCAAATGGTTAAGTGCGACCCCCGGGAGGGCAAATACAGTACGTAATTTTACACGTCATGTTGTGTGTAACTCTGACCCTGTATTAGTGGCTTGCGCTTTACTTTACCGTGGTGATGTCGTGCCGAAGGACGTCAGCGCTGCCGTTAGCGTCATCAAGACCAAACGGACCATCCAATTCGTGGATTGGTGCCCCACTGGTTTCAAGCTCGGTATCTGCAATGAACCACCCGCTCACATCCCTGGTGGAGACCTTGCCAAGGTGTCACGGAGCATGTGCATGTTGTCGAACACCACTGCGATATCGAGTGCATGGAGCCGCCTAGACCACAAGTTTGACCTCCTGTACTCTAAGCGTGCCTTCGTTCACTGGTACGTTGGTGAGGGTATGGAGGAGGGTGAGTTCTCGGAAGCTCGTGAGGACCTCGCCGCCCTTGAAAAGGACTACGAGGAAGTTGGCATTGACTCTGCTGACGCTGAGGAAGGCGGAGAGTACTAGTTGCATTTGTCTTTCTACCTTTGCATGATTTCCTCTTGGTTCTCCGTACGAAGCTAGTCGTTCTTATAATTTCTTTCCGCTACTTCCATGATTTTTACGAATACCTCTACCGATACCACCTTGTCACGTAGCAAAATTTCAGTATCGGAACACGCTTTTCATCCCTTCCGTATGATCGTGAGGTGTATATTGCGTTCGCTGGCAACCTGCGACCCATAGTTTCGTCTGTCTGGGCGATCGCGTGATACAGCACATGCGTGCATTGCAGGATGTGACGCACTTCTAAGGTCTGCTTCGGCAATGACATGACAGTGCCGCAGGCTGAGGCAGCTCAAATCGCGTGTAACCGCCGTATGCTTTACTTCCTCATTTAAGTACAGTGAGTCCGGCTGCCAACACTGATCCCAGGAGATCTTGAGCGGGTGATATATGCGAATCCTGTACAGGTGTTTGCGGACTTCTGGCATGAGGGAGATATTACCATAACGAGACATGTTTCCAACAAATTTTGTTTAAGGACGGTAATATTTATTTGGTGACACTTGTTTCCTACCTCCACGATCAATCAAGCCAGTTACCGGTGTTTTAGCTCAGTAAAATGCGTGAAGTTATTTCTCTCCACGTCGGTCAAGCTGGTGTCCAAATTGGCAATGCGTGCTGTAAGCATTCAATTCAATTCCATCAACTTTGACTGACAACGACCAGGGGAACTTTACACCTTGGAGCACGGTCTGAGCGTGAGCCCTCTTTATTTTCTACCACGACGTTGCTGCAACTCTTTTGTAGCCCGATGGTCGCGTCATAGACCCGAGTGCGACCACCGATCATGGCTTTTCTACCTTCTTTTCTGAAACTGGTTCTGGCAAACACGTTCCTCGTTCTCTGTACATTGATCTGGAGCCTGGTGTCGTGGACGAGGTCAAGACTGGTCCTTACAGGTCGCTTTTCCACCCCGAAACCATGATCACAGGCAAGGAGGATGCCGCCAACAATTGTAAGTCTCGGCGATTTCAAAATATCGATCAAAACGAGTCCCTGATCCTCCTTAATCGCCCTATCTCTCAGATGCCCGTGGTCACTATACTGTAGGAAAGGAGCTCATAGACCCCGTCATGGACAAACTGCGTCGTCTCGCCGACAACTGCTCAGGCTTGCAAGGGTTTTTCGTGTTCCACTCTTTCGGTGGTGGCACCGGATCGGGATTCGGCGCACTTTTGCTTGAACGGTTGTCAACGGACTATGGCAAAAAGTCGAAGTTGGAGTTCTGCGTGTACCCTGCCCCTCAACTCTCCAGCTCTGTTGTTGAGCCATACAACTCCATTCTCACGACTCACACGACTCTCGAGCACTCGGATTGCTCTTTCATGGTAATTCTTCCCAAACATCACATTTGGATGCTCTAATGCGGTTCATCCGAACTAGGTTGATAATGAAGCCATCTACGATATTTGCAAGAGGAACCTCGGTGTTGCACTACCCAGCTTTACCAACTTGAACCGTTTGATCGCGCAGGTCGTTTCCTCGATCACAGCTTCCCTTCGCTTCGACGGGTCTTTGAATGTTGACCTAAACGAGTTCCAGACTAACCTGGTCCCGTAAGTTCTGAAACTTGGCATCATACTGTTGTATGCTAAGGAATATTACGTAGTTTCCCTCGCATTCACTTCCCTCTTGCTACATATGCACCATTGCTCTCTGCCGAGAAAGCCACTCACGAGCAGAACTCAGTCAACGAAATGACCTTCTCTTGCTTCGAGAGCGGACACCAGATGGTAGGTGCTAGTGCTACTATTGTCAGAGCACTTATCAAACCCTCTCCTGTAGGTGAAATGTGACCCCAAGGATGGCAAATACAGTATGCGATCCTCTTTTTCTCTTTCAGATAGATCATCCTGACAATTCTAATAGTGGCTTGCGCACTTCTCTACCGTGGTGACGTTGTTCCAAAGGATGTCCAGGCAGCCGTTGCCACCATCAAAACCAAGCGGACCATCCAGTTTGTTGACTGGTGCCCGACCGGTTTCAAGCTCGGTATCTGCAATGAACCCCCGGCCCACATTCCTGGAGGCGACTTGGCGAGGTCAAGCCGTAGTCTTTGCATGTTGTCGAAGTAAGTACCACCCACTGCTTGGTCGCACGATGTCAGCTGACCGTGTTATTCAGCACCACTGCAATTTCTGTTGCATGGAGTCGACTTGGTGCGTTGTAAACCTGCCTGACTTATTGTTCTGTACTGAAGGTTGCACCAGACTACAAGTTCGACTTGATGTACTCGAAACGTGCGTTCGTCCACTGGTACGTTGGTGAGGGTATGGAAGAGGTGTGTTGTCTCCCCACATGTCACCTTGCCAACCCTTTCGACTGACGTTGTCTTAGGGTGAATTCTCAGAGGCACGAGAAGATCTTGCGGCGCTGGAAAAGGATTACGAAGAAGTGGGCACTGACTCGGCAGACGCTGAAGAAGAAGGCGCTGAGTATTAGATGGTTCGCTTTCATTATGATCTCTACTTTTTCTTACGATCCTTGGGTTCCGTTACCTCCATACTTCTCTTAGATCTTGCCGTTTACAATATTGACTTGTCAACTATTTGTCTTAACGGAGAAGTAAAACACTATAGCTTTCTATACGTCCAGTGAACAACCAAAGAGGTGTACTTATTCTAGGCGGATGGTCACCTCGACCCCGTCATCAATTAACGACATCGAGACCCTGAATATTACCTGTAAGCACCCAGATGGCACGGTCGACTCCTCTGACTTACTTAGACAAGTCTTGCACCAGATAGAAGTACCCTTCATGTGCATTCTCCGCAGCTTTCAGCATCTGTTCCTTTGAATGGGTTGTCAGGAGACCGATCACTTTGGACCCGGCGGCCAAGCCACTCGTAACGCCAGCGGGGGCATCCTCAACCACGACACCTTGATTGAAAACAAGTCTGTCAACGCATAAACTCAGGAAGGAAAGTAACTCACAATCCGTTGCGCTGACTTGGCATACTGCAGCTCCCTTGAGATACGGATCGGGGCTTAGAGAAACCGTCATCAGTCGTTGCAGGTGAGCAAGACGATGGATATTACTATGGTTTCCCCTGGTCTACGTCGTCAGCTGTCACAAATCCGTCAGGAGCATCTATGTTCGCGGCTTTCAGAGCAGCAGTGGCATATACTCTCGTTGCGGAGGTGCATATCGTCCACCGCTGGCTGGGCTTGCTCTTGGCCGGCGACAACTATGCAGGGTATAAGTGACTGGTGGAAAAATGTTGGGTGGCATCTCACATTGTCAATGATCGATCGAACACCGGGCAAAGTGGTGATGCCGTTGTCAGCCGATTCGATGATGACTCGCTCGAATCGGTCTGCCTCGTCCTGGTATGTTCACCAGGCATCAGAAAGAAGCGGGTGCGGGCAAACGGAGCTCCGCAAGACCTTCAGTACTTCTGGATCGGTGATACCGCACCACTTTGCGAGGTTGTCCGTTGTCCGGACGCCGTGCGAGCCTGTGCGGAAAGGGTGGTGTAAAGAACGAGAACCGAGAGCATGAGACGGTTACTGTGCAGTATGGTCTCCACATCGAGGCCCGGGTATGTCTTTGCGAAAGTCGACCAAGCGGCGATGACACCCGTGGTCGAATCGACCAGTGTTCCGTCCATGTCGAACAGTCTATTAAGGGCTCTCTTCGTGAATAATGCATTTTCTAATGAGGCTTGCGACGTAGTACTCACACCGCGCTGACTTGTAATTTCACTTGGGACATCGTATTCTGCCGTGTCTCGGAGCGCTCGGCAACCCTCTACAAGTATGTCACAGTAGATCATCGATCAGATCGATCAGGTGTGACGATTTGTAGAATCCAATATCACTCGACGAATCCTACTTACCTGGAAGATCGAAAGAGAATTAGTGGCAATCTATCGATTCCGGGGGAAAGTAAGACTACTGTAATTCTACACAGCTGATCTACCTATATACTATTGATCCTTATCGATGAGGTCGATCGATGAACATCAACATCCAAAAGGTCCAAACCGGAACGAGTCGGAACGTCAGCACGTGGGCGTGTTTGGATCTAAAGCTGTTGCCAAACAACCTCTCGCGATCGACCTCTTACCCCGATATGGACTTACAGCTGACCTGACAATGTCAAGTTCGTCAACCATGCCACCACGACGCCGTCCACAGCACACACAGGAAACCATCGACCAGCAACTTCAGCAGATCCATCTCCTCGATGCATCCTCGTCTTCGGAGAACCTCGAACAGCTAGGACCTATCATCAAACAAATTCACGCCAACCGGCAGCAAGAGGTCTACCTCCGGAACCTCCAGGCCCTCATCGAGGCAAAGGACTCCGAGATAGAAACTATCTGCACAGAGAACTACCAGGAATTCATCTCCTCTGTCTCCACCCTCTTCACCATCAAGTCGTACACCACCAGCCTACGCGAGCAGATTTCAACCCTGAACGAAAGCGTTGCCCATCTGGGGAAGGGTCTTGTCGAAAAGAAGAGGACTCTCTTGCAATCAAAGAAGACCGCTGCAAATCTTGATGAAGCAATTGACACGCTACAGGCTTCCCTGAAGCTGCTGGATGTGGTCGATCGCATTGGTGAAATGATCAAGGAAGGCAGGTTTTGGAGTGCCTTGCGAGTGAGTCAGGTCGTCGGTGCAATTATATTGGTCTTCTCTCACACGCTGGCTTTGAGTCTCTGGAAGACATTCAGGCCATGCCGCTGACATCGCTCTCGCAAACCCCATTATACCAGCATCTGCTATCCTCGTTACCTTCTCTTCGAATGCAGTTGCAGAATTCCGTTACTGCGTCCATGAAGCAGTGGCTACTGGAGATTAGGAACGTGACTGGGACTGTGGGGAAGTAGCAATGGAGGCCATGGATGCACGCACGCGAAAGTGGAAATCCCGACGTGACAGGGATCCAATGCTGAGATTGAGTCGCGTGGGCAGCGCAGTTGAAATGGTCACATATGAGAAGGACAGATAGTGAGTCTTGCCATGTCATGTTTGAACTGGAACTTTACGACGATGCACAGTCAATGTCCTCGACAGCAACAAGATTCAAGTCGACTTCCAGCCGCTCTACCAGTGCATCCATATTTATATGTCACTAGATTCCCTCGATGATCTCCGTACTTCATACCAAGCCGATCGCAAGGCTCGCTGTCCTCGTTTTGATCCGTATACGATGCTGACCCGTGACACAGGCCCAATCAGACCTTATCCTCCCTACACCGCTCTCCCTATCCTCGCTCCCTGCCCTCATACAAGAAATATGCGGCTTTTTCATTATAGAGTCCCACGTTTTAGAAACTACTTCTGGTTTCCGCTCAGAGCGAGAAGTGGAAGAGCTGTGGGATGCAGTGATGGCTCGGTTATCTTCTGCAATAAGTTCCGCAATGGCAGAGCAGAAGGACTCAGACACATTCCTGAGTGTCAAGGAATGTATGACAGCATTCGTTATGACTCTTGAGGTATTTCCCAAGTTTCATTGCCTTGACTGACGTTGATACCCGAGTTACACAGTCATATTCGTATTCGACACAGTCCCTGCGTTCTCTAACACTTGTGCTATTTGAGAAATATGCAGGACTTGTTGAAACTCAGCTCAGCCGCGAATTGGATGAGGTGTGTCGAACATCGGCGTCGTCTTCAACTCTTCCCTGACTCCTGGTTATTCTTTCAGGTTGTGTTCAAAGATGACTATTTGCCGATGCAAGTTACCACGGCATCTGAGCGAGACTCGGTACTCAGTGGCGTATGGCTAAGCGCTTCGGAACTAGAGAGCCTTTCAAAGTACGCTAAGTACAATTAACGGGTTGACATGTACCTGAGATCGCTCCAGGAGCGCTCTACCCCTCAATCTGCCGTGGTCACAAAGCTTTTACCTTTGGTGTCAAGATGTATGTTAGCTCCGTTCCAGTAGAGCCAATTGCTTATCGTGATCCCAGATCCGAACCTTCATCCAGAAATTCTATCAATTCGTAGAAGGAGTCTCGCAACACCATGGCAACATTGATGACCTGCTAAGCCGGGTATAGTGCAGCAACCTTATTGTCTGGAGCCTTACTAACAAGAGCTTCGTTCCCCAGTCACTCGATAAACTTCTGTCGAACCACATAAGCGACAGTATAAACAAACGTCTGCAAAGCACGTCAGCGCTTTCGCAGATCGCGCAGATCGTGACAAACTTGGAATACTTGGAGATAGCTTGCACCGAGCTAGGACCTGCCAACCTCGGGTAATTGCTGCCCTCTCACGTAAACATACGCCAGGATTCTCATAGTTGTCCAGGTCTGCGCAACGAGGCGGAACAATCCGTCTGGCTCCGTCGCCCTTCTCTGAGCCCTTCCAGCAAGCTCGGAGACGAATCACTGCGCTCATTTCCTCCAAGCTTGACGATTTCTTTGACCTGTCTGAGTATGATTGGACACCACAAGGCCGCGAAGATATGCCGAGCATGTATCTTTACGAGCTGGTGAACTGGCTCACCACCGTCGTGGACTCCCTAGCGCTCAAGGATACCTATAAGGACGAGGCCTATAAGGGAGCTGTCGGTTATATCGCCGAGTGTCTCATGGTTAGTTTCGGTTTGCTGGCGGGGCCCATCGCTGACGCTGAAAGAAATCATGAAAACCACAGAACTTCATGATTGGACCGAATGTACCGGCGATGAACGAGAACGCAATTGCTAATATAGTAACCGACCTGAAGTTCTTGGAGGGCGAAGTCGCCCGCATAGGGAGGGAACACCTCAACTCGTCCTTCGTCGAGCTACATTCCGTATGGTTTTTCAATTGTCGCGTGGTTTTCTTACTCACGTAGGACATGTAGATGGCCAAGATCGTTCTCTCAGATTCGGTGCACGACTATCTCAACGCCAGTCTTAGGCAGACATCTTACGTAGAGATCAAACCAAAGAGGCTGCAGGCTCTACTCGAGAAGCTTGCCAAATATGGGGCGAGTCGTCGTGATGGCCTTTCCAGGGAGAAGGGAGAGAAGCGCAGAAAGGAAGCAGAGGCACTGAGCAAACTCAACCTCACGTATCCCTCCATTTGACCGCAACAAATCGCCGTTGATAGTATAATAGTGGGAAGGCATAACTTCTATAACATATTTGCAACGAGAGAGCAACACGTCAAGTGCGCCCTCGTTGGCCACAAAGTTTGCAAAATCATAGAGATTTGGGAAATCAAGGCAGAGAGAGCATTCCAAGAGCCAACGGGAAAACGGCGGCTTAGTAGGAAAGAGGTGTATTCAACGTCGTAAAGGACGGTGACCAGTCAAGTGAACATTGGAAAGCAACCGACAACAAATCCACCCTTGCTTCATGTCCTCCGTTTGTTGATGTTAGTTGCCAACCACTCCAGGCCCTCGTACAAACCATCACCCGATGTGGCACAAGCAGCCTAAAAGAAGTTCCACGTCAGCAAATCTAGATGGGCCGACAATAGATATAGACGCCAACCTGAATGTACCACGTTCGCTGTCTAAGGGCTTGAAGGCCAAGTTTATCAGTGATTTCAGCGGCATTCATGGCATTGGGAAGATCTTGCTTGTTGGCGAAGACAAGAAGAAGGGCATCCCGAAGCTCATCCTCGTTCAACATCCGTTGAAGCTCCTCTCGGGCCTCCGAGACACGTTCCCGATCATTTGAGTCAACCACAAAGATAATACCTTGTGTGTTTTGGTAATCTGAGGGGCATAGATGAAATCGGAAGGGTACGTTGAAAGGAACATGACATACAGTGCCTCCAAAGAGGGCGGATCTTGTCCTGTCCTCCGACATCCCACACGGTGAAAGAGATATTCTTGTACTCGACAGTCTCAACGTTGAAGCCTGTAAATTATCAAGAGACTGAGCCAAAAACAGTAAGTCATGTGCCTACCAATCGTAGGAATCGTGGTGACAATCTCGCCGAGTTTGAGCTTGTAGAGAATGGTGGTTTTACCAGCGGCATCAAGGCCGACCTGAGTGAATGCGATGAACTTGGTCTGGGACAAAAGGGCTACAACAATTCATACCATCAGAATACCTGAAGAAAATGGCAACGTCAGTCCGTGATTTGTGGATAGGTGCTGTGCAGAACGTCGAGGAATAATACTCACGCATTTCCCTGTTCTTGAACAGGGTAGAAAGAAGACGGGAGACCGAGAGACCCATTGTACGTTGCGAGGATGAAGAACGATGTGGAGTTGGAAGCTGAAGGTAAAGAACAAGTTTGCGGTTTTGGCGGGTAACCTGTGAGAACAACCTTTTGAACTCCGCCAGTGGCGGTTCTCTTGTCCGTGATCCCAAATTCCCAATGCCTGAGCAAAACATATCCGAACAAGTGTTGTAACATACTCTACGGTACACGTCCTGCGCAGCACAGTCTACGTGTCAGTAGACCGGGGATGCGCGCTATGCTTGATCGATCTGTTACCTCTCACGCAAATCATCGAACGTGGCTCTTGGCGACCACGACTTGAATGGTTGGCTGGCTGGCTGACGTGGTGCTGGCCGCATTCGCAGCAGTTCAACAACCGCGGCTACTATTTAATGGTACTCAACGATGTCCTACCATCTTTCAGCCTTCATGGGCGCTGTGCTTCGGTATGCTGCTACAATGACGGGCGTCTGTGCCTCGAGCGTGTCATCTACGTAGCAATTAGCGTGGGTGAGCTTGCGTACTTCAATGGATACGATATCCCCCGCTCGCGTTATGATCGACCCCCACCCAGGCTCTTGGAAGGAGCAGCTGAGGCAGTCAACATTCCATCATTGCAAGAAATTACACAAGCACCCGTCCACGTTCCTTTTTGAACAAAGATAGACGTGTCTGATGGGCAGAAGAAATCGACTTCAGCCAAAAAGCTATGACCTCAGCAGAACACGATCTATCAACGCGCTCGGAGCGGCATGACTGAAATCCCGGCTCCGTACCCACCGCGAGTTACCAAGAACATGGCGCAGGCGCGAGCGCGAGCGTCATTGATCTCCGCGGGTCGAGCTGTACTGATCGCTACATCATCGCATCCATGACCTAAGACCCATCAACCTCTGATCACTTGCCTGTGTCCTGAGTGCATCTATTGACACGTGGAACGTGTGGAGGTACCAAGAATCAGGCTATGTGGGGGTAGATCGCGTGGCTGTTTCCCTTTCGAAGTGAATTGTGACCTCTTCTTATGCTTTATACGTAGATAAGATTAACGTCCTTGACATGAATGACGAGGCATGGCCGGTGACCCCTAGAAACTTAGAACTTTGGTGTTAAGGGAAAGAAGTGGCATGTTTATTGCGAAAGGACAAAACGAACAGTAGGATACCACCAGCAGCAGACAGATGAAATGGGGGTCATGGGGAAACGATTAATCCGAAGTGATGACAAGAAATCGTGAAGAACTCGTAAGGTGGAGGTGAGTAACAGAAACAACATGAGTAATGGAAACAACAACGGAACAGTAGACAGTACAGTACAAATACAGCTCTATATGGACAATTAGGCATCGATATCTACATTCGTACAGTAAGCGGTATGGTGGCACAAGGGAGCCTACTTTTCGGCATCCATCAAAGTGTCGATTATCCGACCGCTGTTGATGAGGCGACATGTCTAAACTTGCCCTGTCAGATGAGCGTCCACTTTCTGACGCCATCCGATATAGTATGGACAAGTAGGGTTAGGCTGATATCTGCACAGTTCGAAGAGAACCAGTTGTTCGTGGAATCCGGCGTTAAACCAGACTTGCTCTCGCGCTATGTAGGATGTATAACAGATAAGAGACAAAGGCGAAAAGTTAATTGACGCCTCAACTGACCTTGTCTGACTACCGACATGGCCTGCGCGGCATCCATTCTGCGCGCATACATTACTACACGGTGTCTCAGTAACAGGACCAAGCGCGCGTGCTGTAGAGAGGACTTACAGTACGCGGCGACCACGGTGGCACTCCGGGTGAGCCCCTGGTGGCAATGGACGAGAACAACATGGTTACCCTTGATGGCCTGGTCTATGAACTGGCAAGCAGTGGGGAGCCAAATCAAAAGATCGGCGAAGTCGACATCTTCAACAGGAATTCGCAGATGAGCGATACCAGATTCACGCAGTTCAGCGGGGATAGGGTCATTGCAAACGGACACAATATGAGTAATCCGGCGTTCCGTTAACGACCGTGATGATGTGGCTGCTTGGATACTGAAAGTGTAAGTTGGATCAGAAAATGATACGCCACAAAGGGTGATATATACTTACTTTCCAAGGTACAGCCTGCCCTCGATAACCGCGTCAACGTTCTTCCAGCCCATGGTCCCCGGCTGAATTATCTGGAATTCCTGTAGGAGTGTCCAAAGTGACTCGTCGACATATTGTTGGTTTTGTAGTTTCGGAAAGCCTGTAGCGGCCAAGTAACTGGCCGAAAGCGGCTCGGAGGATAAAGTACCCGTCCGCCATGGCTAGCAGAGAGCTCGCCAATGAAGTGAATGGCGGTGTGCAGAAATGGCGTAGTCACAGCCAGATTCGTCCGCAAACGAAGAGACAGGAAATGCGGTGCGATGGACGCTGTGGCCCAAAAGGGCAAGGGCGTATGAAGCGCGTTCACCGCCACCGATATGGTGGATATGACGCAAGATTCGACTCTATAATTTCTGGAGACACGAATAGTCAGCCTGTCCGAATACTTTTACTTCGGAAGAGCTAACTCAACTAATCCTGTGCATACTTCATGCATAATTTCCGCCTTAGGCAGTTTTTGGCGTAAAGGAAGCTATCGCTGTGGGTTCAACGGACATAAGGGAACGTTAAGGCCGCTCTCTGTCGGATGTTAAGGTAGCCGTGCCCGAGTCAACGCACATTTTCCCCCAAGCATTTTAGACATATCATGTCTTGCTTCCCCTGAAAAACTGAAAGCCGCACATAATACATGCAGTGCAATGACATTTACCATTCCTAAGAAATGTCGCGCGTACCTTTTGTGTCTCCGCCAGCATTGCCTGGTTGCTATCGGCCGTTGAGCCGTGTAGGTACTGCAATCGACTAGTGGAAAGTGACCTGACGCATGCAAAAGAATGATATGCTCCTTGGTCACATTGTACTTGTGATTCACCTTCGTCAGTTCGAAAATTTATTTACAACTGCTTCCATTTCTCCTCCGAAGCTCGAATGCAACTATACCACCTACATACCTCGGGTTGGAGTCGCCTAGAACCTTTATGCATTATGGCTCAATTCTCTAACCATCCTGCAGGGAGGACACATGTTCCTGTCGCATTAATATTGCCGAGAACCGACGTGTCAGCACCAATGTGACCTGTGGATGAAATTGACATCAGAAACGAGGTCGAAAATATACCAGACACGAGGATTCCATGGGAATATAACGAGGTTTCCAACCCTGCTATGTCCCAGAGCTTGAACGTGTTGGGACGCGTCCGACAATTGCGTAGTGCCTCCAGTAACTGACACAACGTTAACATGAATGATGTACTGCGGATACGTTCAATGTGTTTTCGCCACCGTCGCTCCAGACAAAAAGAAAACGTGGGAGGACCACATGATCCTAATTATTCCATTCCCAAGAAAGCACCCTCGGGGATATCCGACTCATGGAAATCGCATGTCCTTTGCTTGCCATCCACTGCATGCCCCACGGCAGCCAAGCCCACAGCGTGCCTAAGTACACAGATACATAAATACGAAATCACTTCGTAGACAACCGCCACCTTTTACTATCTACATCAACGTACCTTTTGCGATACGCAAAATTCGTTATACATGAAGTTCCAGATAGAGTGGAAGTCTTCCGTACGTTGATCTTACGCGATCACCATGTGTAGCTTCTGATCCTTTCAAAGCACTACCACTCAGACGGGAGGCGCCGCAGTCGTCCAAAGGCCTCAATGGTGCATGGCTGGCTCGTGAAGTGGCGCGCCACATTCAGCGGCAATGAACCCCTCCGCAATGAGGGCATACGCGAAATCCGTGAGGCCAGAGCCGTGCGAGAGTGGAAGAAGCAGCGGAAGGCTGCCCGGAGGGCAAAGGGAGAGGGATCAAAGTCTTCCATTAGCCTTTGGCCATTCTCAGTTGGAAAGAAGAAGCGGCCACAGAGACCTAGCGTGTTGTCTCGCGGTTCTCAGCACTCTTCTGCCAGACATAATGCAAGTCGGCGTCGGACTCCTGCCACGTACCCAACGAAACCTACTCCTACCACCATCCGGCGTTCTAGTAGCAACCGTCAGCCGCGTAGCTCACGGAAGGCATCCTATAACAGTGGGAGGGATAATGGTCGAGCCACGAATAGGAAGGGGTCACTCACTGTGCGGACTTAGTTATTTAACCTTATGTAATCATTACCCATGGTGGACACATATTTATGTCATCTGTACAATTTCCTCCACCCATCTCACTTGATAAGTTGAGGGGTGCAACTTTGATGTAACATGAAGCATGGTCAGCTGCAAATGTCGTACATGGCAATGAGTATCCTGTTGATAAGGCGAAAGAAGTAATTGAGGGTATACGACAGGACGCAAATGCGCATTGCTGAACTAATACACCGGGTACCTGAGAGTGGCAACGTGTTGGTGGAATGGAATCCTGTAAGTGCGAGGTAAGACTGAGAAAGCATCCTAAGTTGTTACGTACAGCGTTTAGTGTCAGTTGTCTCCTTTGCCGGTACTCGTCTGAGCCTTCTTCTTCTTGCGTCGTTTGCGCTTCTTTCTGGAATTATTCGGGTCGGTGGCGTTGCCGAGTTTGTCAGAGAATTCCGGTGGTCCGTCAAGATTCAACAGGGGGAAGCGAAGCTCTTTGGAGTGGACTCGATCCACTAATGGGGTTCCCGGTACCGGAGCTTTGCAGGGGCAAGAGAAGAGTAAACCTGGGGTGTAGATAAGAGTACAATGTTCTGGACGTACATGCAGATTTCCGAGAAGAATCCGAGGGTGGACCGAGAGTGGGGGCCATCCAACTTGGGGAAAGAGGTGATTGAACACGAGTTGACAATTGCACGGGTCGTGGGGAAGTGAGGGGTGCCGATTCTTGTCGTGAACACCCCAAGAGCGTCAGATCGTCCGGCTCACTTCGCTGTTTCCCTTTCCCGAGGGATGAATCTGCGAAGATTGGATTACTACAATGTTATGAAGCGCATAGTGCATAGTTCTGACCATGCTTGGAATGTTCCCTAGAAATAATGTTCTTCGAGCAAATCGCTTCGTCTTTTGGCAGTGAGCCTTCGTTACCGCGTTGTTGACCGGCTTCCGGAGGCAAGGACGCAGAGATGGAGTTGTCCTTCCTTCTCTTCTTGCTTCCTTCGAATGCAAATGGGTCGACCTTGGTTTTTCGTTTAGTTGGTCTGCCTTTGTGCTCCTCGTCATCTGTTTTCGGGGGTGTTTGGGTTGCCGTTTCTCTTAAGCTTTCATTCTTGCCCCCAATCTTCATTAGTCTACGTTTCAGTTTGGAGGGCTCACGAGCCTCAGACAGCATTGTAGGAATAGGTGCGCCGACACCCAATCTGTACAGAATCATTTGCACTCCTCTCATTGTATAACTTTATTGTGTACCTTGGCGGTCGACGCAACTCTTCCTCGAGTATTTGGGTTGCATTCGTGCCATTAGATCGAAGCAGTACTTGAGCGGGTTTTATCCATGATGTGACTAGATTGTGCGCAAAAGACATGGACATGTCTATCTGAGCCTGGAGAGTTTCTGTGTCGATATCATCTTCGACAACCATTGTGGATGATGCAAGATCCTGGCAGGAAGAAAGTGTCGGGTGAGCGTGCACAGTGGTGCAGTCAAAGGAAATGGGGTACTTCGTTGTGGGAAAAGGTCTGCGGTACCCTCAACGCCTCACGTCTCCATTTCAAGGTAGTGCTTCCGCGTCCAACACCATGGTCAACAAACGGAAAAGAGAGGAATCGGACGACTCTGACTCTGATGAAATAGTACCTGGGAAGCAAATACTCCCTGTAGCAAACCTGCCAGACAATTTTGACCGCGAACCGGAGGATGGCTTGCAATATCTGTTCTTGGTCAGGTAACGTCCCAAACACTACTGTGATTGCACTGTGATTGACTGAACTTAATAGGCGAGATGCACGCCGGCTGCCCCACACAACGAGAGTATGCAATCCGTATGAAATGCCGGAGATCAATATTACTGCGCAAGCGGTTCTCCCCCAAGCGTCTGTCAATCTGCTTCCTTGCGAGGAGTGGCGGGCAGCCTTTCAATCACACTTCCACAACTTGAGAAAAGTACGTTTGGACCCAGCGTATCGTATCAGTTGCACTCATGCGACGCAGAATCTGACCCAGCCAACGATTCATGTCCCCTCCAATTCGCCAGGACCAAGGGAAAGGACAATACCTGAAAAGAAAGACAGGGATGCTTGGTGGAAATTCCTTTCTGGTTACCCCGAGTCAGCTTGGGCTCCTAAGGACCGATCTGCACGGAAAAGGCCCACTGCATATAGTCGCATGCGAGGATTCCCCGATACTGGTGATGATGAGGTCCACGGAAGTACCGCGCCCCCCCTCGACGCTCAGTTAACACAGGATGGGGTTTCAGATATACAGGATAGCTCTTTCGTCAATGCGGCACAGAATCCTCCAACAATGAGCTTGGACCATTCACGATGCCTGTCAACAAGCACAGCACCACATGTAGTCAACCCCGCGATCTCATCGGAGCAAGTCCGAGAACAGCAAATTACGACCCACCTCTCACCTCCTGAGATCACACCGACTCGTTTACGAGAAATTGATCATGTATTATATTTGTTGCTGTTCTGTCGTGTCCTCCACTGACGCTTGATAACAGCGGATGTCAATTCACTTGCTCATGTACTTTACACACTGGATGAACGTCCATCTCCAGAATCCCGACGATTCGTCGACAGGCATTTCAAGCAGTCATGGGCGATGGATTTTTGCACTTCTTACCAAAGTAGAAGACCAACTCTCTGCTGACGAGATGAACCTCCTTCGCAACGTCGCTCGCGC
Organism: Melanogaster broomeanus; assembly: GCA_014904935.1. Lineage (NCBI taxonomy): Eukaryota > Fungi > Basidiomycota > Agaricomycetes > Boletales > Melanogastraceae > Melanogaster > Melanogaster broomeanus. The sequence continues at coordinate 1,286,772 of MU123695.1, read as the reverse complement.
CTGTCTCATGATTATCAAACACTACAGAGCCAAGCCCAGGGAGAGCGGAGAAGTGGTTGAAGGGACACGGCCAACTCCTCCCGAAGTAGGAAAACGGACACGCATGTCCGACGCGTCATGCTGGATGGTCTTCACCGCAGTCGCAGGGCATTGGGGTCAAAGGGACCTTTGGCTTGATGCCGAGGCTACCTTGGCCAATGTATAGCTTCGGTCAAATGAACGTCCAGCAATCTGCCCCTTTTGCAAAGTGTCGCAGTGGATCGATTTCGCCATTGGCTGTGACCGTCCAGGTAAACCATGAGGAGCTTGGCATGATGTTGTAAATCAATTAATTACCTGTTCGTCGCATTATTGTTGATGTACTTTCCAGCGAGATCGCGGCCAAGTCGAGACGGCAAGCGCATCGTGCGTTTATCGAGGAACGGTCCCAACAATAATATTGATCCAGCATCGTGCACGATTCCAGAATATGATAACTGGCATAGGTCGATATTCGTCCTATCGATCACTATATTCAGACCTAAGTACATGTTTCCACGTTGTAACTTGCTTATGTGCAAAGCCTCAGCAAAGCTGCTAAGGAGGGTCGTGGGAATCGGGAGGAGGTCGGTTCCTCGAGGATGTGGCCCGTGCCAAGCTAGCGAAATTGCCGTCCTTTGCCCTTTAACCTCCGTCTGTTTGATTTTTTTTTCTTTGCTTCTTCTTTCAACACCTACATCCTCTCCAACCAGTCCCCAGTCAGAATGCGCGCCTTTGCCACTGTCCTTTTTGCTGTTTCTTCGGCATTTGCTTACCAAGTCACCGCCCCGGGTGACAGTCAAGGATGGACGTCTACTGGTCCCAACTACTTGACGTGGGTGCGCGTCGACACTGACCCCCTCAACTTCACCGCGGTTCTGTCCAACACGGTGAGTCTGTCCGACTCTGCTCTTATAACGGTCATCTTATTGACACGTCCAAAAATAGAACACGGACATCATGCCAATAAACAACCAAATCCTGAATGCCCTCGTTGACGGAACTACTGGTATGATTGCTTGCAACCCACCTAGCGGTGGCTGGCCTCTGGGTTCCGGGTTCCGTGTCAATCTTGCCCGAGATGCTCAGAGCCTCGACGCTCTCCTGGCTCAATCTAACCAGTTCAACATTACTGCGTCCTCGTCCACTGCCAGCGGGGTTACCACATCTCCTGTTTCGGTTCAGTGAGCACTCAAACTATTTCATTATAATTCTTCGTCCTGACTCTTCCCATGTAGAACCACTACTCCTTATGTGACGCCTACAACTCCCGTGACCACAACTCCCTCCAGCTCCGAGACTAGCACTACTCCCACTGGGACCAATGCCGCGCTCCTTGGTGCAGACTCTCAGACTGGCTTGCTCACCGTAGTTGCTGCGTTGACAGCGTTTGTTACCACCCTTTTCTGAACAGCTTTGATCGATGTTGACGTATGCATGGACATTGGGCTCCTCCACTCTTTTGCTGTTTTGTCGGTGGTTATTGCTCTGACTACTCTTTCTGAACACTGTTGACATATCCATGGATATTGCACTCCTCTACCCTTTTTTACTGTTTTGTCGGTGGTTATACCTCTGCGCGCTGTGGGACCTTGGTGCTGTATACGGACATACACCCTGACATTCTTACAGTATAGTAATTAGTTCTCTTTTGTTCTTGATCATGCAAAAGAACTTCTCTGTTTCTGCCTATGGTAACAGTCTCTTGATACCCTTCTTCTACCGTGCAGGGCGATGGGAGGTCCCACATCGATCCGCCAGAATTTCCTGGTTATTTTAGACAGGGCCTTCAAAATGGTGTATCCCACATGCACATTGCACACGAGCCAAGCTCGGGAAGTATGTATAAGTCAATGTCACGGGGATCCGCGAATTCACACACGCCCCCCAGCTATGAACTCTTACGAGCATTTGTTACCACCTAGCTGGAAGGCACAAATTAACCTATGGCTCGCTGAGGACACCCCGTCCTTCGACTACGGCGGATACGTAGTTGGAGAAGCAGAACGGGAAGCATTTTTGTTTGGAAAGGGAAAACAGACCGCTCTCTTGGCTGGTGTTCCCTTCTTCACTGAAATCTTCCGTCAGCTTGAGTGCCAGTACGTAAATTTCTCCTATCATCATCGTTGTCATCATCGTCGTCGTCTGAAAACCATGCTCGACCTCTCACAGAGTGGAATGGCACATCAAAGAGGGAGAGACATTCCAGCCTGTCAAGCATGTCGCTACTGTGAGAGGGAAAGCACGACAGCTCCTCCTAGGCGAGAGAGTTGCTCTGAACCTCCTTGCAAGATGTAGTGGAATCGCGACCAAGTGAGCAATATGCATCCTTTGACGAGAGGTTTTCTGAGCATTGTGACCGGAAGATCGAAGCAGATGAAAGATCTGGCAACGGCATACGGATACAAGGGTATCATCGCTGGCACAAGAAAGACCACGCCTGGTAATGCTACCCATTCTGACGATGTCTCTGCGCTCACACGTCAATATATCCAAGGTTTCCGTCTGGTAGAGAAATATGGTATGATTGTTGGTGGGATCGACCCCCATCGTCATGACCTGTCGAGTATGATCATGCTCAAGGATAACCATATCTGGTCGTCTGGCAAGTGATTGCTCTCGGGCTGTTCAGTTCACCTCCAGCTGAAAGGTGCTCTAGGTTCTATAACGGCTGCAATCCAACAGGCACGTTCTGTTGGGGGGTTCAGCGTACTTCTGGACGTGGAGGTCGGTTCAGAAGCAGAGGCCGACGAAGCTATCGACGCCGGCGCTGACATCGTGATGCTCGACAACATCGAAGGTGACTTACTCGTGAGCGTAGCCCGCAAGTTGAAAGAGAAGTGGTCGGGCAAACGGAAGTTCCTGTTCGAGTCGAGCGGGAACATCACGGAGGCTAACTTACAGGAACGTGCGATAAATGGTGGGTGACTCAGGCATGCTAGATTACAATCCTGCTCACGTTTACCCACAGAGATCGATATCTTGAGCACCAGTGCTGTTCACCAGTCCTGTGCAGCACATAGACTTCAGCTTGAAGATTCAGGTACCAAAGTGAAAGATATACACATTGTAAGGATAAATCAGTGCTCCAAGTTGAATAACCTAAGGGCATTCAGCCCGAGGACATTTGCCCGTGCGGAATCACTCCAAACACGTACACCCCGGATAGCCTGCAGATTGTCCTCGACGCTCTGCCATTTCTGACTGGCTTCAAGGGGAGGGAAGAATGGGTGGTCGGTACCAAATAAGATCCTCGTACTTCCAAGATCTGCGTTGTACTCCCCGCCTGCAGTGTTGTACGTTTCCGCGCGCCCAATGACCTCGCTGACAAAACCTAGCTCATCGGTCCCATATGCAACCGCATCAAAATAAAGCTTCCCGAGATAGTACCTCGCATCATGCTTCAGCCGTTTCGCAACCACGGGGTCGTGTGTGATACATGAGGCAAGGCGAGAGGATAACTGAGGGAGTGCGCCTCCTGAGTGAGCAAGGAGAAGACGAAGATCAGGGTAACGATCCAGAACCCCAGCCAAGACAAGCCGTGTCACTGCCTGGGACACTGTAAGTATGATCGACCGACAGATGACTGGTTAGTGCCTAGCTCACGATTGTGGTTTCGAACGGGAATCCCAAAGCCAGAGGAAGAACGTGACCATTTGGTTTGTCCCCAAAGGCTGCAGAGTCGACACCGTAATGCGGGTGAATGAAAGTTACGAGGTTGCTCTCCTGGAGAGCTTCCCACACGGGTTCTAGTGCTTCATCATCCAACCCGTTCCCGACACCCTTCGACCCCATGATAACCCCGAACATGTGGGGTAACGCGCTTATCTGTTTGATGGTATCGAGTACAGATGGTATCGAGATATCAGGGACAAGAGGAAGTAGTCCAAAGCCATAGATGGACTTGAGTCCAGAGAAGCCTTCTGCTTCGGGCGAGGAAGAGCAGTACTCCTCCAAGTCATTGTTCAAGTCTTGCGCGAGAACTTTTGCGCGTTCTGCGGACAAGAAATCGAGCCAGGGATTGGCCGAACTAGCCGAAAAGGGGGATGTCAGGATGTACGAAGAGAACGGAACAAAGAGAACTCGAGAACCTGACGAATGAGATATCGATGTCGTGCCGTTTCATAAACAGCAATTTCTGGTCCCGGTCCCAGTACTGACAAAAGAGTGGCTCAGTATGGCACACCAATGAGGTGAAATGACCCTGCCATGCACCTGTGGCCCCACAGGACGGCCCACACCAGGCTCGCCGATCTAGAATCAATAGACGCTCTTCTGGTTTGTTATCTGCGCCAGTTCGGACTATAAATACGAGGCGCTGAAGTTCGAGCCCGAAGTTCAGCAGCATAACGCGGAAGATAGACATGGGTATGGACGTCGACGATTGGTGCCTTCGCTGACAGGACTCGTCTCGACAATCCTGACATGGCTCCGTGCCGTCGTCAAGTTCATCGATAAGAGAGAGAACTTAGTAGGAAGAGCAGGAGATGGCGTGTTGCTATTGATGTTGGAGAAGTCCCCCGAATAAAGCAGTGGTAAACGCGGTGAGATAATTTTGCTACGTGAGATCTCGTCCGGCAAAAGCTTGGACCTACCCTACTGCATAACAGCTTCAGGACCACGATGAGTACCTCATGCACGAAGACAACTGTTATAGGACCCCGCGCCCGATCACCATCTTTGCCTATCCGAGGACGTCTAGCGTCAGCCGCGAGCATTCCAATCAAGACCACATCTCCACCTGACCACTTACAACAATAAATCCTGTCGAACACGATGGTGCATCCCAATGGCGCAGACACTCGGTCCCCGCGATCAAAGATGCGTACCGGCCTTGAAGAGGTACGTCGTGTTACGCTTCATAGGTTCACGTTATACTAGTCTAATCAGACCTGCTCATAGTTGACACAGATAGCGGCTAGGCTTACTCGCATAGGTGAAGAGTTCAACGAGGCGGTCATCGAGTCGACAAATGAGGCGGCAAAGAATAACGCCCGTGTTACTGAGCTCGAGGCGAGGAACCTCAGCATCTCACAAGAACACCAGACCGCACGGACCAGCAAGCAGATGGACGCGGAGCGCAAGTTGAGTCTCATTCGACGTGTCATGACAGGTCTCCTCGAAGAATTAGGAGTACGGCAAAATACTTACTCCGCTGAGCCTGTCTGCTAATTGGTGTTACCAGCCGGATGATGAAAGCTCCTCATCTGTCGGCCATTCCTTCGGCGCGGGACGTGCATCACGAGGTCATGACACCCGTTCTCCGGACCATAGAAACCGTAGGATGAGCTCGGTTACGAGCAGCCCACTAACGAGCTCAACACCACGCGCGGACCGCGAGCAGGCGCGACATTCGCCTTCGCGGTCGCGCATAACGCCCTTACATGTTACCTCCTCTCCTCGGCTCGGCTCTTCAGTACCGCGCATTGTCAGTTCACCAGTCATTGGAAATACCTCAATATTGGGTCTAGCACTCAGGCCATCGACACGCTCAACTACGAGCACGGACCCGTCTCTCGATACGACGCTTCAGATGTCCAAAGCGCCATCAAGCCTGCAGGACGACAACTGGCGGATGTCCACGATCCGTACCCCGAAGAGCGCTGAGGTCGTGTGCCCGATCCCTTGGGCATACTTCCAAGAACGATTGAAATTTGACGAAGATACGGTAGGTATCCGTTCCCCGAGTCAGCCACCTTGACTATGACACTGACTTATTTTTTCAGATTTGCTCATTAGAAAGGTGAATAACGTGGTGACGAATTGGTCGGCCGCCCTACTAAATGTAATCTCTCAGTCTTACACAGATGGACGATCTGTGCTTCCGAGTACAGATCATACGCGACATGGCGTTCGTCTACGAGCCATTTGCGATGGATGGAACCAATACCTCTGTTATCCTCGACTGGGGATCACCAACGGACAACCTGCTAACAGCAAACTATATCCAGAGCAACTTGCCGAGGAACTGCGTTTTCCACACATTTACTCTACCTGCAAAGAAGGTACAGTGATGCCGAGGCTTCTCACATTTGCAGTTGTCTTGATGCTGCATTCCAGGATATGACTGGTGAAACCTCATGGTATTACATTGGTGCACATACCTGGACCCTCACACCCCACTTTCCCATCTGGCCATCCATGAGTGAAAAGGTACTGCGTGTCTGCGCTGCCCTGGAATTATACCCGAAATCTGACTTCCTTAGACGAAGAAAAGTGTGATTCTCAGGCTGAAAAAGCGATGCAAGGGCCAATACTCCGAGGATGAGCTTCGTCAGATGCTCGAGGATGGTCGCCTGGAGCAGTTTTGTGTCGAGGTGGCAAGCAGACTGTTAAAGGACACTAGCGAGGCTTTTGCAGAGCGTCTTGGTTATTTGCAGTCTACGAGCAGGCGGTCCTGAAATCCATCATTGTATCCCACCAGAGGCTGCACTGACCCAACTACTCATTCTGTGCATAATGTATGATACACGTATCAAATGTATTTGGATTCCCACTATAAAATGGTTCTGTAGTAGGACAAACGTGATAAACGCTTCGCAGTCATCTACACGCCCCACCTACTGTGCCAGGCTATCATGATTCAAGAAGTCTCACCTACCGCCGCTCATCATCCGAATCCTATCAGGATGCATACCACCGGGCCCCATATTGGCTGGACTTTCCCCTGGTGGGCCACTGGGTGCACCGGGAAGGGGAGAACCGAAGCTACCACCAGGAGGGAAGGGTGGCATGGCGCTGCCTGATCCGGGAGGACCATTTGGAGGAAATGGCGGGGGACCTGTCGACCGGCTTTGAGCGAAATTATCATGCTAAGAATTGACTATCTAGAACTTACCACCCGGGAATGCGCCTGGTGGAGGCATACCGCCTGGAGGGAAGGGAGGAATACCTGGAGGTAGACCCATGGCTCCCGGAGGTGGCATCTGCCCCGGCGGGAAAGGTGGACGGGCTACGAGACGACTCTGTTAGACGTAAAGCTGGAGTAACAGAGGTGTATACGCACCAAACGGGCCTGGGGGTGGGCCACCGAAACCTACTGGTGGTGGCCCGAACGAAGGTGGTGGGACTAGGTGCTGAGGGCCAAATCCGAAACCTCCAGGAGGAGGTCCGCCACCACTCTCGTAAGCTGCTGTGATCTGGTCAATGATACTCTGCGCCTTGTCGTGTCCAAGTGCTGAATCCATATGTCAAAGAAGGTTTACTGAAAGACAGTATAAGGACTTACACGCATAGTAGTCTCGCACGTTTGCGAGATGGTTGCGACCGCTGTTATGAGCCTTGCGGACTATAAGATGGTTAGAGCTTTGGCAGAGACCTTCTGCACACAAAACTTACCTGAAGCCGAGTCGTGGGTTAGAAATACATCACAATAGTCACAGTAATGTTTCTATAATTCTGTCAGCACCTATCGAACGAGGACGACGGGGCTACTTACCGGCATGATTCAGGCGAGGTGAGTGTCGAGGAAAAGAGCTGCTGGCACAGGCCATCGCAAGGAATGTGAGTGCTGACTAATCACGCTTGCACTTCGATGGATCCCTCATCAACAGGCATACAAGAGCCATTCGATCTCATAAGACTGTCTCTCAGCGAGCGTGTTTTCGTGAAACTACGCGGCGATCGCGAGTTGACAGGAATCCTACATGTGCGTTATATCGTGCTTCTTACAGTTGTCGCGTCCTTTATTGAGCACTACTAGGCATACGATGGGCATATGAACCTTATTCTCAGTGATGTCGAGGAAACAATTATGATTGTGGATGCCGTGGACGGAAACTTCGAGGGTCAAGGGACTGTAAAGGTGGGACTGATATCTCTGATAATGTGTAGCTCCTAATAGCTCCAGAAAGGTTGCGAAGAGGAAGATGGAGATGCTTTTTGTTAGAGGAGATGGTGTCATCTTGGTAGGTCTGACTTACTAATAAATAACGAAGCACTGATGGCTTGTCGACAGGTTTCTCCTCCATCGCGAACATAATCGTACAAAATCCCTTGGTTTACGTCGGCGCTACCTTGCAGCCAACTGCCGGTATATATTTTTTGGCAGTCTACCAAACCTCGCACGAAGATCTGAATCATGTAATACCATCATCCGCGGTCTGCATTAGAAGTAGTACAAAGCCCTACAAGAGCAAAAATATCAAATTGTACAGTCGCTGAGGACGGTGCGTGTAGACGGGTAAATAAGTGGCAGGAGACAAGAACGTGAACAGTTAGGTCGATGTACAGGGTATTAGAGTTCTTCAGTTATTCAAACTAGAAGGCGCTCGATGCGTAACGTATCCCCTTGTCGATCCTTTGCTGCTTGGGTGGTATGACCCCCCGATATCAAAGTTACATACTACGGTGAGTTGGTAGACGGGAGGTCTGACCCATGAATGGGCACCGAGCGACCATCGTCTCTGTTTTTGGTAGGCAGATTCTCGGAACAATGGTTCTTGTCGGTGGGGGATTGGGCGACAGCATTGGGAGAATCGGGGTTGTGAATCTTCACTGACAAGGCCTCATCAGACATTGGGACCACTGCACCCTCAGGCCACGTTTCTGGGTCCCGTAGCCAGCCGGCATGGATGACCTTAATCTGGCGCCGTGCATCAGCACCATGCAATTAATTTGACCGATATACATACCACGAGGCTCACGGGTAACCTATGTCTTAACTTCCTGCCACTCGTGAGTTTTTTCCATACAGTGTCAACGCCACCTCTCCAGGACTCATCACTGCGCGCAGCATCGGGCTTGCAAAGAAGTCGCTCTAGTTTGAGACGAGAAGCGGTTTTGGGGGGAGGATGCTTGGGTTCGTTTGTCGGCGCCGCAAGCCAACAAGCACGACGGAAAGCGTAATGAGTAGGGCCGGGGGGTGGCAAGGTTCCAGCGTTAGCTAGAAATTTGGGTCGATGGCGGACTTCTGGTATCAGAGGTGATGTAGGGGGAGGGCCATCGTTGTGAGAGAGCTCGTCTCTGGATTCACGTGTGGACGAGACCGAATCGTGTTCGGGTATCATGAACGATGGAGGGAAAGGAAGGAATGTGGTTTATCTGGGCATCCAGCCAACTATTCGGCACACGCCAACGGTAGACGAATACCAAATGTTATTATGTGGGACTCAGAGATTGGTGTCTGCTGTGCTACAACGACCACGCACTGATCATGACAGAATCAGACAGATTCGTTTGACAATTTGGCAAATACCATATAAAGCAATAGTATCTCACACGTACCTCCCACTAGGGCTACACCAGAAACGATATCCTTGTTGTTTCAAGCAGTCAACTTAGGAATGCCCTCCGCAAGGTCATCGAGAATCGTGTATCGCATAAACTCACCAGCCCAATCCACCACTTCCCTCTCCGACAACGACGACGAAGATCCAAGCAAATCCCACTTCTTCTCGGACAGTGTCTGCGCTGTCGTTTCCCCTGCACAATGGGCTTCGCGCCCACGGCACCCAGACGGTGCCATCATCCATTCTCCCATGTCCCAACTCCCCCCTGAAGTGCTCATTCACATCTTAAAGCATCTACACTCTCAGAGAGATCTATACCACTCTCTCCTTGTCTGTCGATCCTGGTGCGAGTGCTCCGTTGAGCTGCTGTGGCACAGACCTAGCTTCACTCGCCTTTCAACCCTCATCAAAATGATGCGGGTACTCACTCGCGGAGACCAGACATTCACATACCCCCGTTTCATCCGGCGGTTAAACTTTATCTTCTTAGGCGCCGACCTCACTGATGCCCTGTTCTGCCGTCTGGCACAGTGCGATCGACTTGAGCGCCTTACTCTCGTTAACTGCCATGCCATCTCGGACGATGCCCTTTCTCGTGTTCTCCCATTCTTGCCCAATCTAGTAGCAATCGACCTAACCGGAGTTGTCAAAACCTCCGATACAGTCGTTACAGGGCTGGCGTCAGCGTCGAAGCGGCTGCAAGGCATCAACCTAAGCGGTTGCAAAAATGTGACCGACGTTGGTGTCTTTTCTCTCGCTTCTAATTGCCCTCTCCTGCGCCGCGTCAAGTTGAGTGGCCTCGAACAAGTCACTGATGCGGCCGTCTCGGCCCTCGCCAAGTCGTGCCCTCTCCTACTGGAGATCGATCTGAATAACTGCAAGCGCGTCACAGACCTGTCTGTCCGCGACCTTTGGACCTATTCTACGCATATGCGAGAGATGAGACTCTCCCAGTGCACGGAATTAACGGACGCAGCATTCCCTGCGCCCCTCAAGACCGACACCATCCCTCGAAACAATAATCCTTTTTCGCCTTTCCCAAGAACATCTGAAGAACTTCCGCCCCTAGTCCTCTCGAGAACCTTGGACCATCTTCGTATGCTTGACCTCACCTCCTGCTCGCTCATCACCGATGATACTGTTGACGGAATCATATCACACGCACCCAAAATCAGAAACCTTGTCTTGTCCAAGTGCACCGAGCTTACAGATCGCACTGTCGAGAACATATGTCTTCTTGGAAAACATCTTCACTACTTGCACCTTGGCCACGCCGCACACATATCAGATCGGTCCATCAAATCACTTGCGAGATGCTGCACACGGCTGCGATATGTGGACTTTGCAAGTGAGTTTCAATATGTAGTTGCGATTTGCCTAGCAGCTCACTTTTCTTGTCAGATTGCACACTCCTTACCGATATGTCTGTATTTGAGCTCTCCAGTTTGCCGAAGCTTCGCCGCATTGGTCTCGTGCGAGTCAGCAACTTGACCGACGAGGCGATTTATGCCTTAGCGGAACGCCACAGCACGTTGGAACGGATCCATCTTTCATACTGTGATCAAATTTCTGTGATGGCTATACATTTCCTCCTTCAAAAGCTCCACAAACTCACGCACTTGAGTTTGACCGGTATACCCTCTTTTCGTAAACCCGAGCTACAGCAATTCTGCAGACAGCCCCCACAGGTAAGCTCTCTAATTATAGATGTTTCCCGCCCAATTTTCTTATACTCTACACAGGAATTCAATATGAGCCAGCGCCTGGCTTTCTGTGTCTACTCCGGCAACGGAGTCTCCAGGCTCAGATCGTTCTTGACGGATCTGTTCAATACCATCACAGAGGACATGAATGGGGACGACGAGGAGACAGAGTATGACGATGACTTTGACGAGGCCTTTAACGACGTGCCTCATGATGTCGACATGGAGATGGCCAATGAAGGTGATCTTGATGAGGATGAAGATTTCATGCACGATGGACCTTTCCGCTATCGCGATGCCGTCTCAAGAGTGGATCATCCACATTCTCAATTGGTTGTTAACACGACACCTCACGGTCTCGAGGTACCTATGCAACGCAATCTGACACTACGGCCTAGCCAAGTCCCTGACCCGTTCGGTGACTCCACCATGACCCATCAAGTTCCTTTACACCCCATTACTCCAGATGTCAGCATGCAGCCGGGTGCGGCTCCGTCAAACGTCACGCAGAGACGGTCACGAGGGTTTGGCCATCAACCAGTGGTTGAGGTATCGACCTCTCCAACGCCCAGTGACGTCACTTCCAATCGTAGCACTGGAACAACCCAGTCGAACGGTGCTGGCTTCTTCCGGACATATCAGGACTTTGCATCTTCTTCGAGAAGTAACGGAGCAATGACACCTGATTATGTCTACGCCGAAATTGGACACGGCCGGGGGGCTACCCCAGGTCATACAGTGCACATGAACCTTGTGCCCTCCACGTTTTCTAGGCACCCTTTCACCTCTGCCGCTTCGCTGCATGTTGTCCCCACTCCGCAGGGTATTACCCAGGTCATGCATTCAGCTGGTGCGCCCATGGATATCTACCACCCTTACGAGCGAGGGACAATGGTACAGGAGACCCTGGCTATGCCAGAGCCCTCGCTTTCTTGGCCCCACCGCGAGCCTCCATCCCCAGTCCCAACGTTTCTTGATCCCACAGAGACATCCGATTTTGCACACCCTGCCTTGGCACCTAGCTCAGACCCTCGTGAGCCACAGATGAGGGGAAGGAACGTGAAGAGGAGTCTCCGGAATACACTTAACGCTGCAGAGCACTGTGCGACGTCCTTCCTCTTTGGACGTGCGTCTGCGTCGAATAGCAATGTCCACGATGGCAACAATAATAACGGGCAAGCAAGTCAATCATCAACGTCATAGGCGGACCTTCCAGGGACTTTGTCACATAGTGTTGTTGTTTTGAAAATGTTACCCGAGATCCGCGTTAGTATGTATCTGTTCTCTGTGCCTCCCACTTACAATGTATCGGGACTACTAACTATCATTGTGATGTTTTTTTATGGTGTTGTTACCAATGGATGTATCCGTTTACGTTGTTGAGAATATTGAGATATACAAATCTTGATGTGTGTCACACAGTGAGGAGGCACACGTTGATAAGTAACAGTGCTGAGCGCTGAGCGCTGAGGACTCAGGTACAGAACTGAGAGATCAGTCAGTGTGTGGGTAGGAGCAGGAAGTGTTATTCTCCTATACTAGTTTACCATCTATATGCTGGTGGTACCTATCCATAGGAGCCACAGTCTCATACAGCTTAGCTCATCATACATGTAGTTAAGTATGTTACTTGACTGGTGCTTTGGGTGGGAAAGCTTCAAAGCTAGGGGCCACGATCCATTTATGGAGATACTATGGCAGTTGTTCGCTGCCAGTCTCTGCTGTAAAGCACAAACCACTTCAAATCACAAAATTTCGCTCTACTCGATTGCTCGTTCCTGTGCGATTTGTCTCTGAGAATATCATCGAGTTCAAGATGAACATCCGTGTAGCAAGGGTGTGTATCGGGGCATTCTGTAGGGCACAATACTCACCACCCACCAGATAGAAGATCTTCCAGGTATGCAGGCATGCAATCTCCACAACCTGCCCGAAAACTATACCATAAAGTACTGTGCGTCAATGCCTTCGCTTGTTCGCGCGCGAAAGTGCTTATGCTCCAGCAGACCTGTATCACGCAATGACCTGGCCCTCTTTGTCGTACGTCGCGGAGGATCACAAGGGACGGATAGTCGGATACATCCTCGCGAAGATGTGAGTCGTGCCCAACGGCGACTCCCCAATACCTTTTATTTTATTTTATTTTCAATTTGCAGGGAAGAAACCGACGAGTCCCAAGATGGCTCACAACCTCCTGAACCACCGCACGGGCACGTCACCTCAATATCAGTCCTACGATCATATCGACGGCTAGGACTAGCGAAGAAGCTGATGTTGCAATCCCGTGAGTTTGCATTTGGTGCTAAACAAGTGCCGCTTATCAACGTCATGTATACATTCGCAGAGGAGGCGATGGTGACTATCTACAATGCTGCATATGTATCCCTGCACGTGCGGAAATCGAATCGCGCGGCTCTCAGTCTTTATCGTGACACGCTGGGATTCACCGTGGAACGCATCGAAGAAAAATACTGTACGTCTATTACCTTCTATTCGACTTCAGCGGAACTCACAGCCTTTAAGATGCCGACGGTGAAGATGCATACGCAATGAAATTATCATTCCAGCAATGATGAAGGCTTCGAGAGCGATATTGTATGGTTGATATACTAATATATAATGTTGCTTTCCTCCCTACTCCCTTAGATTTTTTTCTCGGGGACCTCATCATTTGACGTAACCGAAACATATTGCATTCTATTCCTCATGATTGCTTCCCGAACACCTTGAGCTGTTGCTAACCCCAGTCGGTAATATCCATCGTTGTTGCCTGCCTTGAACATGCCCATGTGTGCTTGAACTTCGTCCGTAGAAACGCAGTTAGGTGCAGGGTAATAGTGCGAGAAAGCGGGGGATGAGCGAGGAGGTAACACGACAAATGTTCTCGAATTCGGGTGTGCAGGAGGGGATGCTGGTAAAAGGACATAAAATCTGTGCAAAAATATGAGCCACAATGCACATGGTCCTAACCCTCCACTCACGTCTTGAAGACTATCCCGTGATTCACTTGTGCAGCTAAGAGGTTGTCCACACGTTCGCGCATAGCCTTTTCATCCCACAGACTACTGACGTACTTCATATGGTCAGATGCCCAGCTGTATCCAGACGTGAGATCATCTCGTCGCATATATGCAGCTCCAGCAGCTGTTCCGGCGACGATTGCGCTCCCTACAGCAAATGCTGCTGGTGCCCAACTTGTCCATCTGGATGTTGATGATGCGGTCTCTGAAGCTGCTGCCGTGATTTGCGGTAGGGTAGGATTGGGCGAGGTTAAGCTCTCGCTTCCCTTGAAGAAGGAGTACGCGTCGGAGACCACAGATCGAGCTGCATTTGCATACTCGACAACCCTAGTGGCGCTGTTTTTGAACACGAATGGATGAATTCCAAGGAACTAGACCAGAAGATATATGCTGGATTGACGACGACATGGAAGTGAGCGACTTACCGGAGTATCGAAAGCGATACAACCGATGATGCTTGGCCACAGTGGAGCGTTTTTATCAGGCCGTGTGTTGACAAACTCCAGTAGCGAGTCCGCTGCTAACAGCCCACCCATGCTGAGGATATCGCCTGGTCAATGCTGTACAAATTACGTCTCAACCCTGACGACAGCCGACTCACCTATGTCCGCATAGCACGATCTTTACTCTGCCAGCTCCTCCGCCATTGGCAACCTCCTTCTGGACGGTAAGAGTGGTGAGCCAGTCCGCAAACCGGACCACTGCCGCGGTCTGGACAGGACGTAAGTATGCTCGATCTTACTCGATGGAAATCACCGACCAAATCTCCTTTAGTCTGATGTTACACATTGTTAATATCTCATTCGATGCATTGAAAGCGCTGGACATTGACCTCGTAGGCAGGAAAGACTACGCACTCGACGGGCACATCACTCATGCTTTCCGATAGGATATGCTGAAGTCTCGAGGGGAAGTTCTCGAAGGTCGAATCTGTTCCTTTGAACCTATCGAATCCTGTAAGCTTGATAACGTATTCCACGAGAAAGTCATCCTAGTCACACCCGTGGATGAATACGATGAGGAGTAGGTCCTTTGGAAGCCTTTGTACAACTGCCAAACTCTCCTCCTGCTGTTGATTTGAGGTGTCGTTCGTCGTGCTCATCTGTCAATCGTCGTCGGTCTCAGGCTGCAAGTGTGGTTCCAAGTAGTATCGGGTCGAAAATCCTTGCGTCAGAGGTAAATAGTACAACTGAAGAGGTACACAAAATAGGTACATACACGCAATTATGCAAAGCAGTCCCATCAAAACAACCACATACTACAATGATGTACTAGTAGCTCTTGAACTGATAATTGAGCAATGCGACTTCAAACAGGATCCATTGTGCTATAGCATATACAACAAAGTGGATGTACCGCTACATGTTTACTGACTTTGGCTCCCGTCCATGGCCTGGCTAAAGTAAGGCGCTTGTGTCTGTAGGGCGAAGGGCTGGCTAAAATCATGCAACTCTTGCGAGGCACAGGGATCTGAGGACCCCTTGATATCGAGGGATCCAGAAAGGACTCGTTGCCACCTGCCATTACTAGAGGGACCAAATGACTGGTAGGTTTGCTTAGACACAGGAGAACGATCTGTGTCAAATTGCTGGTTCGAGATTAAAATTTTGTGAATGCTAGGTTGTGATTCATCCTCTTCATCATCCGAAGCAGGCCATCGGAGTTCAGTGTCAGTGAATTCGTTCTCGGTCTGCGGATTCTCGGCAGGTGGTGGCGAGCGTTGGTCATGGGGCGGCTCCATCTCATCTTCTTGCGTGAGATGCTGTTCGACTACATCTCGTGAATCCGTGGAAGACTGTGAAGGATGTTGGCGAAAGTTGAAGATAAATGTAGAACCTGATTTGCCTTGTGGTTGTCCGTCCTTTCGAACCTCTCGATGCTCGCTGTGAGACCAGACTTCCCATCTCGTCTCACGAGAGCTTCGAAGGCCGGGGAAGCTAGTAACCTTGGGGATGACGGGGCTGCGGCAGGCGAAGACAGCACTCCAAATGTACTGAATGTTTCATCTCTTCAGCTGAATTCTTGTGTTCTGGGGGTGATAATGCTATTGGCACAGAAAGCGGTGGCGTTCTAGTTCCACTCTGATCGTCCTCGGAGGGAACAGCTACAGGTCCTGTGGCACTAGTCTAGAGAGCTTCCCACCTAAGTACACAAGGATGGGACACCGACCTCTGGAGGGGCTGGTTGAATCCGTGTTTGCTGAACTATGGAGACTCTGCAAGTCTAGCCTTCTCATTAGCGCGATATCTGCCTTGCGCATTGGCTGCATCGGCCATATATGATCGTGTTTAACATGGCTCTCCAGAGCGTCGAGATTAGAGAACGTCAATCGGCACCAGTCCCACCGACAGGAGAGAATACTGGAAGTCGAGGCGATAGGAATGTGATTCATGGTTAATTTTGATGAGAGGACATGCGTGCGTCAAAATGTGAAGTACTGTTTGTGTTTGTTACTAAAGGACTATGACAAAGGATCCACAAGATTCACAACTACAAAACCCCTGGCCATCATGGAGGTAGACTTTCAAGATTCTGTGATACTATCGTACATCGGTCCTCCCTAATGACTACGAACCCACCACCTAGTAACTCGCCCATCGAATTCCTGCGAAAGTATCTGCACCTATTACCACCTCATTTGATCGTCAGCTTTTCATCCATCACGACACCAAAGCAGCGGAGCACGATCCCGGAGATAAGAAACCGTCGTCTCGCATACACAGAAACAAAACCAAAGCAGCTGGGGCTTGTAGAGGCGAGGAGTCGGTGGCCGCAGTTTTGGCACGGGCGGGAGCGGAGTGGACAAGAAGCAGCCCGAGAAGAAAAGGATTGGGCAGAAAAGGGTTTCTTGGGCGGGAGGACACAACAAGTTGGAAAACTTGGGACCTTGTTGGGCGACTACGAAGAGGAACGAGAGGCTGAAAGACTGCGGGGTGTAAGACGCCAACAAGCAGCGGCTGAGGAGTTTGTGCCAGAAGAGGAGGATAGCGACAGCGACTTGAGCGATCACGGCACTGGAGACGTGCAAGAATCACCAGAAGACCAGAGAGCGACTTTTGAAAGACGAATAAAGGAGCTATTCATTTATGGTCTGCTGGAGGTGAGCACTGGACAAATGATGGTATTGGTCCAAACATTGACGAGTTCTCTTTAGGGTGCGGATTACGACTTGGTAGACTGGGGTGAACAGTATGATACTGAAGACGACGGATATGAAGAGCGGTATTTCGATGAAGAAGATGAAGATGAGACGGTGGAAGTGGAAGGCAAGGATCAAGATTATTAAATATCAAAATGATGTATTGGGGGACTTCGGCGATGTATCACCTAATTTAGCAACTGTCCGACAATGAATGACCGGAGATATCCTTTGGACGGCGCGAGGACCGGCTGACCAGCTCTTAGTGCTTGCCCTCATCCTTCTCGTTGGCCCACCCTAAATATTCAGCATGGTCGAGCCAGATCGTAGCATCAGCCTTACCTCCGACATACAGCGAGCGCTGCAGCTCGCCGTCGGTGAAGCCAACAATCCTTTCATTCAATCTCAGAGCCATAAGGGCTCAACGAAAAAACGTGCACGCAACGCCATCGACGACGATGAAGATGAAGTTAGGAACGAGAAGACGAAAAAACAAAAATCGACCGTAACCGCTGGTGTTGAAGACGGACTTGTACAGACAGCAGTGTCGCAGGATCTGAAGGAACTAGCCAAGAGCAAACAAGATAAGGGGAAGGGAAAGCAGGTCGCATCTCAGTCCGCAAGCATACCTAATGCACTCCCGAATGAGATCGAGCAGCAGGATATCTCTGTGGACATCCAGCACGCTTCATCCGCCGCTTTCTTGAATGCAGTCGTGGCTGCAGCATCCGCAACCTCTGAAGCACAGCCGACGGACCTGGCGCCTTACCAAGCTCACCCATCGTACCAGGAACCTCAGATCATGCCAGACCAAACTGCCCCTTTTATCCAATATCCACCCGTCCACTACGACTTTCACGATCCCTCTCAATTCGGTCACCCACCTCCACAGGCGCAACCCATGTTCGCGGGGCTAGGTGGTCATATTCCTGATTTTCAGTTCGCGTCCAACGACGAGATCATTCGCGCTTTGCAAGACATGGATGTATCGAAGATCGCGAGTGTTCTCAAGACGTTGGGTGATGCAGCGGCTGCTGGTGTCCCAATGAACAATCTTGCTGCCTTCGTTCCTCCGCCACCGCAGGCTCCTCTTGGGGCCGAGACTAGCTCACAGCCACCAATAAACATGCCGTCCACGTCTACGGGTCCTGTTCTGTCTTCTGTGCAGAAATCAACAAAGTCGTCGCACAAGCGCGTATTAGACATGAGTCTGCCTGGACCGGAGCAGATTAATACCGAGCATGCACATATCCTCGCGAACAAGTGGATGAATGCAAGCAAACTAGCAGAGTTGGTGAAGACCCAAGGTAGGACATAAGTAACAACAGTCCTTGTTTATTCACCGATTGTCTAGGTCTGGTCTACAAGAAAGGCAAATTCTCTGCGATAGAAGAGCAGCAGCTTAAGAACGCGATAGAAGCTTTCAAAGTGGTGAGTGACATCGAACATTGCTACACACGGTCGCTAATATATCAGTTCAGTCTAGAGGGCTCACAGATGATCATATTCTTGAGATCATCTTCCAGAAGAACGAGAAGGGCAAAGATAATACTTTCTGGTCGGAAATCAGTACGTTCGTCCACTGTCAAGATCAACCCCACACATTGATCATGTCTCTCGCAGCCGCCTCCATTCCACAACGCCCAATCATCGCGGTCTATCACCACGTTCGGAGAGCTTTCCACCCGAAAAAGCAACAGGGCAAATGGATGCCGGAAGAAGACAACATGCTGAAGCAGTAGGTCATCTTTACTTTCCAGTGGAAGATCTGTCGTCACTGACATTCATACTTCTCAGAGCTGTTGCGGATCTCGGCCAACAATGGGAGAAGGTTAGCGAGATCGTAGGGCGGATGTCATCTGACTGTCGAGATCGGTATCGCAATCATATCGCCAACCGTGACGTGCGCGTCACGGGTCCGTGGAGTAGGGAAGAGGAGGAAGAACTCACTAGAATCGTGACGGAGATGACTGTCAGCCAAGGAAAAGACTTCGATAATGACGTCTTTTGGGGAATTGTCAGTGACAAGATGAATAATCGGCGGGGCAGACAACAATGTCGGATCAAATGGTTTTATCCTTCTTTAGGTTGGGTGCTCCACATGCTAATCAAACTTAATAGGACCGATTCCCTCAGTAAAACCGTCAAAAATGAAGGGCAAAAACCTCGCTGGAGTCCACAGGATGCGTACATCTTGGTACACAAGTGGGCATCTTTTGACGTCGTTCCGGCCTCCTTTACTGACCGTCATCATGACGACAGGGTTGACTCGCTTAAAGTCCGGGACGACACAGAGATTGACTGGAAAACTCTGCCCGATTCTGACTGGAACTTGTGGAGTGCACATTCATTGCAACGGAGATGGTTAACGATGAAGCGTAGTATCAAAGGATACGAGGACATGACCCATCAAGGTTCGTAGTCACCCCGTAACCTCATCGGGCGCATTATTTACTGAATTTCGTAGAAATTATGGATATTCTTCGCGTCAAGAAGGCTCATGTACCTCCTGTGTCTTCCACACGCCGGCGGAAAGTGACCAGTGCAGCAAGCGTCGACGATCAAGATGGACTGATTGATCCAGGGCTCAATGCCGGTAGCACGTTCCAAACACCGGAAGCGGGGAGTTCTGAGGGTGGACAGGACAAAGACGCCGATGGGTCGCTGGAGGAGTGTGAAATATAGACACATTTTTAAGTGGTTGACCTATCAAGTCGCAAATGCCTCGTAATTGCGGACGGGATGTGAGCGCATGTGAGCTAGGAGAGGTTTAATTCTTTCGATTTTTGACACCGTGTGATGCTATCTGGTCATCTCGAGGATCGAGTGAAGTGTACAGTGTAATGGCAAACTTCAAGTTTAGACTACTCCCAGGAGACCAGCACCACTTTTGATCCCCCAACTCTTCGCTGCTGCAAGGCTGATACCGACGCAGCTCAACAAGAATCCGACAAACCTATGGAAGTGGTTGTCGCAGGTTTTCTAAAGATCCAGAACTAGTGGCACGTACCTGAAGAATGCGACGCGGGATATGGACCTCTCCTCATGAGGCGTCCGGGAAGAGGCGAAAATGGATCTCAGAACTGCAGGCGTTACTGGGATGCGTCGTGAGGGGCTCGGTGGGGGTTGGATTGGAGGAGGGTTCGAGGGTTTCGCGGCCATTATGGTCGACGAACTCGAGCTAGTGGATGTCATCTGGCCTTGGTCATGAGAAGACCAACGCTGTGTTGACAATAATGGAAGACTCGGCTGCTCGCAGATTGCCGAGCCGACCAAATACCAACTACAAGGTGTCATGCTGAGCTCGACATTTACAAGTACAAGCAGACCGCGTCGACGATACTTACTCGACGGACACCTCGACAGCGAACAAGAATCGAAATAGAGCTCGCGTCAACCTCGGCGCTCGCTACCATATTCAGCCATTTATCTAAGGTTAGCTGACCCGGGATGAATATCCACTAGACCACCTACCACTCTTTCCCCATATATCACATTCACCATTCAGTCTGCCCATCATATCAGCGCACCATGTATCGACCAGACTTCGAAGATATGCAACGAATCATCAATCGCCTTCCGGAGACCGAATCAGAGCGGCGCATGGTCAAACATCTAGTGATACGGGACCCGAGCTCTGGTGTAACAGACGAATGGGTTACACCTGAGATGACCTTCTGTCGAAATCTCGAGTCTGTCGTACTCTCAGGAGTGCCAGACACCTCCGACAAAACGATCGTTCGACTCGCCAGAGATAACCAGAATATCCAGGGTCTAGACCTGACAGGATGTAGATATGTCTCGGACGTCAGCATCCTCGAGCTCGTCTCGCAAGCACCACCTCTTCAGTGGCTTCAGCTCAGCGGTGTAGTCTTGACTGATCCCACCGTTTCAGCAATCGCAAAAACATTTTCCAGACTTGTCGAGCTGGAGCTTTGCGACGAGCCGCTATTAACTGCGGTGTCCGTTCGCGACATCTGGGCCTATTCGAGAAAGCTTCGCACTTTGATGCTCGCTCGTTGCCCACAGCTGACAGATGGGGCATTCCCTTCACCGATCAAGAAGGGGGTTAAGCCGGCCACGGGCTCTGAGAAGCCGCTACCTCACCGGCCACTAACGTGGCTGGACGAACTCCCGCCTCTGGTGTTACGCCACACCGCTGTGGACCTACGGGTTCTAGACCTCAGCTATTGCACGAAGCTCACAGACGAGGCGGTGGAGGGGCTCATGGTCCATGCGCCATCGCTTCATACATTGTCATTAGCGGGATGCTCGAACTTGACGGACAAGTCACTGGAGTACATCTGCAAGCTCGGAGTTCAGTTGGGAACTCTGAACCTAGCGCACGTGTCGCAAATTACGGACGTTGGAATCATAAAACTAGCCCGTTCGTGCTTGCAGCTCAGATCTGTGGACCTTGCATGTAGGCAGTATTCCTTACTACTCCAAGTCGTGTGCTGACGAATATACATCTCGCAGTCTGTCGTCTTCTGACTGACATGTCGGTATTCGAGTTGGCGGCGCTGCGACATCTTCACCGCCTGGTGTTGGTTCGAGTGCCTAAACTGACTGATAACGCGATCTACTTCATGGGAGACCACACTCGGTCACTGGAACGTCTCCATCTGTCGTACTGTGACCGCATCTCTCTCAAAGCACTGCATCATCTCTTGCGTAATACACCCAATCTGAATCATCTGACTGCTACGGGCGTGCCAGCAGCGAGACGCACAGGGCTGCGTCGGTTTTCGGATCTACCGCCTGACGTGCGTCTGCCTTTTGTCTGACCTCCTACCTATTGTGATACTGATGGTGATATGGGGCAGTCATTGGATCCGGATCAAAAGTCGGTGTTTCGTGTGTTTAGTGGCGAGAACGTTGCGGCTCTGTGCAAGTTTTTGGATAAGGAGAAGCTACGACGTCAGGAATCGGAAGCACGTAATATACCCTTTATCGCGCGCTCCGACGACGAAATGGACCTGTACTAGGGGAAAGACCCGTTCCTAGTTACTGTACTCGTTTCTTATGGTTCTGTTCTTCTAGTTTCTTACGGAATGGGCCTGCGATGCCGTTGATGACCAGACTAGTCGATGACTTACGAATATGTACGTTCTCTTCGCGATCGAGGCCTTCCTTGCATTTAGTCACCACTTGTAGCCAGAATACTTATCATCATCTTGTTGTTTCACCCATATTCTTCTGCACGACATGGTAGCAGCAGCGGTTAGCAATTGAACGAGTGAGGGCAATCGATTTCGCTCTGCACGACCTCGGATCACTGGCAGGTCGCTGATACAGCGCAACTTGCCGTTGTGACGCGACAGCGGGCGTACAATCATAGGTAGTTACTAAGTCAGTCAACGTTGCAAGGTTGAAGGCCATTGCAGCGCGCGAACTGGCAGTGGCAGAACTTGCAATTGACGAGGGTGTGCGCATGCATGGGTGATTAGAGTCCGACTGCTTGTGTAGACTGAGCTTGTATGACGATTTTGATCTCCGATTGGGTTAGATCTCGAATATGAATAGCACTAGTGATGACGTAGGACTGCTAAGTTAGACAAGTTATAGTGTGTATTTGAATACTTATTACGGACGGGCCAAGTCTCCAACGATGTCTCAACCTCCCCCGCCAATATTAATATGTATTTTTTGCTTATCGGGCTGACGACGGTGTGACCCACGTTTCCCCAGAACCAACAGTCCATTACAACCGTCTCGTAGTGCAACTTCTTCTTGGTACTGGTCGTCTCAGTACTGTACTCGTGTTTCTAGATCATACCCCATTACTGTCACTCGTTCTCTCTTTCGATCGCCGTGCTGCGGGTGCAGGCGAGTCCCGCTCGGCTGTTTCTCAATCCTTCTTGACGCGTATCCCCTTCGCAGTGATCCCGCGGCACTGTCTTTATACCCGCGTTCCAGTCCGCCGTCCTCACCTCCCTGGTTCTCCACCGAGGTGTGTCAACCTTCATCCTTGCATCACTGGTGATGGTGTCAGTGACTCTCAGCTTCTCGCTCTTTTGCTAGAGTCATATATATTTCACAAATGCAAACCTGCTCCCATGTCAGTTCCATTTACCTCTCCTCGAAGTTCACGTCAGGATCCAACCGTACCACAAACTTCCTTCCGCTTCAACTCGGCTATGACCGACTCAACCAACTTCATTTGCTTCCTCTTCGGTCCGCGTGTCGTCCGGCCAGACACTCAGTCCTTCTCCAGTCGTCCCCACTCGATCGAATTGGAGGTCGCGGTCGTTGAGGATCTGTCCTTCTCTCACCCCCATCAGCGCGTCGCCTTTGTCCACTCACACTCACAACCTCGGTTCCGACACCGAAGAGGAAAAGAACGACCGCTCAATGGCACAGGAGCCTGCCTCCGGTACGACCCAGAATGAAGGCCCAACTCACTATCCTAAGGTTGCTTTGTGTCTCAATATACCCGCACCAACATGGACCGCAACACCACCAACACCACCTCCGCATTCAATCTACAGGTCCAGCAGTATAGCTTCTCGCCCTACCTCTTCTCATGTGACGGCTTCTCCATCCCTACCCGAGCCTCTCATCACAGATGAGTCCAGTGTCACATCATCCTCTGCAAGAAGGCGCAGGGCTTCGATACCGCAGATGGTTCTCTCAAAACCTCTACCTCCAATACCGCGATCATCTCCCCAAGCTGATTTGAGTTCCCCACCTCCTCAGTCCAAGCCCGCGGCAAGTGGGAGCTACTGCCTCGACCAGTACACGCCCGAATGTCGCCCTGGGGAATTGCTTGCCTGGAGGGATAGTTCGAAGGAAGGCTGTATTCCATCTCACTCTCGATGGCTCGGACCGGGAAGAAGATAGCCTTGGAGAGGATGCTTTCCTGCGTACTGACTCTAGTGAACCAGATTCAGCGGTTGTCGCAGTTGTTCCTACCAGCAGAGAGCGAGAGGATTTAAGGCAATACCATGCTCTCTCGGAGCTATTGTCCACTGAAGTGGGCTATCTTTTGGACCTCAGAATACTGGTTTCTGTAAGCGTACCTCTTGTCACCTTCATCAGCGAGTTTAAACTTACGTTTCCAGGTCTATCTTCGTTTACTTCCTATTTTAACCAACCGACCTTCCACGTCTCCACTTCATGGGTCTTCGTCCAATCTCACTCTTAACCATTTCCCACTTTCTCCATCCACCTATGGCATTTATCCCTTGACCGCATCCCTTCGTACACAATCTTACCCTCATCTTAGTGGGGACACGCAGCCAATGTCGGCGCCTTCGCCCACTGAGAGCTATGGTGCAAGTGCCGCTCTTATGCATCCCCTCCCTGGGAGAGACAAGGACAAATACGTCATTCGGCATCTTTTCTCTGCACCTGATCTAGATACCATCACGAGAAAAGCAGAGGAGCTCCTTGAATTTCACGAGACGTTGGTTTGTGAACTCCGAGCAGTCGTATCACCCTTCGGTTTCTCGATGAGCCCTGGGGGAAAGCCAGACGAAAATCATGCGCAATCTCATGGTGGATCCCCCTGTGATGTCCAGCGAGCCATTAACGCGGTCTCTGCAGCATTCATCCATCACGTACGTCTGTCAATCTTGTTTTTGGTTTTAACTTCTCAATGAATTGTGCAGGCATCTAGTTTTGACCAGTATCAGAGTTTCTGTTCTGGCCATTCCGACGCTGTCGATTTAGTACGCAAGGTTCAGCAAGGATATCCTGCCGAATGGGATGCATTCGAGCAGCGTTGCGCTGCTCTTGCTGCAGAAATGCATTTAGACGCTTCCCTCTGCTTCACTCGAGGAGAGGTGTCCGAAGAGTTGATGGACCCATCTGCGTCTCTGAAACTCGCCTTTGAAGCACGGAGGAAAAGGCGACACTCTCTATCATCTCTAGATCCATCGTACCGTCCCCAAAGCATCCATCAGGCATTCTCGAACGTCCGTCCAGGGGCGCCGATCCTTAGCGCCTCCGAGAGTGGACACTCGGACAAAGACACAAGCAGCCGACGACCACGACTGATGTTCATGGACTATCTGATCAAACCTGTCCAGAGAATTTGCAGATACCCTCTCCTACTCGATCAGCTCCAAGAGACAACAAGCGTGTTACAAAGCGGGACCCTGCACGACTCTGACTCTACGTCCGGTGATTCAAGCCGGGAAGCTGTCAAGGTGGCGTTGCTCACGATGCGGACAGTGGCGAGCTCGGTGGACGAAGCTCGCCGGCGACAAGATCTCTCTGCTAAATCTATCCTCATCGTATCGCGAATCACACACGGCCTCTTAACGTCGGTAGCCAGTCATAGCAGACCCTCACAAGTCAGTTTGTCATCAGCTTTCCTCTCATCTTTGGGACCTTGTCATCTTGCTGGTTCTTTGGACGTCATTCATTACAATGGGTCAAGTATAGCCAGGCTTGGTACGGTTACAGCAAAGTATCTTGGCGCGTTCCTGTTTCCTGGTGGATTCCTTGTCCTGGTCAAGGTGGCGAGGTCCAAGGTATATGAACCAAAGCATTGGTTCAATTTGAGTGTATTTGAGTTGGTGGACTCAACTACTGACGATGGTGTGTATGCAAACCCTACCCTGCTGTGAATCGCGTCTCACACATAGCTCAGATCTACTGCCAAGTTGGTTCCGCTTGTTGTCAAAGGGACACACCTTCGAGTTCGCTGCATCGTGTCGCCGTGAAAAGGACGTCTGGGTGGATGCTATTCGTAGCTCTATCGTTGAGGAACCGACCTGGAGTGACGAACCTCCCACAAGCCTTCAAGCGGACTCCAGAAGCGAAAGCGTTGTTATCCTTGAGGAGATGGCTTTCGAGACGATCACTCCACTACCAACAATCCAATCCATCCCAGAACTAGACCTTCATGTTGACCCCGTTCTCCCGAGCATCGGAGAGACCGCACCTCTGTCTTCTCCCTGGGAGGCTCACAGACTTGCTCGGGTCAATCATCGCCTAGAATGTCCCGGGAAACCAGAAAATTCGAATTCACCTACGGCAGGGTCCAGTCGCCGGTCGTCGGGAGTCTCGAGCCGGACCCACCAGGTACCAACATTGGAGTCCAGCACGTTCCACCTCGTTCGATCTACTGCTTCAGCCCGAGAGCAGGTGGACCGTTATCTGGCAGATGTCTTCTCTGAAAAATGCCTTACTGCACGCCTTCATGCTCACGCACACGAAGAAGTTCTTTTTGAGGCACAAAGGGTCTCTCGCTCGTTCTCGAGGTCGAGCTCTGGGTTGACCATGGCGAGCGCAATGAGCGTCGCCGCAAAGAACAGATTGACAAAGCGCGAGAGCGTTCTTGTCCCTCGCAGAATGAGCTCTATTGACGGGACTGGGCTGCTGAGCGACCCCGAAAACTATGGCCCGACTGCTTACCCTGTCCTGGCTAAGCCCATCACTAAACGGCGGCATCACAAAACACTCAAGATCGTCGCAATGGCCAAAGCTGCATCGTGTGAGGGGATTGATCTTGGTAGTGAGCTATATACCGGACCCCCTTCGCCAGGGTCGCACTGTTCGTCTGCATCGGTGACTCCTACGGCAGTGACCCCACTGACAACCACCACTCCTCTGTCGGAATCTCAAGCTGTCGTCGATAACGTGACCACAGGTTCTGAGTTCTTGGCTGCCCGTCAGGAGGATTGCGTACCGAAACGGAGCCGGTCGATGATCGAGAACGTCCGTGGTTTCTTCATTCCTCAAGCAGCCTCGCCAACCACTGCCTTGACACGCGAACCATCCCCCAGAAGCTCGGTTTCCAATCCCAGCTTGTTGAGGTGGTGGTCAAGAGAGTCGCTTCGGCGCAGGGTTCGGAGTGCGGCGGATGTTCCTGACAAAGAATTGCCCTCCGCACTCACTACACAGTCTTTGAATGTGACAGAGGTCCCGCGGCCATTCCTTGCGACTGCAGAGCGTCCTTATTCCCAACCGGACCTCCAGCGTCTGTACCCGCAGATAGCTGGGCCCTCTGGGACGGAGTTTGAGGTTGACTTCCCTACCCCACCGAAGACAAGGGGCATCTTTTCTACTCTTGCCCCTCGGCGGCGATGGACGGCGTCTGTGCTGTCACCAGCGACGCCCGACGAAGACCCGACGCAGACGAGCTCGCGGCTACGCCGGAATCTCACATTTATGCACCGATTCACGCCAATCTCACCGACCGCTGCTGCAGAGAGTTCTGGATCATAAGGAATACACCGTAGTATGTTGGTCCATCAGAATTATTATTCATTCCGTCATTACCATCGAGTACAATAATTTGTATCGTTATTCGACATTGCATGCATACACATCATGATGCTCGTCCATGTTTTGGCTGACATTTAGTGATATTGGCTTCCCAGCAGTGGGGTCTAGACTTTTTCGTGTGTGATTACACCCTTGAATTTTGTACGAATGGTTCGATCACGTGATTGACGCGTTTGTTGCAGGCGTCAAAGGTTGGTTGGTTCGGTTACTGTATCAAGATTCAAGAACTTGTCAAGAAGAAGTAAAGAACGCATTCCACCTGACCGATACGCGATTCCCACCGTACATGAAGATCAATGGCGCTGAATAGCTCTCCCCGCAAAGTGGTACCCCTCGCCAGTGGTGATGATACAACCTTCCGAAATCCTGCGGACCCTACCGTCACGAAACGCGTATTTTATTGTGGAGTCGTTGTAGAGGGATGTGAAGGAGGCAAGAGACTTCCTGATGGTGAGTCCGAATGCGCAGTGACGTAGCGGAAACCCCGACGAATCTATGCAGATGTCCAGGACTTGGTGTTATCGCTTGGGGATCCGTGGCTAGGCCCGGATGACAACAATATACTGCCTTCTGCGACCGAAACCACTATCTCGCACCACACAGTGAGCAATTTCCTCCTGGACGCGTTTGGTCGGGCCTGATGCAAGCGTGTTCATTGAAGGGCGAATCACAGCGCAAGCGAGCAATGACGGACTCGTCTGCGCTCTCAGAAGTTATCAACGAGCTTGTGAATACCGAGCGGTCATACGTTAAGCGCCTGCGGTCCCTCAAGAACGACTATGCAGATCCTCTGCGACAATTCTCGCGAAGCAGGAGCACAGCGATCTTAGCCGCCTATGAAGCGAAGACGCTGTTTGGGAACATCGACAGCCTTCTGACCCGTCAACGAGGCTTTCTTGACGGATCTAGAGAAGATGATGTCGGCGGCCAACGGATCCCGCAACGTCGGAGGCGTAGGAGATGTTGCACTGCGGCACTTCAAAGACCTCCGAGGGTTCGAACATTACAAACAATACTATAGCAAACGCGAAGAAGCTCAGTCGATTTTCGAACGCGAAATGAGGAAGAAGTCCTCTGGATTTGCAGCATATATTGATGTAAATGAGTCTATGCAATGTATCTTCGATCGCCGGCTGACATGTATACTTCGTAGAGAATCAAATACTCGAACGCGGATTCGAGAAATCGAGTTGGCCTGCGCGAACTGCTAATGGACCCGGTACAGCGTATACCAAGATATACCCTGCTCTTCCGTACTATGGTAAAACTCATGGGACCGGATGATCCGCAACGCGCAAGGTTGATCGAAGCAGACGAGATAGCGAGCAAGATCGCGCTTGCGGAGACGGACGACCACACGAGACGAGCAGCAGTCATGTACTGTCTGAGCGCAACCATTGATGGATTCCCCGCTGGTTTGATATCAAACGCCCGACGCTTCATTGATTGTATCGATGTAGACGACATCATCGTGGATGGTCCTCTTGGGGCATCTTCATCGACATCAAGCGTATCCACCGCTACTTTACACTGCACGCTTTTCCTGTTCGACGACAAGCTCATGATTGTAAAACGACCAGGAAACGGAGAAAAGAGCGGACGCTCGCTCTCCGGGCTAGATGAGGTAGAGAAACTGGCAAAAAGCGGTGGACTACCTCTGGGCATGAAGAAGAGCGGCATGAGCTGCAGAGGAGTAGTTGACTTATGCGACGTCGTTACTACTGATGTCGGGGACGCTGGTAAGCCTTCTGTCGGTTTTCAGACATTCTGCCGTTGGTTGAACCTTCTGTCGCCAAGAATTTCAGGTGTACCTCGAAAATCCTCCACAAGACCAAGGTGATAGGTGGTCGGGTCGTTCATTCCGTTCGCTTTCCGTCGTTTTCCCTCCTGCTCCAATCAACCTCGACCCCACGGGGACAGCAACCGAGAAAGAACGCTTTTTGGAGAATCTTTGGTCAGCTCAGGCAAAGTACAGAACTAGGGCAGGACAATCGGTGGTATTATGCGCGGATGAGAAGGAGGTTGAAGTCAGAGGTAGCCGGTCCACCATTGCTCGAACATACTTCAACGTCTATCAGCGGACGGCGTTCCTACAAGAAAGCAAGAAGGTGCGCTTAGCGGTTTCCACCTGTGGCAATTTACTCACGATTTGCTTCAGACTAAGATAGTCATGCACATCGATCCCCAAGGCACCGCAGACCCGTTGCCATTTGGCCTGGGTAGTCCGCCATACGTCATTATCAGAGTCCACCCCATGGCCGGGGAGATATCGCGGTATACTGTCTCCTCAAGTGACCCGAATGACGAAGCTGAGGAAGAGATTGTTCAAACCTCCCGAATACCAGGTCGTGTTGTTCAAACAAGTGGGTGCCGTTTGGCATCTCATCGTTGCTCTCTGACTCTTTATGTGACAGTCCACCAATACGGTCTCTTCAAATTCCGCACGGGAAATGATTCTCGCCCGGCAACCCCAACAGCAAGCACAAGATCTCGAGCGCATATATTTAGTTTGGATGCAATATCTAGGAATCTCTTCAACTCTCGACCAGGCTCATCAAAAGGTGACTTATTCGGCGGTTCCATCAACAGCCATCGTCGATCAAAGTCGATGGCTAGCCGGTCATCTACGTATACGCAGACTACGACAACCGCCGATGGTAGTCTCGCGAAGTTCTCGTATCGCTCTGGCTCGATAGCCACTGCTGCCACATCTCTTGCTTCTGGCGATGACGACTCGTTCTCTGTGAGCAGATCTGCCAGCTCTCGCAAGAAATTGGTCAAAAGAGGTCGTTCTCCCGGTAGTGGCCGATCGTCGCCTCAACCTGCTTCCGTGTCAGTTTCTCGCTCTGCCTCGCGTGATAGACCCGAAGTGCGAGATGGGGCTGATATCGAGACAAGACTTAACCAGTCCGACTCTGACCTGACTATGCGGTTGGAACTCGCGAGACGAAATAGTCAAAACCAGCACGGTAAATATCTTTCTACACCTTCCATAGAGAAACCCGTAGAGGACACGATATACGAAGGTAAGTGTTCTTCGACTTCCCTTGTTTCAAATATACAACTGCTTCTGCAGAGGACCATCAATTCCAACTGCGCCCGACGTCACGCGCATCGACAGTGCGGGATGGCGCGAGTCACCTGTCATCAGGTTCTCGTCGCATCTCGCGTTCTCCCGCGAGAGGACTGCCTGTCCCACCACACCTCAACACCCAGCAGGTCGTAGAACCTCGTCGATTTGGGCCACGCAGCCCCTCCCCCCTACCTCCGACGAGTCCAACGACTGTTGTGCAACGGGAGCTTCCCTCCATGGATGCAGAGATAGACATGGAATCGGAGACATCCCAGCTTTCCGAACAGTCTATATATGACAATGACTTCCCCTCCCCGCTTCCTCGGAGCAAACGACAGCCGTTCGTGCCATCCGGTCAGGTCGACAGTACGCCCAAAGCAGTCAACAGCACCCCTACTCCACTTAGCAACGTCGAACCCCTCTCGATTAAGAAGAAGTCATCAACCCGTTCAGGGCATAATCCATATACTCCAACGCGAAAGTACAGGATGTCTCCACTCTCGAAGGCCACTGCAAGAATTGTCTCACCTCGGAAAGTGTCGCCCCAAACTTCCAAGATCCCGCGTCCCACCTGTTCTTCACATACTGCCACTGAACAGATGGATAATCTTTTGCAATTGGTGGCATCAAGTCGAGATGAGGTTTACTTTTCTAGCTTGTCATGTTTCCTCGTCGTGCTCACTCATTCTTTAGCTCGAGTCCTCCCATCGCGCCGTGAAACGGATGAAGTTTGATCTCGAAGAGCTACGGTCAAATTCAAGCAGTAGTCCTGTCGATTTGTGGAGGTCTCCGTCTCCAGACAAGTCGCTTGCGCGTACTCCCCAAAGGACTAACGCCCCGGTGATTGTACGTGTCTACATCTTAACTTGCATGTCAGACACATGTTAACTGGCTGCCCACAAGACGAAAGAGGCGCAACAGCGAATGGAGGAAATGCGCCAGCTGATAACCAAGCGACAAGCTGAAGCACCAGGGACACCTCGAACTCTACCGCGCAGCCTAGTTGTGCAACGTCCGACGCCAAGCGCATTAGAGATGGTCAACTCCCCAGTTCTGAGTCGCCTCGAGGAGTCATTGGCGGACGCTGACCGACATATGGCCCGTGCAATGTCGCACCACGATACCCTTCCGAACGACCTTGAACAATTTATGCACGACATCAAGGAGGTGAGCGACGAGTAGTTATTCGAAGTTTGCAGACTGATGTTCTCTTCAGAAAGCTAGTGAACTTGACAAGACGCGGGTTGAGCTACAGAATACTAAACGTCAATGCGAGCTTGTCAAGAGCTTGCTGGCAGACGCAACAGTTGAAAAGGAGATCATGTACGAGGTTAGTGCTCTGCGGCCACCGCAACAAATGTGGAACTCGACGACGTTTGCAGGCGTTTAACGAGGAGCTGGACTCTATGTACACCGACGCTCATCTTCCCCATGACGAAGCTTGGGAGTCAATGACAAAGGACTTATGCCAGACGAAGGAGTCCCGGAATGCCCTAAGCAAAGAGAAGTCGTAAGCTGTGTTTAAATCTTGCATGTGCTTGTCCGCCTGACGTGGTTTATTAGCGAGCTGAAACGCAAAATCGCTGAACTAGAGTCAGAGAAAGAGGAGTAAGGGCCTCGATTCTTCACCGACGCAGGGCTAACCTCTTTGTTCAGATGGGCTGCTTTGCTCCGAGCACATGGGCTGATCTCGTGACATGTTCTTTGACTGCTTCTTCATTTGTTGCATCCGTTTCTTTTTGCATTGTTCTACATACTCACTGCCGTGCCATCCTGCAGCTAGACTGCGTCATATTCGACCAATCGATAATCGATCACACTCTCCGCTTCGTTGCCCGTTGTGCTGCCAACATCTGCAAACGTTCGCGCTTGGAAGGAGAAGGTAAATTCTGGTACGAATTTGCCCCAGTATCCTGCGGTGAAGCAGACGCGGGAGGGGCAGCTTGCACTTCAGCGTCAAGTTCCTCATTTATGTCAGCAGGTTCTGGTATCTGAGGGCTACAAGGACACTCAGATCAAGGAAGACACGCTTTGAGTGTACCACTAGTACTGACCTCTCTGGGTCTGTGAACCGATCATCACTGATGAAGCTGTCCTCGTCGTTATCCTCCGCTCCTACATCTGTCTCGCCGATATCCATCCTGGCCCATTCTTGAGAAATTTCCAATAGTGAATCCCACTGCTGCACCGCAGTTTGAGTGATTATTTCGCATTCTTCACGTGGACAGATCTCGCGGCAGTGCGGGCATTGGACGACGTCCGTGATGCAGTTAAGAGGGTCGCCAGTACCGTTTCCCAGACGCTCGAAACATTCAGTACAGACAGGATGACGACAACGGAGACTGGATATGAGAAATCAGAGTGAAGCGCGGGGATCTAAAAATTGGTAACAGACCTATAGCACTTGGATACTTCCATATTCTCCATACAGATAGCGCATTCTTCTCCTTCTGCAAGCGTATTCATGTCCATTAAATCACTCATGCGTCGTAAAAGCTGGGCGAGATCCATAAAGCGTCATTAAAATTGGTGGATAAGATGATATTCACCTGAATAGCGCTCTGGCCGAGTTCTGACCCCTGAGCATCTCCATCTTCATCATCCGCTAGCTCTTTCGCATCTCGCTCGACCTCCCTGGCTCGAAGCTGGATACGATCAGTACATGTGCACGTGAACAGCACGGAGTTAGAGCAAATACCTTCTCAATAGTACGTCTGTCCTTTCTCCGAGCCTGATATATCGTAAATTAACATCGTCTGTTTAAGAGCCAGTGGGAAGACCCACTATCTTACACTGCCTGAGTGCATTTTCCAACTGCTGAACTTGACGTCGGAGATAGGCCTCTGTTCGCCGGCTCGTTTGACCAGACTTTGACCGCGTCCTCGGGCCATTTGTGCTTTGTTGAAGCCGCAACAAGTCGGTCTTCAACTCATCGTTCTCTTGCCGGAGGGATTGGATTCCGATGAGCAACTTATCCACCCCGAGCCTCGCAAAATTCAAGTTATACTAGAGCAATCACAGTTTCCCGGATGAAATAAGTATATGAGAAACGAACGGAGCGTAAATACCATGATGGCCTCCGCGTCGACATCTTCAGAAGGACGACCACGTGCGAGGCCAGTGAGGGCAGAACTGTTCAAGCTATCGTCGCTCAGACCTGACTACTATGAGGCCTCAGGTTTCCGGGAAACGGACTGACTCACTAACATCCTCTCTTTTGCGCTTGGAAGCCAGTCGAGTAGATTGTCTCGTATTCGGCATAGTGAGTGGATGTGGGACTCGGAGTAGTACATCTAAATCTCCTCACGGGCAGAACAACGCAGTTCATATTTTGTCATGATTCACCAATGTAAGACAAGTCCCTGTCGATTAGTGGTTAAATCGCCACGTTGTGGAACTCACAATACCGTGGCGCCGCAGGTTCAATTCCTGCCAGGGACATAATTTTTGCTTTTTCATTTACCACTAAATCATTTAGGAAGTGACCCCCTTTTTCATGGCCGCAACGCTCACTTCGCCATTGTCTATAACCATGCATAATGTCATTAGGACGACCCTGGGATCGATCGGTCTCACATTTCTTGGGACTGCTTCGGCACAACCGTCCTCCACCAGGAATCACTCAGCACTCGCGTTACGCTTGGCTGGAGATGTGTGGTTATTCGACTGCGGGGAAGCCACTCAGCATCAGATTCAGAAAAGCGGGGTAAAGATGGGCAGGATCAAAAAAATATTCATCACCCATACACATGGTCTGTGATCATACTGTTCTTCTCCGAGCGTGCAATTGACTCATGGCACACAGGAGATCACATATTTGGTTTGCTGCCACTGATGGCCTCCCTCGCAAACGGAGCAGGGGGCACGATTGACGACGTCGAAGATCCTCGAGCGCGACCTCCGGTCGATGTTGACGTTGAGGTTAGTCTGTCGAAAATGCGTATTTATTCGATCTCATGCTCTGCTCAGCACTTAGAGATATACGGACCGCTCGGAACGCGGGCATACATTCGTGCTGGCCTCACATATACATACACCCTCTTGGGAACCCCGTATGTTGTCCACGAACTGCGGTTTCCAACCGATCCACCCGACGGTGACCAGACCGAGCTGCTCCGTCACACGTCTGAACTACCAAATGGGCGTAACATAGCACAGGCCAAAGGGACCTGGAAGGACATATTCCAAGATGATGTGGTCTCCGTCTCCGCAGCTCCCATCCTGCATTCTGTGCCGTGCGTGGGGTACGTCATACAGGAATCCCCCGTTCCTGGCAAGATGGATCCTCAGAAATATATCCCGAGTTTAAAACGGACCAAGACACCGATGTCGGTAATGAGCCATTTACAACAGGGTGACAGTGTTGAGCTCTCCGACGGGACCATCTTGCACGGACCGCCTCGTCGTCCAGGCCGAAAGATTGTTATTCTGGGGGATACCTATGATCCAACTGCGATCGCAGATATAGCGTCTTCGCCTGACCTGCTCGTTCATGAAGCCACAAATGCGCATCTGCCTCACGTAGATACCCATACGAAACCTACCGATACCTTTGAGAGTGTGGAGACACGGGCGAAGTCTCGGGGTCACTCGACTCCACAGATGGCTGGTGCTTTTGCGTCCCGGATTGGAGCTCGAAAGCTCGTCCTGAATCACTTTTCAGCAAGATATCCTGGAAACGACAATATCAATGCAGAGGCAAGGACGATAATGGAGGCGATAGCGGGCCTGGCAAGGGAGCAGTATAAGGGGGAGATTATTTGTGCTAGAGATTTCATGACGGTAGAAGTAAACTTAGCACAAAACGACGCAGACTCTGGCTAGTGCAACAGAAATACATACGCAGAAGACATCAATCGTCTGGCGGATCGGACAATGCGCTACTTGAATCACTGGCTTCTCCTTCCTCCAACTCCTCTCTTGCTTTCTTCTTCACTTTTATTTGCTTTGGGTCCTCTGCTACCTCTCCCATCTCAATGTCATCATCCTCAACTTGATTGAGTGGCGTTGGCTCTTTTCTTGAGTACGTCTCTCTTTGAGACGACAGAGGAGTTCCCGATTGTCGTGAAACTGCCTCCTTGACGGAATTATGGAGCTTCGACGATAGCGGAATGTCAATTGACTCGTCATCTTCTCCATCCTCCTTCTCAGCTACTTCACCGGATTCAACACCATCTACCAGCTTGTCATCATCCATTTGAGACGACCCTCGGGGAACTTCGTCAGTGTCGGTAGAATCTGGGGCGGGCGTAGGTGCAGGGGAGGCCAGACGTGATGCCGTGCTCTCCTTGTCTTTGCCCATTAGACGAAGGGAACCGAGATCCATCACGACACAATCTAGAGCCGACTTCTGTCCTCTGATGATGCGTTCTTGTGTCTCATGCTCTGCGGATATTGCGGCCATGTCGTTCTCCAGTGCCAGAATCGACCTAAACGCGACGCGATTGAGTATTCAACTCCGCGTTCTGCCAATCTAGATAAATGTCGTGCAACACGTACTGGACCAGTTCATCCCGGGTGGGGAGCGTGTTAATCTTTTCTGTGATGGAATCATACTCTATTTTTCGCTTGCGCTCCACTTGCGCATGTTCGAGAGCAACCTTAAGTTCTCCGATTTGATTTCGTAGTAAATCATGTTCCTGCTCTAAGGAGGTGATGCAGAATTAGGTATACCAGTAAAGTGTACAGGAATCAAGGCCACTCACCAATTCTGCGCCGCTCCCGTTGGTACTCTTCTACCTGCCTCGATTCAGCCTCACAGACCATCAGACTTTTCTTTAACGACAGCTCAAAAGAAGCCAATTCGACCAAGAAAGCCTCTCGTGCATCGTCCACGCTTCCGCCGTGCGCTGACTGCACTAGTGGTGCGTGTGCCAATGACGCGTAGTTGTGGAATTTCTTGACGATGCGGCGGAGAGGTCGTTCGTCGTTCGTGATTCGTGTGTGGATGATGGCATCTGAAAGAGGAGTTAATAGGCCATTTCGCGTGAGGAATTCATATCATGCACCTTCCTCCTCGGCGGATAGAGGGGATATGTTTGGGGTCGCTGTGCGATCTGAAACGTTGGAACCCGACATGGTGGGTTCAGGACTTAATGAGTGTGTTGGACGATGCAACTCGAAGAGCAACTATTGGTAGCACAAGCAAATTCCTATAAAGATGTTGAACTGGGGGATTGTGATGATGATGGTTTGTACACGAATGACGATCAGTACCAGACTCGGGTGCGGTTCCGTGGTCTACTGACATAAGTGGTTTTCGAACCCGTTCGAATCAGCGATCCAAGACACGCAATGTATTGTAATTGGGGAACGAATAGCGCCAATGGTGAAGTACTCGTGATTATAATACATAGTTATGACCTGCAGAGCACAAGAACTCGTCGTTCGACGCCCACCCAAGAAGCTCTGCCACCCGTGACACCGATTCAACCCCACTCATCTGGCACGAATGGAGTCACGAGGTCGTAAATCTCCTCGTTCCCACTACTGCCTTTTGACGTGCCTTTGTTTCTCCCAATGACGCGCCTAAACATCCCTCCAACAACTCCCCTCCTCATCAGGGACGCCTGATCGATGGGAGTGGAGCTCTCTGTTTCATTCGGATAGCAGGTGTCGATATAGTTTGCTAACTTTCGTATACCACTCGAGCTGTCGCTAGAAGCTCTGCGTGAATCTTGTACTGCAGACTTGCAGGTACATTGCAAGGCTGGGAAAGTTGATCGGGAGGGTCGGATAGGGCGTTGTGGACGTGGACGGCACGACGTAGTATTTGGCCATATGTGACTCTGCGCCATCGCGAAGGAGAGGCGGAAGCGGTGAAAGAGTATAAGAATACGGCAAAACGGTGACGTCGCCATTCGTGTACTTGTGCGAGTTCTGGGTAGCTGGAGGGACGGGGTGGTCGGTTGACAGATAAAGCACTGTTCTCCACGCACGGGCGGAGTGATGAATCTTTGCGATTTTGACCATAAGCACGAGGGCACTTCACTCTGTATATCCTGACGCACCTTAACAAACTGAATCACGGTTCGTAGTCTTAGCTCGTGTTTAGCCACAGTAAGGGCCTCTAGCGTAGGCTCTACTCGTGTGGCACTCAGCCTTGCCATCAACTTGAGCAAGTTACGCCAGTTCGGAGCCTGGAAATGGAAAGTGGGGGCTCTGCCGTACGGAAGAGTGATCACATTAGGCATAACACCTGGCATGGGAACCAGCTCTGTTGAAATGACTGGCCGGGAAAATCCCAAAGCTGGATGATAGTGTCAGAACAGTCGACATGTGTAATTTTGGGTTGAGACATACAAACACCTATCAGCAACTCTGGTTCAACATATTGGTTTGCCGAGAGTGGGATGGCTGG
The DNA here is from genome assembly GCA_014904935.1 of Melanogaster broomeanus. Taxonomy (NCBI): domain Eukaryota; kingdom Fungi; phylum Basidiomycota; class Agaricomycetes; order Boletales; family Melanogastraceae; genus Melanogaster; species Melanogaster broomeanus. The sequence goes on along the minus strand of MU123695.1, from coordinate 1,248,990 downwards.
TCGCGTGGATCCACCTGGTGCTCCATCTTCCTCGTCCTCAGCCTCCAATGGGTCCAAGCTAACTAAGGAAGTGAAAGAGGGATCAGGACTCGCTGGTGCATGCGGAAGGGATCTACAGCCAGACACGGGAGAGAGGTTCTCGCCACCCGGGGACCTCACGACGGATGCACTGCATTCAGATGCATTTGAAGTCCTACTCGTTCTCGAGGCAAATGGGAGCATGGACGACGAGTGATCGCTAATGCTCGTGTGCGCCAATGATGCAGCCAACGGTGAACTGGGTTCGTGATCTGATGGAGGCGTGTATTCGGTGAGTAGGGATGGGTATATAGTGGAAATGGTTGAAGGTGAGGATGGTGCATTGGTCGAATTGTTCATAGACATGACAGCGGTTGGTTTGCTGATGAGGTTAGATACGACATTAGGATACAATGGCGGAGTCAACGTTCCTGTCTCATGAGTTGCTTGCAACTCTCGAACACCGCTTGACGTCGATCGAAGGGGTTCTTTAGGTTCATTACTTGATTCACTCTTGTCCGACCTAAGGCATGGCGAGGGGGGGTCATCCTGGGAGGAGCACTGTGACGCTGTTGATGCCGTAGGTGTGATCAGATGCAACCAGCTTTCGCCTTCCAGAGGATGCGCAGAAGCCTTGATTGCCAAAGTAGAAGTTCGATCTATGGATGGTGGTCTATGTGACGAAGAAGATCGCGATGAGGACGGGACCTCGTCGATAGTAAAAATGGGGCTTGACAACAATCGTGACTCCTCCAGAGCTCTCAGAAGTTCCTCCTCCTCTTGAGCAATTAGCTCTTCTTCACGCTGCCGGGCCTCCGACGCAGAGAGCGCTATCGCCAGTGCGATGTCTTTCTCATCAACAGGCGATTCGCTCTCCGGGCTAAAAGGATGTGATGAAGGGCCCGCGATTGGCATTGGTATTGATGTCGGATACAGGGGATTTCGCTGTGGTGAAGCTAATGCAAGCGCCGGTGGTTTTGGTGGGATTGGTGGTAGGGAATTAACCAGTGGCTGCGGTTTTTGAGGTAAGGGAGGAGGGAGTGCGGGAGGAGATTGCTGGACGAAATAGTCACCATACAATGACTGCCGGTGCGGAGAATGATGTGGAGATCCTATTGGGCCATACAGGGAGCTCGATTGGGTAGTAGTTCTGTCCCAGGTCGGGCGAGCGTGTGGTCGTCGACCAGGAGTAAGACTCGCAGGGATAGGCGGTTGTGGCATAGGAGCGTTCATTGCCTCCGGTAGCCGTGGTAGAGCCCCCGATAAACTCGTGTAGCGGGCCCGGGGAGGAGGGGTTCTGATCGGGGTCACAGGGTCATTTAGAGTAACTGAGCGATATTGCCAAGCTGTGGATGGAGCGAGGGGTGAATGGGCGTTGTCCGTGTAGTGAACAGTCCCTTGATTACCTGGATGGTTGTAGGATTGCATCTCCAGGAGCAAAACTGCCAGCCAGCCGTAACTTATAAATGAGCGGCTATCGATGCTTGGGAGTGCTCAAGCCTCAAGTATGGATGTTCGATACTTTCGGCTCTGGGTCGTTGTCTGCTGGCCGAGTATGCAGCACTGAACAAAATGATAGCTCGCCAGAATGATTCACTTTCGAGGATGGAAAGCGAATAGTAAAGGTTGTAATGGGATGTGAGAGAAAGGATGGGATAAGGAATATGCGTATTCTGGTGGGTGTTGCGCGTGTCATGTCGAGCGTCCTCTAAGCACCGCCCATCTCACCAAAATTTGGCCAAGCTACCTCGTGAATGCTATGCAAATTGCTTGCATCTAATCTCAGTTCTCAAGGAAACCCATGGCAGTGTACTCTGCGTGAGATTTACAAGTGACTGCTCGTGACAGAATATACAAAACAGACACTAGCGTACAATATGCAGAGGAGAGCAAAACATTGAGAATGCCGAAACTATGCTAATGGGAGTATGCTTGTGAAAAACCCCTGAAGGCAGAGACATAATATGACTAAGTTTGAGTGCATGGATGATGTGGAGTAGGTGCAGCAGAGAACGAAAACGAAGCGCAGAACAAAAAAGTGTGGATGGTCATGAGACACGAGAAAAAGTAACAAGCTTAGCCGGTTGGTGCGAAACCTGCACGGCAGAAGTCCTGAAGCCCAGCTTCCGCATCACCGCTAGCAGATCGACTCTCTGCAGTGGTTTAGCTAGTGAGGCGGCGAATAAGTCACTCTGTTCGTTGGCGTCTGTTGCACTATATGCGCTAACAGCGATGATTGGGGTATTACTATTCTTGTTGTTGGTCGTCTTGATATACCGGGCAGCGCTTTCACCATCAACTGAGATCACTTCAGTTAGTAGGTGCAGCTATGACAACGATGAGCATAACTTACGGACTGGCATGTAGAGGTCCATCAGGATACAGTCGAACTCTGTACGAAAATCAGATATAGTCTCTCCTAGGGTACGCGACCGCACTTACTGATGTCGCCCATCGCAACACTGATAGCCTCGGAGCCGTTAGCAACTACCACACACCGACAACCAAGACGGATGAGCAGCGTTTCTATTATCTTCGCTGTGATAGGATTATCTTCCGCTAGTAGGCAGGTCACGGCACGATCCGCCGGGTCAGGTCCCTTGCGCAGGTCTACTGAATTAACCGATGAAGGAGGCGTCACCTCGGAGTGGCTCGAACTTTGCCCTGCCGACGAAGGCCAGTTGTCCGAACCGGAGCCATCACCCGCACTACTCGAAACTGATGCTGTTCGCAAGCGACTTGGCATCGTGTTTCTGCGCTCGACACCATCAAAGTGATTGAATCTGAAGCGCTCGACAGCGCCAAACTCTGAGGGTTTGCGGACGTGACTACCGGAACTGCTTCCCGGCGTGGACGGCGGTATACTTGCTCTTGACGGTGAGGAAGCGATCGACGATGTCGATGTGGTTGGGGATGGAGGGCCTTGTGACTTCTGGTCGAGAGCTGTTACGACACTGGGGGGCTTCTTATGGCGCTGTGATATACTACGACTTCTGGTGATCATATGGGTGGGATCCGACAAGGTATGGGTAATGGGTGCTAGCTGGTCGGTCTTCAACTTGCGTATCACGTCATCATTTGCTTGCTTCAAAACCGGCAGGTTCTTGAAGCTGAACGAGCCGAAATCGTCACTGGATGGTGAGGGAGCTGAGTCTCGATTACTTGGTAATGGGATATTGCTCGATCGCAGCGATGCGGAGTTCAGTGCGGGGCTGTCAAGAGGGTTCGTGAGGGAGACGTCATCGTCATGGAACAATTGAGGTATCGCCCTCGGGAATCGAAATAATCTGTCGACTCTGGATCCGAGATCTGTGGTATAAAGGCAGCTTCTTTCGAAGTTACATTATCCCACTCAATTCCCTCGAAAAAGGGGTGAGATTTAACTTCGTCGGCACCGTCAGCACCCAGTCGCGTTGCCGGATTCGTGTCCAGCAGTTTTCGCATGAAATCCTTAACCTCATCTGAGAAGTCGACCCATTCTTCGTGCCACTCGACGTGTCCAGAGAGAATGTTCTCGAAGACCTTCTCTGGAGTTTCAGCGTGGAATGGTGGGATCCCATACAAGAATTCGTATGTGATGACTCCAAGAGCCCACTACCAAAATATAAGCCACCGTACACGAACAAAGTGAGAAACCCCGTACCCAATCAACAGCAGCATCGTCACCACGGAGACCCAATATTGTCTCGGGTGCCAAATAGTCTGGCGTTCCTACAAACTTCTGTTCACCAGGAGGCGTATTTCCTCCAGAATGCGAGCGCAGATCCGTAGTGAGCTCCGTAGCAAATGACTGCAAGGGGCTCTCGCCGGCCCTGCTGCGCCTCGAATAAAAGTTCGATACCGACTCTGAGCCGCTCCCCGATTCACTGATATCATCTGTAGGCAACTGATAAGACGAGGTTCCAGTCCGAGGTACCGTTTGCGTTCCCTGGTTGAAATATGAACTTCCACCGTCGAAAGGTAGCATGGGAGAAGATAGGAACCCGGAATCTAGAGAAGGCGGCCGCGATCGTGAGTCATACCTTGGGCGGTGGCGAAGGCCCATTCCCATGGGCGCTTCTCGGGTCTGTCGACCCAAGAGACCAATCCTACTCAGCCCAAAATCAGTGAGCTTCAGATGTCCATGCTGGTCAATGAGCAAGTTATCCGGCTTGAGGTCACTTGATTTCCCATATCAGTGTGATGTCATGTTGGCAAGGACAAGCAAGACTTACCGATGAACAACACCTCGTTCATGAAGGTACTCTAAACCCAACACTACCTCAGCTATATACTGACGCGTCCACTCTTCTGGAAGACATCCTATCGACTTGATGAGAGCAGCGCAGTCGCCGCCGTTCAAATACTCCATAACAAGGTAGAGATTCTCCTTGCTTTGGAAGGTGAAGTACAGCTTCGCCACAAACGGCGACTCTGCTTGTTTCATGAGGATCATCCGCTCCGCCTTGACATTGGTGATTTGGTTCTTCGCAATCATGTCAGCTTTCTTCAGTACCTTGATCGCATAGTAGTCTCCTGTGACTTTCTTCTTAGCAAGGAACACGGAGCCGAATGCACCTTTGCTTATAGGCTTGATAATATCGAAGTCCTTGATGGAGGTGGGTGTAGATCGGGACAGGGGTGCTGCGGAGGGCTGGCGGGGAGACAAGGGAGCATTGGAAATCGTTGGACTGAAGGCAGGATTGACAGTAGAGTGTCGTCGGTGTCCACGGCGAGTGGCGGTAGGAACATCTCCAGGTAAGATATTTGGTGATAGTGGTGGCGTAACCAGAAGCCTAGGCTCCAGGAGGTTATTAGTAGATCGACGAGTCCTTATAGTGGCAATCTCAGGATAAACCTCGTTAAGGTCCATGTACGGCGGTTGATCGTCCGGAGAGGGAGAGGCTGTGATCGGTGCCGCCAGAGCAAGAGGTGATGATATGGATGATGGAGTTGAGGATCTGGTGGGCAACTTGTTCATCACTTGCCAAGTGGGCGGGATGGAAGTAGGGGCAGGCATGTAGACGCCAGGGCGACTCTGCGTTCCAACGGGGATAGGAGACGAAGAGGCCATGGGCGTAGGACCGGAGGTAAGGATATCTTCTGAAGAGCTAACAGATGTAGTGCTCTCCGAAGAAACTTGGGGTAAAGCGAGCCCTTCCGTGGCTTGTGACACTGCAGCTTCTGCATCCGCCATTTCGTTCTCGTCACTGCTCCCATCTTCGTAGTTGACAGTCGCTAAACTCTCTTCCACTCTTTCCTCCCACTCATGCCAGATCTTTTCCGAGTAGCGGATCGTGTTCTGCATGCGCACGACGTTATCAACCTTTTGCCGCATCACACGCTCGGCGTCCTCCGTAAGCTGTGACAGCGCGGCATCCTCTATCGTCGGTTTACACCAATTCCGCACCTGCGATATCTTCCGCTCCGAGGTCGGGGAGAGCAATCTCTGTCGTTCAATAGGCTCCTTCGATTCCTCCTTGAGAGAGGGCATGGTAATTTCTAGTGCAACCTGCAGAATATCATCCAGTTGTTCCAGCAGTCGACGCTGCAATTTTTTCACGCCCATGCGCTGCAATTTGTTGCTCCGGAACAGTTGAAGAGGGCCCGACATACCAGGGGACGTGGATGGGGTGAAGATGGGAACCCCGCGGTACTCGAGAGTCGTGGTCGGCGACGATGCCTCTAGTGCGGGGAGCAGATCCCTGATGGTGTTTCTCAGCTCGCCGAGGGACTCGTTGCACTCTGAAATCTCCGCCTCGAGACGGTGTACCTCTACACAGGTCTCGCTGTGCTTCTCGAAATACCATTGCGGAATATGACACTCGCAGATGCGACACAGAATCAGCTCCGTAGATATTGGCTGGGTAAATGGAAAGGGTGTCACGGGCTCGTGGGCCATACGCTCTGTGATGTGCGTCGCGAGTTGACCTTCCTCCGGTACGGGCTCTTCGCCAGAGTCCAGGACAATGGAGGGAGAAGGTTGCTCGTACCGCGGAGGAGCAATTGGTTTGACAACCCACATCGTGTGGGAAGGCTGGGCGTCCTCGCGGTCGACCATAAGCATGCCCTTTCCCTTCCATCTGCTGGTATAAAACACCATTCGCTAGTGCGTCCTGATGTCCATCAGGTTGAACCTGTAGCCGGAACCGGACCTCGACAGTGTGAGAGTCGTCCTGTTGAAGACGATGTGTCGCGTCCCTGAAGATAGTCCAATCCGATGGCGCAAGCAAATGTGATATTCTTGTCCCGGGAAGCTCAGAAGCTTCAGTTCTAGTTACGTCACGCGTCAAATCTATGGTCATTTGGCGAAGACTGAAAACGTACCCAACCACGACCCTCCAGGTATGATTTACCCATATGAAGTGATCCCCATCCAAACTGAGCTCCATGACAATATTCTGGTTCTGAGCGGTCTCTGCTTGCAAACGCAGTCGCTCAGTGGCTAGGACACGAGCAGATTCGTTGTGCTCTGGCAGCTTATTGGGGGAACGGGAAGGGGGCTCAGGAGATGTCGATTTTCGTGTGAGGTCCTTGGGAGGTTCATCTCTGGGTCGTCTACCATGGCTGATCGGCCGGGCCAACCGTAGGCGATGCTCGTCTTCGAGAGACATCCGCAGTGACCCCTCCTCCTTATACGGTCGACTGATCGGGGTCGGCGCCGGAGGAGGTTCTTCTGAGGGCTTTAGTACGAACATCAGGGGCTCATCCTGTTCATCCTCGTTGTCGTCGAAATTCCAGAACTGTTTCTCAGCCTCCCACCACTCTACGACCCGACTGAGGCTGGCAACGGCAAGTAACACTTGCACGTACCAGTTACGCCCGTGCCAATCTGGATGATCATCCCATGCCTTTCCGATGCTCTGTACGCGCTGAACGAGTGACTCACAGATCTTTGGTTGGGCTGTGAGCTGGGCTGTTGACATCTCTGTCACATCCGTTGCAACGCCTATGAGGTCGTACAGTGCAGTCATGATGGGATCAACGGGGTCATCAACCAATATGCGTGAAGAACGATGATTGGCCGGAGCTGCATCAGAAAAGCTGCTATGCGTTGTGGCAGGGGGGAGGGGTGATCGAGATCTGGATGTTGAACGGGAGCTGTGGCCGGATCTAACTGGGTGGATGGGAATATGAACGGTGCGTGAAAGTCTGCGGGAAGGGATGTTCTGAGTTGGCCACACCGTGGGAGGCATCGCGTTGGACTGCCTGCGAGGACTTCCGGCATCAGAAAGTACCGCACTAGGGACGACCGGGCTAGGAACAGCACTGCTGGAAGGAGGAGTGGGAATAGACTTCGGCAGCGTATTTTGCCTGCGTAAGGATGGACTAAATGAGTTAGATGCTGCAAGAAGGCCCGGCGATGAGGCGCTATGAGTCAGAGAAGGGAATCTGTGCACAGTATCCTCTGGAGACGCACGTTGTCGATTATGACGGCCCTCTGGTTCGGGGTCGTAGCCACCATCAGAATAATCGTCTGTCTGAGAAACTGGACGGGGTTGGTAGACAAAGGACTCATGAAGGGACTCGTTATCGCCATACTGGGAGTCACGGTCAAGGTCCCTGTCGCGATCATGATACGAGTCGTGGTCAATTTCACGGTCTTGTTCTCCTTCACGAAGCCTCTCCTCGAAGAAAGTAGTGATGTTGTTGATCACTCTACGGAGTTCCTTGTCACAATCCGCCTTTGCGGTCTTGAGGCGACGAGTGACATGTCGCCTGACGAAAGGCATAGAAACGGTGTTTGACCCGGAGCCATGGCTGTTGCGTGGAGGATTAATGGGGGGGAGTTGGTTGGCAGTGAATGAATCAGAAGCCAACACGAGGGGACTGGGAGCTTGACGACGATAGATGCCTGAAGACTCGGACATATAGGACGACCTTGGAATGAGAAAAGCAGGCAGAAATCGCGGGATAAGAAAGACAACGAAAGACAACAGCAGACCAAGATGGGGGAAAGGGAGGAAAAGGAGATCAAAGAGAGCTCGGTGGAGACGAGGTGGCAGCGACAAGGAGCATGAGGGAGGAGATGGGAGTAAGATTTCTGATGGGGAAGGTTGGACGGTGACTGAGTGAAGGGGTCAAACGAGCTCTCGGGAGCGTCCATTCCTGTCAGAGCCACACTCAATATTAATATTATGTGTATATCACACGGAACTATGAAAATATCAAAAATATTGGTCATACCACTAGTACATCCACCATCAAATGCGGCCTAGAAAAGTCCACACAAGTCCGCAGTGTCCGGGGTCATGAACACTGGTCAGCAGTCCAATCGTTCAGGGAATCTCCGCTTCCGACTCTTCATCTAGCTATTATGTAATTTAGGAATTTGCGGGACCTTACGTATCAATATCAATATTTTCCAACTGCACCACCATCACTGAAGTTATTGCACCATGCTATTCGACTTCATGCAACTGGCCTCTCGTGCAGCTGCGCGACAGTCTGCTCGAATAAGGCCTTCCTTCCCATTGGTTGGTATCCGCTTTAACTCGTCCTCCAGTCTTCAGAACGACCGCGATGTCTTGAGTAACATTTTAGCTGAAGTAGCCGACAGACAAGACGAACAGACGTGTAAGTATTTCTTGAATGCCTCAACCACTTTACCTGAGTCTTTCCAGCTGGTCATTCTCAGGATACGTGGCAGTCACAAGGGCAGCGCAGACAGTTCTCTCTGAACATGGTACGCTCACCTCCTTAATCCGTTGACTTGTCCCAGCTTACATCCCTTCTCCCAAGTTTATTCGTCCCCATTTCTGGAGCCATGAGCACCGCTTCAAGAAACAGCGTCAGAACCTCATACGTCCCGCCGTAGCACCTGGACGACGAGAGGCTCTCGAACATGACGTCTTGCACTACCATGGCATCGACCCTCTATGGGAGACGAGCAACCCGTCCTTGCTCAGTTCATTCGTCACGGTCATGGGCAAAATCAAACCTCGCTCTGCAAATCGGATAACAACCAAGACCCAACGTAGAATGGGCAAGGCAATACGCCGGGCAAGGATGATGGGAGTTATTCCTTTTTTCAGCACCCCAAAACTTACGTCGTCCAAGAAGCGGCAGAGATATGATTAGCCACTCCACGGTACCCTCTCACACGAGTCACATCAGACCACTAGTTTTTCTGAATTTGTTGGCGCAACTATACAATAACCAAAGCGGTCGGGAGGTCTTTGTCAGAATGTAATAAGATGGTTCCCGCGTGACTCATTAGCTGGCCATCAAGTTCGAACGCATGGTCGGGCAGCGAAACCTTTTGCCGTTGCGGATCAATCAAAACATGATTATGTGAATGGACAAAGCAATGTACAAATAGATCAGGTCGACCTCTATAGTTCTGCCAGTAGCATCGTGCCCAAATTCTGCACCACTTGGTCCCCTATGGCCTTCTCCACCGCCTCTTCGAGATGCCGTTTAGGATCTTGCTTCCCCACGTGCCGCGTCTTTAGCTTATCTGCGGAGAGCGTAGACTCCTCTTGTACAGACTTGTTGTACGCCTCAGACAGCGTAAGCATTTTCTGACACGACGTTATTACAGACTGATCGAATGAAACTTCTAAATGGAACAAACCTTGATAGCATTTTCATTGCTCTCCTTGTGAGAACAAAAATCTTTAAGCTTCAAACCTTCTGTCCAGTTACGCTTGTGCAGGTTCATCAGCATTGATTGTTCCAGTTCGGTCTTGCGGTAATTCACGGCAATAGAGTAATAGTGGCGGTTCAGACCATGAACCAGTGCCTGAATTGAAGGTTTGTTGATATGACCAATGTTTGATGTCGTTTGCCGTGGTTCGCGACCGCTGAGGACGGTTTGAGGATTGATGAGACGGAAGGCATCAATGACGACCTTTCCTTTCACTGATTGAATAGGGTCGATAACAACAGCCACGCAGCGGTTCTGCATTTGCTCGAACGACTACATTCGAACGTGAAGAAGTGTGCAACCAAAGGTATGAAAATGCGCACTTGTTGTGTGTTGATGTCAACACTTGACAGCCAGCACCCAAACCCTGGATGTGAATGGTACCACCCAACAACCATCTCAGGTCTGACACGTGCAACATTTAATGGGCGCGAAACAATGCATGCAATCAAAATCGCTCACCGACCGGTTTGCTTCAGCATATCAACCATCTTCGTTTGGAAGACATGGTCAACAGATTCGACTGTGACCGTTGTACCTGATTGTGGCATAGCGAAGACGTCGATGACTTGCACAGTGTATTCGTCAACAAATTCTCCAAGCATGAGACCCATAACTTCCATGGGAACACCAGCGCGTCCGTGCTTCAGCATCTTTACAAGAATAAGTTTCATATTACAACGAGACCTCTGTTGCGCACCTTCAGAAGCGCCAGGGATGAGATATGAATGACTTCTCCACTGCGGTGTATATGTTAATGAAACGCTCAGGGACGGTGAAGGATAACTCACTTGTCTGGGACTGTCGAGTCACCAGGACCACGCATGTTAGCCCTGATCTGGTTGCCGATGATGTTTCCAAGGTCGTCCATGGTAGTGTGTTATAAAGGTGTGCCCCGCCGCTGACGCGTTCTTACAGATTTCCCGTGACAAGAGCCTGTAAATCAAACACATGTAAATAGACCATCCATTGAGCCAGTTTCCGTTTCCGTTTCTGCAAAACCTTGGGATTACCACCATACCACACCATGCCCACCAGCGAGCTCTCGGACGCACTCAACCCATATTACGCCCAATCAAGATCAAGATCTTCTCATGCCGCAAGTCCTAATCAGCGACAACCACCTTCCACGCAAACAGCGATACAGCAACATGTCCCGCACCGGAGTGAGCTCGAACTAGCCATTTCTGAACCCCCTAGACCACCGGCCGCACCTCATACACCACCACTGTGAGCAGCCGATGTATATCTCTCCCATATAACATGTGCTCAAAGTTGCGCAGCAGCAACAGTGCCCCACGTCCCTCCAACAATACCTCTAGCGTTGGCGTCCATGCAGTTCAAGAGCTCATGCGCTTCCTGGCTTCTACGAGGGAAGCGCAGGAGATCGAGCTTAAACGGAGGATTGCTTGGGAGGAGGAACAGGAAGCCAAGTACAAACTTCGTCAAGCGGAAATGGAACGTCGTATGCTCGAGATGCGTCAAGAAATCACGGCGCTGAGAGCGCGTGTTACTCTTAACACGCCCGCATCCGCCTCATGTGGTGGAGCTCCCTCGGACTATACAAGCAATCCTGCGAGGCTACAACATTCGCAGCCAGAGTATTATCCGCCACATATTGAGCAACAACAACCCACTCCCACTACTTCTCCGGCTCTATCGCATTCCTCCACTCCTGTCACTCTTTCCTCTCCAGCGTTGGCATCGTCTAATCAACCTGGATCTGACGCACCTGATCCCACAGAACCGTCGGCTTCCGTTCCATATCTCCTATCACCGTCGTTACCCCCTACCCGTTTTATCAGTATGGACCCTTCGTCATCTCGTCGAAATACTAGGAAGAGGTCAATAGTGGATTCGGACAGCGAAGGGGAACTCAGTAGTGACGATGACCCTCCCCCCCCTCAGCACCGTATACGTAGGAAAAACCACCATGACACCCGTTGTCTCACAATTCAGGTAACTCCCTTTTGGTTCCCTCTGACCATGTTTCTGGTGCTTATTGCGAATACCTTATCAAGCACGCCATGCGAAACCACCTCCTGCGTGTTATGGTGCTCGAGAGCGATAAAGACTTGCCGGACGGCCATGTAGAAGGCACTCTTCTAGGTCACTGATGAACCTGTACGATTTGTGTGGGATAAGACCCCCAAGCAGTCTGTGCATAACGGGCGCTATGAAGGAGCGAGTGCTTAAGGATCTTAAAGCGAACCGGCAGCTGTATAAACACGTCCCCGACAAGGACTTTGGGAAGAAAACTTTGGATTCGGTGTTCGACCAGGCATTTGTAACCCTTCGGCAGAAGTTCAAAGCTCAAACGGATGCTTCCGTCGCAAAAAGTTGTAAACAACGCGAGGACATAAAGGCACAGCGGGCCCGGAGGCTAAGTCGACGCAAGATAGTATGTCCCGGTAATCATAATGTAACTGCTCGTGCTTACAGGCTCTTCCAAAAGAAACTTAGCAACCGCTCAGTGGCACGAAATAAAATAGAGGCATTTGAACACGTTACCTTCGATGGCGCCCTGCAAATAGAGTGCATGTCTTCGGAGGAATCAGAAGTAGAAGAAGACTCTATGAACGGCTCGCGGTCCACGCTGTTACGGCTTCGCGGCTTTCCATGGCGTAGCCTCCGTCTGCAGCGCTTCTTCGACTCACTAGACGAAGAAGATAAGATCGATAATGCACAGCGGCCCCGACGAGGTGTTGGTCGCAAAGAGCGGTTTGCTGGGCCCCCGAAAGAAGGCTTCCTACTACCTCCAAAAGGTGTCTCCAGTTGGATGATCAGTAAGCGGTGGATGAACGTGATGCAAACATCGCACGCTGAGGTGCTTGGCATGCTGAAGGACCTCGTTGTGGACCCAGTTGGGTTTGACTGGAGCCGGTTTCATGTTCTTGGGGAGGAAAGTGAGCATGAGGGGTGGCCCGAGATGGAACGTCATGTACCGAATCTAGCGCAGAACGGTCTGCATCATGGCCTCCAGCTAGATGGAGCCGCTACATCATCACTGGTCGATCAGAATGCCTTTCTCATGTAGCATAGTATCTTGGTCCGCTCGGTTCCTTCCTTGCACAACCCTGGCCATTCCCCACGGGTCGCACTTCCAATCTACTCTCGTTCACCAATCAGTCGAAATGCTTGGTGCTTGTACAATTCTGTACATTTCCCAGCTTACGTCCGGCTTGTTTCTACAACTTGTGCCACTCAATCGGATTTTCCAGGTTTTCAGAAAGTCAAAGGCAGAAATATTTACCTTTGGATGACCTTCATCCTCCCCCGAATCCCAGAAGCGTGGATTTACCAAAGGGTGGTGAACTGCTGTCGGTCATGCAGATGGGCTGCCTAGTGCCAAATCACAGCATATGAGCTTTGGAGTCATGGTCAGGTGAACTCCGCGGTCACACGACGTGCGTCTAACACTCTTCTTTGATTGATGGACAATTGTTCGACGGATCCGCGAGGTTCCTGGCTGTGGAGTGAACGTTTGAACCTTCAGGTCACCAGGTTATCGAACTGCCAACTGAGGTCGGTTCATCGGTGCAGTTTCGTGTCACTTGATTCGCTGCAATTGTCAGCATCATTGCAGTGTTGTGTGTTCTTGGTGATGGGCTTACTTCACAGGTAATGTTGACCGGACATGCAAGTATTTTTCTGTGAGTGGTGCGGGGTTCCTTCATATCAGTCGGTGACCGATCTCTCTCGCTGTCCTTGAACGAACCACGACAGGGACTCGTGGTTTGTTCTTACCACTGCTGCATCAAGCGGTGCGTTGCGCTAGGGACTGACAAACGGTGTGAGTTACCCGACATGCATGTATCACACTGCCTTCAAGTTGGTTGACGTGCCCTGCGTTGGACGACTATTACGCTCTCTGTTCCCGATGAAAATAATCCTGATCTACTTCTGGGTGAGCGGCACAAGGTGTGCTCGTCGTCTTCTCCAAAGACCCCTTACTAGTTCACTTGAATGGGCTGTATATAATAAAGAGGGTTTAAATTGCCTTGATATAACCCTCGCGTTTGACACGGTTACAACGCGGTACGTTTGACCAGGCTGCGAGGAAACAGGGGGGAGCCTTTGGCAAACGGCCCGGGATGCGGTACAACTCATAGATAGCCAACTTGTTACTTATCGGCCAATATTCCAACAAAAAAAATATGCTAGCAATAACCACTGAGTATGACTCCTGGCGCTGACCAGACATGTGTCGGAACTATCACTGCGTAATGAGATATACATGCTAGTACTGTATCATCCAAAAGCACCGTGTGTACCGCATGCAATTACGATCTGAAACTGACAGCGTCACGATGATGCCGCGGTGCTGTCGTATGTAGTATCTTCCCACGACGTAAGTACCGAGGCGGAGTCCCTCGCTAACGGGCTATGCTTCATGTTTTGTTCCAGCGACCATGTCCAGTCTAACAGTCTAACTTGCATCTGAGTTCTACTTCAAAGCTTCAACGCTATCTAGCCCTAATATCTAATATTTCACAGTTCGCTTTTACTGCAAGCTTTCATTATAGCCCATGCATCTGTTCACTCCCAATCACGTGTCGCTTGTGGCGGCGTGCTACCCTCCTTCATCCACCCTTCTGTCCGCAGGGCCTGAGTACCGTCCCAACGCTCAGGAGTTGTCTCGTCTCACTTATTACGCCACCAACCGCCCAGGGAAGATTCATAAAGTTGGGACGGAGTTAGAGAAACGTGCAAAGTCCGAGTCTTACAAGGCACTCGCTGGAAATGCACGTGCCCGAGCGTGAGCATTCATCGAGTCCCATACATTAGTATACTCACATACGACGTAGCTCCCTTCTCATCACTCTCGCTATACTGCGCGCATTGGCAATAGAATGCCGCCGCGACATCTCCCTCCTGTCCCCCTCCCTGGTATCGTGCCTCAAGGTTACACTAGATCTTGTCGTCCTTGACCTAGAGATTTGCGCTCGTGCAGCAAGTGTGGTGCGTATTTGTATGCGTGCTATCACACTTACTTGTGTCCTAAAAGTCACTAGTTTACTGCGTGGTGCACTTACACCGACGCTCAAGCAATTGGCGTAGATGCCGAGTTAGCCAAGAACTACCTAGCTGTACTGGGCCACTTTTCTAAGCAATGCACTGCGGAAGTGAAATCCGTTGACCACGAGCTCAGAAATAGGTTAGCATTTGCTACCAGACTTGATGGTCGGACTTAACCTCAAATCTAGGACCCGCCTTGTTGGATTAGCTGCGATCACGGGTGTAGTGGATTCGGAAGCTTTGTACGTTTCCTCCACCCAATTCAAGTCCCAGGCTACACGGATCATCCCCGCTCTCCTATTTAACACCATCCAATCCGATTTGAAGATGCTTGAGGAATGGTGGGCTGCTTTTTCTGATGGATGGGCGAGATAAGCAAATGACTTGGAACTTCTAGCACCCAGACCATGAAGGAAAATGCAAATTCAGCTTATTTGGCTGATTTGCGCACCCGTCCGCCCAACGAAAGGAAGGCGGCATCGATTCATGCTCACGTCGATGGAGAAACTGGCCCTTCATCTGCGGACGTCCTGACCACATCGCTTCGTGCATTGTTCCTTCTTCTACAGCATTCCAATGCAGCACAAGTCGGTCTTATATTACAGGCAGTGTTTGAGAGCATGGATGCGCAGCGATTCTGGGGTAGGACAGACCAATGCCGCTGGTTTGCTCGGAAAGCGTGCGAATGGACACAGTATCAATACCGATACGCCGTTCCGTCGCGACTAGTCGAGCGACTTCTCGAAACACAAGATGGGTTGGTCTCCACCGAGCAGCAGAGGACGTTGATAATGATGCTCACAACCATTTTCACCTCACCAATTCCACTGGTAAACCTCTCGACCTCCGACATCGTGTCTAATCTCATAACACTGGTCCTCCGTCGAGTATCAGTCAACCCTGATGATGGTTTACTTCCGTTGCTGGTGGAGAGTATTGGCTCTCTCGGCACTCATGTCTACTACTCTGACCAGATTCAGGATCTGGCGAGCGAACTTATCAGCCGTCTTGTCACGGTTGAAGTGCAGGGTTCGCCCTCCCAAGACAAGGATGCAAGTAACAGGCGGCGGTCTCAAGCAATTCGATGTTTATTGGCCGGTCTTTTAGGTCTTATGATAGCCGCCGACACAACGCGCAAGGATGAATACCATCAAAAAGACGCATTATCGCAGCCCACATCCCCATCGTCGATGGAGAATGGCACTTCATCACCCGGTCTTTCCATCCGGAGTACCCACCGGAGGCGAGTATCTGGAGCGATATGGTACGAGACACTTAGCCTTCTCTGCGACGGCGACTACGCAGTAAGAAGTGACTACGCTCACTCATTGGTTACATACCTGCGCCGAGAAATCCCGAAACGCGGAGACACTACTGATTCAGACGGTGTACGACGGTCACGGCCCATGACGGAAAGCAGTCCGTCCAGCCAGGCAAATAGTATCAGCCTCCTCCTCTTTGGCGATTCTGCCACCCGATCCTTGCATGCTACCCATGCTTATCTGTACATGCTCGCAACGTCACTGTCGTTTGAGAGTGCCGCATCCTATTCCCCATTTCCGGCTTATTCGTTGAACGCCGAACTCGCGTCTTTGGGAATCTCCTCAAATGCTACAACCACCGATGTAGCGACCCCTCAAAAAAAGGAGAACCCAGAGATTCAGCCGTCTCGGCCATCCTCTTCTCGCCGTTCAGCCGGTCCCGTAGCACGATCACGAAAAGCTTCGAATGCTCAGAGACTGCTAGATTGTGTTTCCGAGAAGGTTTCTTCTGCATGCATTGCTTCGCTATCAGATCATGCGCTCATTCTCCATGTCCTCACTGCCATACATGAAGAGGTTCCCGTTCGCGGGCTTTTAACCGGGGTGCCTATGTTGGTCACGCTGGATGCAGCTTCCCAGGTTGAGGACGAGGCAGATTTTGCCAGTCGACAAAGAGCAAGGGCTTTGAAAGAAGTCCTGGCTCGAGTCTGGCTTGTTGTTGGCCGAGTTTGGGATTGTTCTGAATTAATAAACCTTGCAGAGAGTGTGAGCACGCAATACACTTCTTATCTTGCGGAACTAACATTTAATAGGTGCTAACTTCATTTAACGGTTCCGGAACTCTCCCTGAAATCGC
The DNA here is from genome assembly GCA_014904935.1 of Melanogaster broomeanus. Taxonomy (NCBI): domain Eukaryota; kingdom Fungi; phylum Basidiomycota; class Agaricomycetes; order Boletales; family Melanogastraceae; genus Melanogaster; species Melanogaster broomeanus. The sequence goes on along the minus strand of MU123695.1, from coordinate 1,232,207 downwards.
TCCGTTTACCCCCGGTATTTTACGCCCATCAGAAGCACAGGTCATGTTTCCCCCAGTAATGGAGGAAGAGGACGTAGTCCAACGGTCACATGTGAACGCTGAAGAAGCTCTCTCGTTACTCGTGTGCTCCAAAAATGTACAGGAGGCGACCGGGTTGGATCGCCAAGGCTTACTGCGCAGGTTTACTGGCAAATGGTCCGCGGAGGCTGCCCTTAGGGACTGTAAGTTTCCACATTGCTTTAGCACAATTTTCTGACTATTTTGTTGTCCCCATTTTAGCTGTCGAACGACCTAACCCTAACCGATCTATCACTGAGAATGGATCGCCATTACTCAGGCTGTCACCGGCACTGATGGCTATCGAGAATCTGTCCCTTCAGAGCCTAACCAGATCTGTGCGTGGCGTTGGCGTCAGCGATCTCCGGGAAGCTCTAGAAGGTCGGGCAGGAGCTTCCAATCATGCCCTCGTCCGTCCCCCCTCAGTGTCGACCCTCGATCATTCTGCGTTCTTCGACCTCCATTCCCCCCGTCTTGTGTTAACGAAAACGAAATCTAGGCCCAAGAAACGGGCAGTGACAGCTGGTTCGGGCGAAGTGCGGGACGTCTTGAATAGATTGGGCATCGGAAGGCCCAATGGCACTAATCTGCTAAAGGCCTCCTTCCCGTCTTTGCAAAAATCAGATCACAGGTAAATTCCCAGTACCTTTACGCATTTTCACGAGTGGTTAATCATTTGACCATTGAAAAGCCCAAATTCAGCGGTATCCTGAGTCCTGGCAGCTTATGATCCGTTCCTTGGTCGAATTTCATCACTGTCATATCATTGTTGAAAGTGTACCCGTCGCTCCTTTTCTGCTTTCGGTATACTTCGGTTCATACTTCATTATAACTTATACTGGGATTCCCGCAATATGGACACCGCTATCAATTATAAAGACACTAAGAACGATCTATTGCCCCACAGTTTGTCTCCTTTTGCCTGCAGATATAATACTTCTCCGAGCTTCTTCTTCCTTTTGGGTCCAATAGTCGAGTTCTGCTTGTGCTTTGGGGTGGGAGGTAAGATGCGTGCCTTTCTGATGAGAAAAGTCAGAAAAGTCAGAACTGTCGCGCATCCGGTAAATGAAGGGCTCCTAAACTTACAATCAAACCTTGTAAGAGGACTTCATATATGGAGGACTGCTTGGTGGCCTTTGCGACTTTATCTACAATTGGCTCAGTGTGGCAGAGAATGAGCTTGGTTAACTCCTGTCGTAGTCGGAAGAGACTACACGGTGGTCAATGCGGTCAATCAAAGAGAACACGTAGTTTTCACTTTGACGACTCACTTGCTGAATATCATGGTCTCCTCTGCTTGATCAGTCAGCAAGACGAAGGATTCAAACATGACGATGTAGCGCTTGCAAATCTGCGAAAAGGTGCCGTGAGTTCCGCGGTGCGTCGCCATCGGTGGTACTTACGTGTAGTACGGTAGCATCGTTCGTCATCGGCGCCTTGCTGAAGTAGCCATTAGACCGTTCTGAGAGTTTTTTCAGCGCCTCGCAGTGTTCTGACATGACTTTTTGATACACGGGCCAAAGCTGCAACCGCATGCTGAAAAAGAAGGTTTCTAGAGGCGAACATTGGCGCTTCTGAACTTCGGCAGTCACCGCTTCGGTCAGTCGGGCCATAGTCAGAAGAGGAATAGCGGGCGGTGGAGGTTCGATAACAGATCCCACGAACGTCTACAAAAATGTTTGATCCTCTTCTCCGTTTCTATAAGACATGACTCACCTTGGTATATTCGAGAACGGGGTCAAATATCTTCTTCCAGATGTTATTAAGCTCCGTTCGTTCTGCCCTTTCCATCGTAGCCAGACGGGCGAGTCCTGTAGGACCGATCACTCCCGGACTTGAGACATCTTTCCTAGCTTCTGAACCTCCTGCGGAGTTCTTGTCGTCGAAACTGCGGTCAGCGGACAAGAACGCAGCAGAGATTCGTCCGCTCTCTGGTCCTCGTGCGGTTGGTGGCGGTTCTAGGGCTTCCACGGAGAAGAACGATGCAATAAATGAATATTCTGCGGTCGCATTGTCCATTAGGACCAGAAAGAGTGACCTCAGGATAGCTTCAAGTGGCTCTTTCTTGCGGTTGTGGTTAGTTTGTAGAAGGTCGTTTAATGGTCAATTGGCATACATGAGCTTTGTCGTCGGCTTGGTATGCAAGCACGACGCCGGGTCCTTCTAACTTCGCATAGGTTAGACGTTCGTGGTCTATGCGAATACCATCATTCTCCCCGGACATCAGAGTGATGTTTCCGAACTTCTCCGAGACCCTGGCCTGGAGACGTTCAATGATAAGGAGTAGGGTCAATGATAACAAAAACGCACCCGTAGCCAGCCCAAACTCCGTATGTATCGCCGAAATGAGGTCTCGTAGTACGTACGAGCTGCAATAACGTATGATTCTTGTATTTCCCTCGCCACGGGTTCTGCTTGACGTTTCAAGAAGCCAAAAAGAGCACTATATTTGAGGAACACGGATGACTGCAAGACTTGCATATTGGTGGTTACGCTGTTCTTTATTGGCTGTAACAATGCAAGGAAGAATGCGCGAAGCTTCGTCGCTGCCTTATGGAGATGTGTGTATATTGGGAGGTTATGCAGGAGAGAGACGCACGACTATCCGGAGGCCCTCAACCACATCTCCCAGGTCTCTGGCCGCCTTGACGCGTGACCTTGCATGTAGCGTGTCGAGCCTCCTCTCAAAATCAGCAATAACGGGAATCCACGATTCTCCAACCTCGGTGTCGAGTATGGTCGTGGCAACTGCAGGTGGAATTGTGAGGTCAGAGATGAGACTTGATAATGGTTTCTCGATCCTCTGCATGCAACGTCAATGACAAGGCAACGCGAGATAGCGCAGGACACTGAACTCGACGGTTCTTAAGTCTGTTGTCGATGTCTTTGCTATGCTCTTGAAGCTCGGATATCTGACCTGACACGGATGACAGGTCTCTCTGGAAAGTAGACAGGAATGACTCTAGGGAATCGAGGAGGTTGACGCTGGTCTGCTGCAGTTGTCAGATACAACGAGGCATCCATGGCAGATGACAAACCTGAACTTGATCGTGGAGTTCGACAAAGTCTTTCGCGCGAGCACGGTCTTGAAGGGATAGTTAGCGGACAGAGGTCTATATGTTCTGGAAGTTTGCTCACAAGAGGAACTACTATTGGCGTGCTCCTCAGTGCCCTTGTGGGTATCGTATCCTGCAGGACAGTCAAGAAGCTGTCTATCAAAGCGAGACGTACTGACCACTAGGAGACGCCATACAAGACCCCAATAATTGCAGTCCAAAGTGTATTAACCGAGGCGTACATGAAACAGTGGTGGTGGCAGTGCAGGCCTGACAGAACTTGTCTCCTGTGTGCATGGATGGAGACGGACGACAGATGAGGTACCCAAGTAGATAGTCAGCCCAGCTACACCTTTTCATACACAGCCCAAGCCCTGCGCGCTCGTGCCTCGCTCACAGCCCAGCCACTTATGCCGCTGTTCACGTTTTAATCATGATGATTATGGGCCATGGCTAACTAAAAAATTAACGACGAATGTGGGTAAGATGAGAGGGCGATAACAAGTTTGATTGCACGATTAGAGAGCAAAAACAATGCGGGTGAAGCCTGAACATAACGACTTGAAATGCTAGATCCCTCTCACGCGACTCTACCTCCAGCAAGCTCGGTTTGAAGTTGCTCGAGCAGTGTAGGATCCGTTTTGTCAAGGTAACTGGCCTTGAAGATGTGTGCGCCTCCGCAAGCACTCTCCGCCTCTTGAAGGGAACTGGCGAGCGACGTTGTGAGTTGTAAGGTCCGCACCGGGTCGCGCTCGTAGACCTAGGAACTGTAAACATAACACAACATGCAGTGCATCAGAACCCGTACATATTTTCGACGCTCGTATTCCAGGGTCTCTTCAGAACCAGCATAATACGATTGCGGGACGTTGTCGATATCCCAATAGAGGTGCAAGCCACTACAGGAACAGTTCAGATGGAATGGAGTCGAACGCGAGGGGGATTGACCTGTCTTCACCGTCATCCGCATGTTTGCGGCTTTCCCTGACTTCAAAGAGTACGTCTGTCCAAAGATTGAAAATTTCATGCGGCAAGCGGTCCAGGACTTCAGGGCGGCCAGTCGACACCAGGGATGCCGTACCCAACGCGACGAGCTTGCGGTGCCGCGGTTCTGACATGTGGTCGAACTGAAAGATGACGAAATGAGATGCACGATGCAAAGAGGGAAAGGAGAGGGACTACCCACTTGTCTCCAGAACTGGTCTAGAATAGCTTCCCAAACCTTTAATTCTTCAACATTTCCAACCTGCGCAGCAGCAGACACGAGGCGAAGGAACATCTCGCGGTCTACTAACGCGATGCGAGCAAGGATGAAGACACACTCCGTCAAAATTACGGATGTAGTCTGTCCATGGGTATGAACGAATCAGAAGGCTGCGTGAGATGGCGAGGCTCTTACCTCGTCATCACTTAGAATCTTCACAATATGGCTAAAAAAGCCAGACCTGTGCATGGCTTCACCCCATAGCGATGAGGGTGCGAGCTGCGCCATAAAGTTTATGCAGTTTAGAATGCCCCTTTGGTTTGTTTGGAGAGCTTGACCAAGCATGGCGCTCATGACAGCGCCCATCAGGTCTAACGAAAAATTCTGCTGGAGTCGTGAGTAACGGAACAGCACTGCTGATTTTTGGCTCACCTGCAGTACGACGGACGCGTCGACAAACAGATAGGATTCGACAATGCAGATCACCTTCCCTAACAGGTCTAAGTTACCTGCAAGGGCTGATATCGCCACGGGGAATAACTGGAGGAGATTTGGAACGGAAGTGCTCTGGAGAGTCGTGGAGTTCCGAAGTGCGGCAAGCCAGAGGTTCAAACCGTCATCGTCTAAATGTACTGCGGCCTTCATTCGACTGTCAGTGATTGACAACAGAATGAAACATGACGGCTTACCCCTGGAGACAAACTTTCCTGAATAAGGGGAACGACAAGCGGAACGAGAGAAGAGGAGTGTTCTTTCAAGGACTACAAAGGCATCAGCGAATAGTGCGGTTATTGAGTTGCGAACACACTGTGGTCAAACTTGTCACGACCACAAGCAGCTGTCCTTTGAACAACCACTCCTCTCCAGCCGCAGTCCCTGCAGACATCTCAGTCAAGTCCTCAACAAGCAGAGGTTTGCGCACATAAGACGGGAATCCTTTCTACGATCATCTGAGCATGTGGGATTATCTGTTTATCGGCACGTTCGATGACTACATTCAAGCTTTTTGCGAGGCGCTGTTTCATTTCCATGGAATCAACTTCGCTCATAAGTTTCATCAATTCTGTGACGGCAACAGGTAGGAATTGGGCGAAGACCGCAATGTCGAAGCTAACGGTCTTGAAGGCGGTCAGTTCCGATGTTCCTGGTTCATCGATAGTTTACATACATCTACACATTCGCGCAATGCATTGGCAGCGGTGAGTCTTACCACAGCGTCCGATCCGGGGCCCCGGTCCTGCAGAAGGTAGACGAGAATTTGCCAGATAGTGGGATCTGTTGCAGGCGAGCACATATCACCAATCCATTTTCCGATCAACCACGCAATACGACGCTTGATAATAGGGAAGCTAAACCGAAGTCAGACACTGCAAAATTGATTAGCTTAGACTTACTTCGGATTCGTCTCTCTTGCCTCTGCCACGAGCTTGTGACGCATCCACTCGGCAAACGGAATAACGTCGCGGAGCCTCGTGGCACATCTTCCGATGGCACAGTAAAGTGCTTCCTTTTGGACAACACTCGCCAGGTCAACGGTTGGTTGCTCTGTATCAGGGAAATGAGCTGGTGCTACACTGAATAAACTGGAGTTTTCACCGATCATCGCTTTGAACGTCGTTTCCAACAATGGTACAACATAGTCCCGATACTGCGCCGCAAGCGTCATAAGAACACGCTCGCCACAGGGCTGCGATATGTTAGTAGCGGACGGATGACAAACTCATATAAAACTCACGCGAAGCTCATATTCCCACTGCTCACTCTCTTTGTCCTCTTCGTTGACCCATTCTTCAGGATCAGCCATCCATTCTTCGAGATCCGAGGGGTTGAGGGGAATAAAACGAGAAACAAGCAATCGGACTGCATCTTCGACAAACTGCTGTGACAATGCTGCGGAGGGTATATCAGTGATGAACAGGTCGCCCCAGAAATCGTTTATACTGGTCTCAGTGGTTGGACCGCCTTTCCGGAAAGGGGTCCACCTAGCGAGGTTTTCTTTGAATAGGACCATGGCTTGAACAAGGAAACGAACTGGATAGACGGCAGTGGGTGAATCTAGTAATAGAGAAATGTCTCTAAGCGCGTGGGCATCTCAAGCAAGGAAGTCATGCCTTCAATCATGTCTGGCGAACCAGCGTCGGTGGCTTGTACGACCTTCGACCAGTAATACAGAACCATATCATTGCATGACGGAAGTCCAACAAACTCTCCAGGATCGAGCTGCTGTAATCTTCTGAAAAACTTGCCGAAAACGCGGACATGACGGGTTAATCGATCAATGGAGGCAGCTGTTACTGGGTCGGAAGTAGGCGACGATCGCAGAGCAAGGGTGAGGCTGATGCGTAGTTCAGAAAGTGCTTGAAGCTGGGCAGTAGAACTGTGGAAGAGTTGAATGAACTATAAAATGCCAGTTAGAGGGTCCCAATGTATGTATTTATCATTCAGTATGCAGCACCTACCCATGCTTTCAGATCTGCAAGTTCGCCTCGGTCTTTATTGATACGCGGCCAGGACCATATTGCCATCTTCACGAGGCACTTATAAATGGAATGTGCCACTATCAGAGAAGCGACGGTGCGTTCTTGGCTCAGCTGGTCTTTGATGCTTAATATTATGGGAGAAACCTGGGAGTAGTATCCTAACATGACACGCCGTAGCTGGTCTGTGATCTGATGGAATTGATTAGGGTCAGAATGTTATTCCATGCATCAACGACATACCTCCGACATTGTTTTGACTCCTGTCAGCATCTTCATGCTGGAGAGCTCTTTAAGAATCGAGTTTAAAACCTTCAAGCTACGTCTTAGGCTAAGAGTTGAGGCCATAGTCGCGTTCGGAGAGTTAACAAGAGACACTAGTCCTGCCTCGACGACAGGCATGATCTCGGTGAAGAGAGTTGGCCTACGAAGTTGAGATACCTCATAAAGTATTTAGTAATTGATATGGCAGGACGCACCAGTTATGCGGATATTCCAGTCGAGCGATCTTCGCGATGATCACTTCATTACACTCTGCTATCTGTTGTTTGAGATGTCAGTAAGACTCGAAGGAGTTGATGGTTGACGGACTATATCATCTGATTCGCCTAAGAAACTCAAACATCGAGCACGAATCTCTTTGCGGTCATCCTCGCTCAGCAGCCTGCAGAAACGGTCCACAGAGGGTAGCGTGATTCACGTCAGCAAATACGCACTTTCTTGATCTCCAGTGTGAGAGAGCGGCGTTCTTAAACTGTATAATGCTCTGTTGCCTTACTTGTAGTGGCTGGGAGTAATCTGCGGCAATTTTGTGGAGAGCGTTGTATGTGCCGGCGTGAGTGTCCAGTAGTACCTTGAGACGTTCCGTGGACGCTTGGAGTTGAGCTGGGATCTGAGACGACGCAAATGTGACGATCTGCAGCAGCTCGGCCTGATCGACGACAGGTGTCACTGGCTTTGCTGGGGGTTCATGATCAAGTAGATCTGATGGTTTTGTTCCAATGGGACGAAGCGTGCAGTCTTGTGATCGGTGGACTTGAAACGGCGCGTCGCGAAAGAATAATAAATGAGTTGTAAACACAATCAAATAACGCGTCCTGTCAATGAGTTGACTTTTCTCCTAGGTCAAGCCCCTGTCCGACTTGAAGTTCCCTCCAAAAACATACCGGTGTTCTTCTCGCCATGGTCAGATCTCTAAGAGTCGACGACGATTTCGACATTGTTGAAGACTCCGAGCCCGAGCGAGAACGCCGGAGACAACAGCACGAGGCAGAGCTGAACCGTCCACAAAATGCTAGTGAAAGAAGCGTCGCACCATGCAAGTCGACGGGAGATGACGACTATCCCCAACGAGAGATTCGTCTTCATGTCTCTCCCCCGTTAGCCGTCGGTATGCACAAATTCGCTCAGTGTTTGTAGTAACTTGAACATCAATGGCGGCGCACTGGTAGTTACAGCAATCCCACTACCAAACAGAGAACCTTCTCTCGAACCTGAATTATCTACTGTCACCAACGATCTTCAACAACCTCCCCTCCAACCTACCAACCTACAGTGCTCGATTCACCCTGGTAAGTGACAAATGGTGTCGTCATTCCTCTGAAGAGATCTGATATGCTTAGAAGGCGTGCAGGCTTCTGCTAATCAACCACTGGCAGTCGCTGAAGAACCAGAAGTCAACCACTTAAACGCCCGTAACATAACCCTTACACGCTCAATATGTCCGTCACCCCCACCGATCGTCACCATCGAATCCACTGTCCAATCTTACAACAACTCCAGCGATTCTGAAACGGAGGACCAACTCAGTCTTATGCAGATTTCTCGCTTCGCATATCAACCTCCCACGTCAAAGCACTTCTCTAGTAAACTCGCCATCTCATCTCAACCTGACAAACCCCAAAACGACGTTGATGTCCCCAGACCGTCTCGCCCAATTGGCCTAGCGAAACCGAAGAAAGCTGCCAATAAATGGATTCCTGACGAGTTTCCAGACTCCCAACTCACGAAACTTTTGAAATGCATCGGCTGCGGGTTGCAGTGGACGAGTAGGAAAACTGCCAAGCAGAAGAGGCTGCATATTGAACACTGTGCCAAGAAGAACTCCCTGACGGAAGATACGATTGGAATTCTCATTAAGAGGGAAATTTGCGTTTCAACGTCCAGTCAAGGCGCATCTTCAAAGGACGGTGGCATACCACGTGGTACTCACAACGAGGACGCCACTGTCACTTTGATGGATTCCGTTGTACCAAGCGAACCGGTCAAGAAAGCAAGACGCCAACAATTCGTACCCACTGTTAGGTCTCTGCCAGAAACTCGCGAGGGCATCCTAGAGAGGGCCAGAGATATTCTTGGACCGTCCGCTCAATCCCAAGTCGACGGTCTCGGAATTGGAGCGGGTCTCCCGAGCAAGAGTCGCGTAGAGGTACCATTAACCCAGCCATTCGGACACAGCCTAATAGCATGCCGACACACTGGAGATCCTCCAAATGTCCGGCACCCAATGCTGCTGGGGGGGAATCAGGCCACGGAAGAGCCAGCTCCTACACAATCGTTTGGACCCAGCACGCTACGCGAAAGAGAAGGGACAGTACGAGGGGTGGTAGAAGGATACACGGAGGATTGTCCTTTGTCCCAGACACAGCAGTTTGGTGCATCTAAGCTTGGCCAAGAGTTCAACTCAAGAAGTGACCTTGTACGTGATCATTTACCAGTCATTCCACTGCTGTGCTCAGATCAGGCGGATAGCGTAAGCGAACCCTCTCTCCTCCATTCTTGGACGGCAAGGATAGAGCTGTGAGACCACGTCTCGTTCAATGATACCCTCCACGTCGTCGAAACCATTCTTTCATGTTCTCCAGTTCTAGTAATCCTCACGCTCCTGACCGAACGATCTCTTGCCACCCAACCCATTACGGTAGCCGCAGGAAACGGACTTTTTTCGGGCCATTCATTGTAACATATCCATATCATGACCTGGCAACCGTATCGTACGCACGCATTGTTTACACGCGAACCTGAGACTGGCTCGTAACACAAGGTGCTTATGTAAGAGGCACTCAAGTTCGCCGTGATGAGTTCAACCCGCCGAGCAGCAAAATTGCTGTTTGGTCGTTGGAGCTAGCTTGACGTGAGATTCCCACCGCCTCCCTCAATTTCATTGGTCTCTTCCCATGCTTCATCTATGATGTCCCAGCGACAGTCTCGCGAAACATACGATCTACGCTCGTTCGATGTCTCAAAGTCAAAGGAGGAGGATTCCCCTACGGGGCACGGCCGGGATGACAGGGAGAGTGATCCTGGAATGAAGAAGGCACATGCGGAAGAGGTCGACACAGACACGACCTCGACAAACACTTCGGACGAATTCGACTGGGATGACGAACTCTCAGCTACAGAGGAAGAGGCTCATGAGGACAAGAAAGTTCGGAGAGGCAGGGCCCTCTGGCTTGCATTCATGAAGTTGGCTCGACCTGTGCGGGCTCTCTTGGTCGGGATTATTGGCACCGCATTCTTCATCACTCCCCTATTGGTCGTGGAGCTCAGGTTCCAGAACGACACGACAGTGCGGCATCAGGTCGATACATGGTCCTTGTGGCTGGCTACCACCTGGGCAGCATCGATGTGCGACCTATCTAGTCTGTTGATCTCCTTCCGAAAACTATTGTCACTGTCATCTTGTTCCTCGGCGGCCAAGTGGAGCGTTTGAAGACACAAATAGAGGTGGTCATCACATCTCGTCATGCGCGTCGTCCTCCCGTCACTGACCACGATGTCCTGATACAGCTCACGCTTGCGGTATCTGCATGGCTGAAGTTGCTTCTTGACGTATCTTGGTCATGGATAGCCCTCTCCGCGATTCGAGCCTTCTACAATCCCCAAGGATCATATTGGGTCACAATCAATCATCATCATGCAGGCTGTCTTTGCTGCTGCTGTGATCCTGTTTGTGGAAAAACTCTTCCTGAGACTCGTTGCCATCAACTTCCACCAGCGAGCCCTGGCTGACCGGCTGGCTGAGAATCGTCTTGGACTAAAAGCGCTGGATCGGCTATCAGATGCCCATCCCGCAATGACATCCCGAAGACCTCCCTACGAAAGGAAGGGACACAAAGGTGCCCTCGGCTCGATAGGCACGTCACTTGATCTTGGAGCACTTGCAAGTGCCCGAACGCAGCAAAGGGACGCTACCAAGGATACATCGTCTCCACCGGTATCCCCGATCCAGGAAAAGCCTCAGGCTGCCGTTCACCCTAACCCAGAGCAGAAGCACCACCGTCTCAGTCGTGCGGAGACGAGGCGTCGCAGGCGTAGATTCATGGCTTCCATCATTGTTGATCAGGTTGGCGGGGCCATTGGCCAAGTCGCATTGAAGAATTCCAAGTTCCACAAAGAAGGAGACCTGGGAGGTCTTCACTCAGCGAGGAGGTTGGCGAGGAAGTTGTTCGAGCGCTTGAACGCCACAAGTCCTGGGCGATCTTACCTACTAGTGGAAGGTGTGTTTTGGTGGCATTAGCGATGTCTGTGGTCTGAAGCACATATCCTACTTCAGACTTTTATCCGTATTTCCGGTCAACTTCAGAAGCTGTCTGTGTTATTGTCACTGGTTCTCTCGGGCGTGTTACTGACGTTTCAGTAGCACGCAGCATTTACTCTCTTTGACAAAGACGGTAATGGAGATATCAGCAAAAAGGAGATGAGAGAAGCAGTGCAGAGAATATACAGAGAACGCAAGGCACTCACTGCAAGTCTCAAGGTTAGGAGGACCATGCCATTGACCCTGTGTTCTCCAGTCATTGACTATTCGAGCAGGATGTTGGCTCAGCAGTTGCAAAGCTTGACGCGGTTCTTGTCTTTATCGCACTCCTCGGTATCGTATTTACTTGTCTGCTCATCTTCAACTCGAACAATACCCTGGCTTCATTGGTTCCATTTGCGTCCATCATTCTTGGATTCTCGTTCATATTTGGGCACTCTGCGCAGACTTTGTTCGAATCTGTAAGTCACATCACAGCCTTTTGCAAGAGAACTTTGCTAAACAACGTTCTAGCTCATCTTCATATTCTCCACGCATGTGTTCGACGTTGGAGATCTGGTTATGATCGACGACCAGTATCTCGTCGTCAAAGAGTTTGGTCTATTCTCTACTACGTTCAGAAGGGTTGACGGTCAAGAGATCGTTGTTCCCAATTCTTTGCTATCCAGCACCAAACTCGTTCATAACATGCGTCGCAGTAGTTCTATGTTCGTCCTGTCTGATTCTTATTCGCATTTGGTATTGGACTGACCCTTTGATGCAGGTGGGAGAGCACGACGATTACGGTTTCTTACACCACGTCCCTGGAAATCGTTGAGCAGCTCAAACAACGAATTCAAGCATACGTTACAGCGAACAACCGTGAATGGTCAAGCTCCGCCGTCAATATAGACAAGATGGAATACCAAAATGCCATCCATCTTATTATAGCCGTGGAGCGTAAGTGTAACACCAGCGTACATCACGACATAGCAAACTGACTTTTCCTGTCAGATCGCCCAAACTGGCAGGACTGGGGGGGACGATGGGCGCGCAGGACTGCCTTCATGCGCCATCTGAAATCGATCTTGGAAGACCTCGATATGAAATATACCTTGCCTATACAACCTGTCCTCCTACCCGGCAACTCTCATCTCCCAATTGGTTTCCCCAATGTCGGAGTTGGGGCTCGAAGTACATAGCGACGTCGCCATATTGTATACCTCCAGGTCGTTATGTTTGCATCCTTCGGCGTGGCACCAATAAATTATGGAGTCGTTTGTAGAAAGGTTGTATGCATGATATTCCACAAAACCTGTTGAAGGCGGGTACTTTACAAGTTAGGTATAAACATATCTGTAAGTATAGATAGTGTTAGATACATGTTGTGGTCATCGCAGTTGAGGACGATGCGACGGTAAGGAAGGAGGTATCACAGATCTCCAAGAGCATGGCATGACAGTCCCGCCACCTCGATGACGCCCCCAACGAGATGCAGACTACCAGTCACCTAGAACGGAAGTGTTTCTTGCAGATGAAAACTCCCTGACTTTCTGGATGGCATGCTCAATAGAAGGTAGGGAGTGGACCGCTTCAGCGGGGAATCCTTCTGCAATGTTTAACCAGGCTGTTTTAAGCAGGTCCTGGGTTGTGGGCCCAGTGTGCTCAGTAGTCGCAGTGGCCACTGAGGTCAGATCTAGAAATAGACGAGTGAAGAGGTGAGGACCCAGGGGTTGTCTACCGCACTCACCACCCTTGAAGTGTCCGTCGCTATATGTAACATTGCTGCAGAAAATAACTTGATCGAAGAATGTGCTAGCCACCTCAGGACTCTCAAAAGCAGAAAGCCGTGTCGTCGTCCGGTTGAGGATGGTCCCGAGGAACTGGTCGCCAGAACGACCATTTGTGCAGTTGAAGATGAGCACACGCAGGGGGCGCTCTCCCTGAGATCTGACTCATGGAACAATGTCATGTTTGCGCATCGAGGCATTGGAATGAAATACTTGCTCTGGAAGTCCGACGCCAGGGTTGACATACCATTCAACGCAACACGTAAGGCTCTCGGCAGTATGTGCACCATCAAGATACCAGGTCGTAGATGAGTAATTGGGGTCTGACACAGTCTGACAACGGCCGGGCCACTTGGTGTTCTCGAGACCAGCGACGAATGTTTCTGGCAGTTGCTGAGGATACGAGGAATCCCATTTACCAAGAAGAAAGGTGCGTGCCAGCTCTACTGCGAGACTGGCATTTGATAGCTGATGTTTACCCGCAAGACCTGCAAAACACAGGTCAACAGAAGTAAGGAGAGAAATTTTGATATTGGCGCACCCAATTTTATATTTGTCAGACCCGATAGCTCCTTCACGACCTTAAATTCAGAGGCCTAGGGACACTTGAGTAGTGATCTGAATGAGGAAGAAACATCCTACCTTCATAGCGGAAGCAGCTTCTCTGAGTATACTCTCCAGGTCGGCTGTGTGTTGGTTGGGTTGCTCTACAGTTAAAGCGGGAACACTACTCTTGTATATCCCTGCCTTCTGTCGGGCGATGGCTTCAATAGATCCTCCGAGAACTGCGACGTGGTCCATTCCGAGGGCGGTGATTCCGGTCACAGCCGGCTTTGGCACTACGTTTGTGCTATCGCCTGCTCCACCAATGCCAACTTCAAGAATCGCTGCATCAACGTTTAGAGACTTGAATGCATGGAATGCCATGAGAGTGAGATATCGAAAGTAATTGGGCATAGGTGGGAATCCAGGGGTGATTGCCTGCACATGGTGAGAAGATTGGTGCCTAAAGGCCTGGCGGATCGAGAAAGAGCGTACCGGATTATCTTCCAGCTTCTGCCAGACTTCGAAGAAGTATTTTGTGAACTCTTCCTCGGACAATGGACGACCCCCGACCCTGATTCGTTCACGGACGGCAACAAGATGCGGTGAGGTATATAGACCTGTGGAGCTTGGGAAGGTGAAATGTGGGGGAATGATTAGCAACATACCAACTTTCATACCGGGTCTTGCGTGTCGGAGTATCGAGTCTGTGAAGGCGCTTGTAGATCCTTTCCCCTTAGTGCCAGTGATATGAATGACATTGAGTGCATTAAGATCCTCGGGCTGGGGCAAAGTGATAAGAAACGAAAGAGTAGAGTTGTGAAGGCGACCATACAGTGATTCCTATCCTGGTGACAAACTCATTCATTTCTGGTATCGCATTTGGATTGAGACCCGGTCCTGCGGCTCTTGCAGCTGCGATGGTAGCAGCGTTGCTCTGCAGCGTATTGAGACAGTTTATGGCGTCCTCGTAAGACCTGACGGACATTTTCCTTGACTGAACGGCGCGATTGAGACGAAATGTAAACGATAATCGGGAGGGAATGGAACCAAAAAGGAAAGTTGGCATGAGCAGGAGGGACGCTTATCACTTATATTGCCAAATATTATTTAGTGAGCATGAGAGTAAATTGTCAGATTTTGACTTAGGAAAAACGCGTCTCGATCGAGTCACAGTCCTACTCTGATTTCCGAATTGCGCTCCGAGACGTGTTTCATCACGGTCACGTGCACAGCAACCCCTGTAGTTCATGCCACGGTATGTGCGCGTTTTCGAACATGACAACCAACTAGCCCGGCCGCTGGACTCGGGGGAGACTGTATATAGCTATGGACAAGTACCTGACAGTCAGGAAACCGATTGCTTCTCCTTGTGTAGAAAAGGTCAACTCTTCCCGGTCTACTACCTTTAGTCCCTATCCTCCCCGCAACAAATTGGACGAAGACAGACAGCGATTGGCAAGGTAATGTCTATCCAACTCACACCCGCTATTTACTAACAGTATCTCCAGGCTATCTGCACCTCTCCACGCAGATGGGAAGAAACCATCTTCCACCGCGATAACCAAGCACCTGTTAAAGACCCTTTCGGATGAATCAAATCCGATAACTCACTCGAACATCTATGAGCGCTCAGGTGTGGTCCTGTATAACCATCAAATATAGGTCCACTTACCTTCTCTAGATACCGTCGTCTCGGCTACCACTGGCCATCAGCGAGGAGAGAGAAGGACCCCCGGGGGGGATAACAGTAAATCTTACTTTGAAGACCGAAGAAGGAAACTCGCCCTTCAACGAAAGGAAGAACCTACCGGGGGTGTCTTAAGCAATGTCCGTGTATATATCGATGGTTACCTCAGCGGTACGACAGACATCGAAATGAAAAGAATTATTGCCCTAGCGGGCGGAACCACTTTGTATGTCGACCTCATTTATTCGAGTTGAACGCTCAGTAACCCTCTTTCTCGAACCAGATTTTCGCCTAGTGGTGCAACGCATATACTGACATCCCAGCAGCTCAGTGGATCGAAGACTCATAAGATTTTGACGACAAAGTCAAGAAATCCAGTTCATGTCGTTAGGCCAGAATGGGTAACGGACAGTATCACAGCTGGAAAGCGGTTACATGAATCCCGATATGTAGTGATTAAACCATCGAGCACGCGGAACCTGGTTGATATGCTCAAGGCTGGCGGGTCCAGTTGACCTGTTGTACTTGTACTGGCAGTGGCATCTACCTCACGCTACAATGTATCAACTACAGTTACTACGCAATCTTCAGCATAGCATGACATTTACTCCGACATAGAACCTAGGTAGCTACTAGCACTACCTGACATATCTGTCGTATCGAACTCGCTACTGAACTCGTATTCGCTCATCGTATCCGAATGTGCTGCCTCCAACCTGTCTGCACTCTTAACGCTCTCTGCGCATCGCAAGCACTCCCACCCAGACTCAAGGCCATCATCGGCTGTGCGCATCATACGCTCGGCAATACAATGATAGCAGTATACGTGACCACAGGACGTGACGTATGGTGTGTATATGGGGAAGGGTGGCACCTCGTCGTCTGCAGCTGGTTGAGAGGTCCCTTCCTTTGCGGACGTGAGAGAAGTGAGTGCATCTGCAGAATACCCGAGGTTGAGAGTATAGGACGCATTCTCCGCACAAATTGCGCATTGATCCGCGGGAAGTGCCTCATATTTCCCATGTTTCCGCGAGGGACTCCGCAAAGTAGCGGCAGAAGAACCAGGCAGTATCGCAGGGAACGTCAACCGCGACATGAGACGGGTGATACGACGTTGAATGGATCTTGCATTTACGAGGGGCAACAGGAATAGAAGGAATTCCTGAACGTCATGGAATAAGTTGAGATTAAAAAATGAAAGAGGTAACATACGGTAAACGCATGCCAGACCATCTGGCGATTCATGAACTCATAACTGACTTCACGTTTGACTTGGCTGATGGTAGTAACCAGGGACATCTTCAACAATCGGTCAGTCAAACTGCGGTACCTGGAGTAGCATATCAGAATTTGATGTCAGATGGAAACGAAAGAAACTTACCGACCATTCCACAAGAAGACGGTGAAATTCAGCAGGCCGAGCAGGGAGTGGGTTGTCTCGATGCGCGTGAGCGTTTGCCAGGCTAACCGACGTTTGTCGTTTGAGGGGGTATCTGGCCAAGCTCGTGACAATGCATGCGCACGGAAGCGATTATAGAAATAAGGCACGAGGATGGTGAGTGTGCCATGTATAAGAAGGGTACGTCGAGGTAGTCCAGCGGCTGTTAACTGGGATATCGACACAAGGTTTTCCTATGTAACTTATTGAGACTTACGAGAAACTGGACCACAAGAACTGCTCGGAACGCTATATCTCAAACCCTGCAATCGAGCTCCATAGCTAGCCCCCAGGTTCCATATTGAGAACTTGTAGAGAGTCAATTGGATGAGGAGAGTCAGTTCTGGATCAAATCGACCTTTCAGAGATGTCTTTGCTGCTTGTCAGAGATTGACGCCGATAGAAAAGCGGACATACATTCGCAAGACTTAAGGCCTTTTGCAGAGGCTCATACAGGATATGCACCAGCTCCTGATCAAGGAGTTCGGTGTCAAGTTGGCAAACACGAATAGTGCGAGGACTTGGGGACGTGGTAGAGCCTAATGTGTCTCGTATAGAGGACAAAGTTGGTTGCGCTGAATCCCAGGCGTGTTGCCACACCGCTTGCCATGAGTTACTGGATGACCCTGTGTCTGTCATGATAGTATGCGTCCGAAGTGTTCTTGGTGGAGTGAACAAGTGAATTAAGGTAATTGAGCAGTGGCACGTGACTCAGATGAGATTGACTAGGAAAAGTCGAGACTCTGACTCAAGAATCAAGAACCAAGATCGCGCTGTACTAGCATTTAAGACTTCAACTGCGTCCATACCAAGCTATGGCAGAAGCACTCCAAAAGCTTGTCCTCGACACGTTAGACACCAATGGGACTATCCAGGATACAAGAACATTGGTTATACCCGGACAATCAGATCCAGCTGCTAGTCATGAAGACCAGATCACGATACTTGGGGCACTGAACTCTCTCCTCAGTCGCGATGTGGGTTCACAAAATTCGGACGATCATTGTGATCAGATTGACTGATTTACCTGGACAGATGATTGTCTACGATACCCATGAGACGTCCTCACATGTCCTTACACCCGAGGGCGCACAGATCGTCCTAGAGGGGTCGCACGAAGCCCGTGTGTGGGCTGCTTTACCGGCTAAAGGAGAGGGTGTACCACTCGGAGCCCAGGACTTGAAGAAGAAAGTAGGCGATGAGGCTGCCAAAGTCGGTCAAGGACGTGCTTTTAAGTACGGATGGATAGCGAAGGAGGGCAATGGGTTCGTCAAAGCTGTGAGTCACTAGCATCTAGAGATCTCGATCTAGTTCACTCATTTTATTCACCGTCTAGGTTGCTGCCATAAAAGACTCGACGCAGCTCGAATTACGTGAGGTTGATTCCAGTGGGACCCTCCAAACTGGCGAGAAAGCCCTAGCTGAACTGCGAAAGCGCAAACTTATCATACAAAGGTAGTTGGGTCTTGTCTGCGCCTTACTGCGCTCTATATCTCACCATTTGAGCAGGAAAGGGCAATGGTTCACTGTTCACAAGGGGCCGAACTTCAGCACGTCAATTGCGAAACCGGAAACGGACCTCACTGTTGATATGCTGACTTCGTACGTACTCTTCGCGTGTTGGAACGTACAACATGGCTGATAAATCATAGTGGGTCGTGGAAGACCGCGAGCTTCAAGAAATACAACTTTGAAGCGGACGGTATACCGACATCTGGTGGTGCGCTTCATCCACTTCTAAAAGTTCGGGAGGAGATCCGTTACATCTTCTTAGAGATGGGGTACGATATGATTACATACAGCTTTTCGGAAAATCACCTGATAATACTACTAGCTTCGAAGAAATGCCAACCAGCTCTTTCGTCGAGTCAGGTTTCTGGTGCTTTGACGCTCTCTTCGTACCCCAACTTCATCCTGCAAGAGAGTTACAAGATACCTTCTATCTTTCCGGTGAGTCTCGCATTTCTCTTCTTACAAAGCGAACCTCATCGCTGTAATTAATAGATCCGTCGACGTCACTGCGTCCTCCCGAGGATTACTACAAGCGTGTTGCTGAAGTACACGAAAAAGGCGGTTACGGTTCGATCGGTTACAGGACACCTTGGTCAGACCAGGAATCTCACAAGCTCCTTCTCCGAACACACACCACTGCTTCATCAGCTGCTATGCTCTACAAGCTCGCTGCTAAATGCAGAGGTGAAGAAATTGATGACGATGGTGGGGTGTTGAAGTCGAGTACTGGAGGTTCACTTGCACCGGAAGATGACGGGTTCCGACCCGCGAAATTGTTCAGTATCGACAGGGTGTTCAGAAATGAGACGATGGATGCGACTCATTTAGCGGAGTTCCACCAAGTGGAGGGTGTCGTGGCAGATAGAAACCTGACGCTGGCTGATCTTATCGGTAAGTTACTTAGCGGTCTGTGTTTGTCTACCTTGAAGTCACGAACAACTCTTCAGGATTCATGAGAGTCTTTTTCAAAAAAATGGGTATGAGTGGAGTTCGCTTCAAACCCGCATACAACCCCTACACAGAGGTTCGTCTCGGCAACCTTATTCGAGCCTATCTTGTGCTGATGATACCTCTGTCACGTAGCCCTCACTTGAAATCTTCGCCTTCCATCCCATGCTTCAAAAGTGGGTCGAAATCGGGAACAGTGGCATGTTCCGTCCTGAAATGCTCGAACCCATGGGTTTCCCCAAGGATGTTCGTGTGCATGGATGGGGTATCGGTCTCGAAAGACCAACGATGATTCGGTGAGTGCTTGTCAAGCTTCTCGATGTGCTATTTACTCATCCATCCCGAAAGATATGGTATCAACAATATTAGAACTCTTGTCGGGCACAAGACACCTATCGAGAATGTGGAGAATGCACCAGCTGTTATGTTCTAGAGTTATGATACCGTCGCGATGGTGTAGAGTGGATAACTAATAGCATCAATGTAACAATCGTTGTATCACTCCCGACCACTCGAGAGCGCCCTGAAAGCCGGTAAGTAGGCTTTTATCATAGATGTGTATTCTATTCAAGAAACGGTATGTTATATCTTTGAGATGATTGTAGAACAGTTCAACGTAGCTCCAGGGGGGGGCACGACGGGTAAGGGGAATGGTAATGCCACGATCGGATCTGGCTATCGTCTGGATGATACTGGTGAAACACTGCAGAGCAGGCAACTGTGTTTCAGAAGGAAGGGCAGGGTCTGCTGTCCTTCTCCCTGGAACACTGACCGCGTCAAGCATTTCTTCACAGCAGGAAGAGCCTATAATTCCACTTCAGACCAGAAGTTGTCAATGTTACTGGTACGTATAGAAAGTAAGACAAGTAGACGTACGACTCGGAGCACATACCCTGGAATAGCGCCTTGGAGTACATTAGGCGCTAGAGGCCCGGGCGAGCTAATGGTTACTGTGGCAGAGTGATATACTGTACGGCAATTTTGAATCTTGTCACGGTCTATCCTGGTGCCAGTGGTTGTTTCCTAAGCTGAAGTCAAGACTGCCGGTCATCGCTGGACGTTATGTACCATCTGGCGGAAGGTTGAGGAGGTAAAGAAGGAGCCGAGCGCTCTACTGACCTTTAAGGGCACCTCTCCAGCGCTAAAGTATTGGAATAAGCCGTAACTGTTGCGCGCAACGTGTGTCAGGACTCAGGGTCTCTCAAATCCGAGGAGGACCCTCGGTACAAAGATGCCAGTGTCGGCTAGAGGAAGTCCAAGTGGGAGCCTGAGATTGGCCTGAGAGATAGGTACAGGCAGTAACTTGAAACAGGGAGGTCTTTCTTCCCGTTGGTCGACTTCCATCATTTGTTTCCACAACCAGAATCCACGTCGTGCCACGCGTGAGATGGACCGTGACTTCAAAGTCTCCAAACCAGTCCCCCACTTCTTCTCCCACTCCTCAACCGTGATCCCCAGAACAGCCTCGGGCGCACCCTCAAACGTATGAAACCCAAGCCTCTCGTAAAATGCCGCCGCACTTTTGTTCCTCGGATCCATCCCCAGCCAAACACCTTTCAGCCCCTTTGCTTTCAAATGCGTTATTGCCCTTCCAATCAGTCTCCTGCCCCACCCCTTCTTCTGGTGAGACTCCAGAATGTCTATATGTAGATGCGCTGGGGAGAACGTAATCACGGCCTCCGATGCAAGGGGGTAGTTGTTAATAGTCCGGATATATTTCCTATCAGTCTCTGTGGGCTCAGGGGAGGCGAGGGGTTCTGTGTATTTGGCTTTAAGAGGCGGCCACCAAGTTCCAGCGGTGGCTTCTTCGAAGGTGCGGGTGTCTAGTGCACCCAGGGTATATCCCACGACGGACTCTTCAGAGGGAGGAGAGGATTCAGACGGTTTGTCGACGAGCACGAAGCCCCAGACACATTCAGGGATGTTAACGTAAGGAACGGCGTAGACTTCGCCAGGGAGGGAAGGGTAGTTGTGGAAGTCCCTGCCAGATTTGCCGGCCTCGGATGTTTCCAGGCAGATCTTGGATAGTGCGGCTTCGTCGTCTTTGGTCACTGGACGAATGAAGACTGGCATTTCTGGTATGAGCTAGCGTGCACTGGCAGGCTAGCAGCTGGCGATTATTGGGTATCTGGTATAGTGCACCGTTTGAGCTCCGACACTGAACTGCGAGATATTTAACAGACACAATCGGATGGCCATGTGACAACCAAACTTGAAATCTTGGGAAACAATTCCCAAGCGTGTTGAAATAAGACAACGTTCATGCCAGTGGATAAAATCCCATAGGCATTGCAGTAGTCAACATGAAAACCTCCACAGCTGAGCCTAGAGATGGTTCCAGAGACGATGAGGGATGACACGCTGCCTAGATCTAGGAGCTCAAGAACTTGACAACATTCGCTACAAGTTCCCCCATCTTGTTGGAACATATAGAAGCACCCTTCCTAGCATCCTTTCCCCACGTAACGTACCATTTATTTTCCGCCCTTTGCGCCTCCCCCATTGCCTGCAGGCTCATCCGCAGGCCCCGAAATCACTGCAACGAAGGAGATCATCCGTTAATAGAAAGCTCTGGTTCTGAGATGAAATAGGAATCACATAGTGCTCCGAGGACAATGACCATGTATATCCAATACTTTTGCACAAAGTTCTTCTCGGCTACCGGCGGTATCGGTTCGCCTTGTGGTGTAAGTGGCGGGGGGGTACGCAGTTCAGGCCTATCATCGTGTCAGCATATAGCCAAGGCGCATATATACATATATATATACTGTGGTGGTTGACGGGGTGCTACGAGTTTCACCGTTGTATTGTGTGCAGGATATAGTTTGCGTGTTTCCGATGGTGAAGGACACGAACCATCGTGAGGTACTGGCGAGACGAAGTAGTCGAGAGCAAATGGAAGGCCGGAGGCAGAGAAATGGATATTGAGACTCGACGATGTCGATCGGGGTACGTGGCACTGGTTGAATTCCGACGTGGCTTTATAACCTCACAGACACCTTGAGTGCTTGAAGGACTTACCGCTTTCACAACAGAGACTGGCCATACGCCGTCTGAGACACCCGGGCGCTCCAGTGTAACCTGATACAAAGCTCCTTCCAAAGTAGGATCTATCGTCTCTGCAAATTCGACCAGGTCATCAAGGAGTGAGTCGGAAGGGGTGAACTTCACAGGTGTTCCGAGGGGTGAAAGAGATTGCAAGGGTGGAATGGCAACGGTGCCAAGCTCGGACCAGGGTGTTATGGGCAGATTAGGGTGAACGACACGGTGCTGAATACTGATTAGCTCAGGCTCATCCTGGGTAGGCGACTGAGCGTATGTGGGGGAGATGAAGAGCAGTGAGCAGAACAGGAATAATGAGCGGAGAGGTAACTGCATCCCAGTGACCTGCCAGCGATAGTTAGGCTTGTCTAAATACCATTTACATCTGCTCACCTTCGAATACGACGTGTTTCAGGTATCCTTCTGCCTTGCTCAACGTGTCAGAAATCAGAGCGACGTTGAAGGCCTGTGACGTGCGTGGTGAGTAGTCACTGCAAGGGTATCCGGGGGTTGTCTCTGCTTTGACTCGATATGTAACTTAAGACTATACAAGATCTACCCTAACAAAAATCCGGGTCGACGTTCACCAACGGATCGCTGCGCTAGCACGCACTCTACCCTTGAATCACGCGTAGTATCATCCCTCATGCCCACCATCGCTGTAGACAAGGCCGATCTTTTCGAGAGACTCGGAAAGCAGTATAGTGTGTTCGGTCTACTTTACTTTGGGATGAATAACTGATTGTGTGTCCCTAGCCACGGAGGAGTTTGATAGACTATGTTTCGATTATGGACTTGAATTAGATGAGGATGTACGTTTCCCCGTAGCCCTTGCATGCATCGATAGTTTGCGCTGAACCACGGATCACCACAGACAACGGAAGAGGTAGAAGAGGCGATCAAGAAAGGCCTACCTGCAGAACGACCAGTTCGTGCACCACTTTGATTCTGACATCTTCTCATTCTCATCCTATGTCGCTAGCAACTTAAAGTTGAAATACCTGCCAATAGGTCTGTCATCTAGTCCTTCGGGCACCCTGAGCTCAGATTGATCTACTGGCGACAAAGATATGACCTCCTCTGTATAGAAGGCCTAGCCCGCGCGCTCAATATCTTCCTCGGGAAAGCAGAAGCCCCACAATACAAGCTTGTCTACCCACCAGGTGGTGAAGACAACCTCGTTACTGTCCATGTTCACCCCGAGGTACGTATCCCCCATGTTTTATTGCGACCTTCCACACAATACCCTACTCCAATCGAGTGATGAAAATGCAAATAAAATCTACCCCGTTCTTAGACCCGGCGCGTCCGCCCGCTATTCGCCTGCGCCGTACTTCGCAATCTCAAGTTCACCCCTCGCTCCTACGCCTCTTTCATCGATCTCCAAGACAAGCTTCATCAAAACATCGGGCGGCGACGCTGGCTGGTCTCCATCGGTACCCATGACCTCGACACAATCGAGAGCCCCTTCCGGTACGAAGCCAGGGATCCGGAGTTGATCAAATTTGTCCCGCTGACGAAGAAAGAGGCCTATACTGCCAAGGAGCTTATGACTATTTACGAGGTATGCATGCTGTAGGGAGCAATGCAGAACTAAATTGATTGACAATGCTTGCAGAGCGATAAACATCTCTCGAAGTACCTCTCCATCATCCGCGACGCACCCGTCTACCCGATCATATACGACAAACAAGATCACGTTCTCTCCTTCCCTCCCATCATCAACTCCGAACATAGTAAAATCACCCTTAACACACGTAACGTCTTCATAGATGTTACTGCCACGGACGATACAAAGCTCCAGATTGTTGTCAATATAGTCGCGACCATGTTTTCGGAATACTGTGAAGAACCTTTCACGTGCGTGTTGTTGTTTTTAAAAAATCTAGACATATATTCCGTGCCATATCCTGTGTTTTTGTATGATAGAAGGGTTTACGGATCCGTTACAGGATTGAGCCGTGCAAAATCATCTTCCCAGATGGATCAACGCGTATCTCACCTGATATCGCACCGCGGACTATCGCAGCCCGTGCCTCCTACATCAACTCATGCACATCTCTCTCCCTCTCTCCCACCTCTATCGCTCAACTCATCACCCGCATGTCCCTAACCCCGACCGCGTCTCCCACCTCTGATGAAATAACTATTGCCATCCCTTGCACCCGCCCGGATATCTTCCATGAAGTCGACGTAATTGAAGATGTAGCCGTTGCGTATGGGTTTAATAATCTTCCTGACATCTTCCCGCAAACGAGTACGGTGGCACAGCCGTTGGCAATTTCGAGACTTGTGGATGTTATTAGGAGGGAGTGGGCGATGGCAGGGTGGGTAGAGGGGCTACCTCTGATTTTGGTGAGTTTTTCTTCTCTCTTTCCTTCTGTGCGCGACAAAAATGAGAATGAACTGAGACAATGGCATTCCCAGTGCTCCCACGAAGAAAACTTTACCTTCATGAACCGTCCCGACCCAGGCCACCTCGCCGTCAAAATTGCCAACCCCAAGACCCTCGAATTCCAAGTCGTTCGAACGTCCCTTCTCCCGGGCCTGCTCAAGACCGTCCGAGAAAACCGCTCACACCCACTGCCCATCCGGCTCTTCGAGCTCTCCGACGTCGTGTTCAAGGACTCTACCAAGGAGCGGCAGGCCAGGAACGAGAGACACGCAGCTGCTGTTTGGTGTAGTAAGACCGCAGGATTTGAGGTTGTACATGGAATGCTGGATAGAGCTATGAAGATGCTGGAAGTGCCCAGGATTGGGAAGGCGGACAAAGAGAAGGAAAGGGGGTATTACATCGTCGAAGGGGATGGTGAGCCAGCTGTTTTCATGGACGGGTAGACGTACGTACGTTGCTGATGTCTTCCCTTACGCAGACCCGGCGTACTTCTCAGGACGTGCTGCGACGATCTACTACCGCCCTCCCACATCCACCCTCGACAACATCAAAGAAGTCTTTTCGTCCCATGCATCGCGGGATACCGCCATAGGTTCTTTGGGTGTTCTGCATCCCACTGTGCTAGCCAATTTCGAGATCACCTATCCGTGTTCGGCGTTGGAGTTTAACGTGGAAGTGTTCTTAAAGAAGAGGGCATGAGGCTGTGACTGGCAGTGGGCGTGAGGTAGAAAGAAGTGAAGTTTCCAATGTATCTCCATGAATAAACAGGCGATTCCTTTTGACGCGACCCCCGTTAACAAACGGTTGCTTCCCAAGTCACATCGATGCTTCTTATGTAAAAGGTTCAGGTCAGTTCCTTGAATGTGGCCAGGCCAGCCAGGATAAACATTCCGATGGACAGTAAATGCAGCGATTAGTGTATAAACAAAAATATGACAATGAGTACCCCTCCCCTCTTCCCCTTCAGTCTGTCCCGTAATTTCAACCACAATCGGGTCAGTCTAAACAATGGCTTACAGTAGCCCCGCGGCCCTCAAACCCTCAGAAAGCCTCTGTTCCCTTGCGATCACTTCTCTCGCCCACCTCGCACGCTCCGGGTCCGAAAACCACGGTAGAGTGCCCCGTTGTTGTTCTGTTCCTCCTTGCTCTGAGCCATTCTCCGGAGAGGCTACTTCGGAGGCAACGCCCACGCCTCCATCCAACTCCGAAGGCTGATGTCGAAACGGGGGTGGATACCGAAATATGCCAATGCGTTCGAAGAAGGATTGGCGTCTGTTCTCGTTGTCCTCCTCATCTGCTATCTCTGACTGGGTTCTCCTATGCGTGTTCGAAGTGGACGAAGAGGAGTTAGTTTGAGAACCCAAAATTCGATCGCTCCCATCGCTTGACGCGCCAGAACCCCAGTGAAGACGTCAAGAGTAAGAACCACCCCGTCGTCATCAAGAGAAAGGATATCCATTCCGTCGCGAAGGGGCCCGAGAATTGGGAGTAATCCCACTGGTTGTGGTCTATGTCTGATAAGGGTTGCGTGGCTTGATCGGTGCTATTATTGAGCAGCGCGAGGTTGTTGTAATAGTCCTCGGCTTCTTTGGTGCTCCCGAATGAGAGTTTGCTTCCATCTGCCCATGTGCCCCAGTCTGGATTATTGACGTCGTCGAGTCTGGCGCGTAGCCCAAAGCCCCATTGAATGAGCGTTACACCCAGCCCTGCACGACTCCCTAACCTTCCAGCATGTGTGGTATGCATAACCCATGTCAACACGAATCCTATAAACTGGAAGGTTGTGCTGACGAGTGCGTTCCATAGGAACGCGAATAGTGTACCAGTGGGAAGTGAGTCGACGAGGATAGAGCCTTGAGCTCCTGGGGATAAAAATGAGTTGGTATTGTAGGGGCCGATCGGGGGTAGGAGAAGGGTCGAGGTGTGATATGGGGGGGCTACGTCGGCTTGGGCGGAGGCGTAAGATGGAGGAGCGGCAGTGGAGGACTCTTCAGGGACAATGTATATGCAATCACCTGGATAGGGAAGGGCAAGGATCAGAACGGAGACATAGATTGGTGGTATGTCGGTTCTACTACGACGCACCTTCCTGCACGCGAATCCCGGTAGTGGAAGGCTTCGCGCTGACGTTGCTAAACACCCCATCGTTTCTGGTTCCTCCGCCCATTACACGCGTTCTCTCAGTCGTCCTTATCTCATTGGTATCGAGTCCAAACTGTGCATGATAATAACTGGGCAACACAGCCCGCGCGGACCGTCTCCACCAACTGGGAGGTGTGCGGGGGATGGTATCAGGCGTAAAGCTAGGTATAATGCCATTCGAGTTTCCTATGGAGTTCGGGAGCGCGAGGGAGGTGGGAGGGGGCGGTGAGCCGGATGGAGGTCGATCCCAATCCGCGACAGGCGTGTTGAAGTCATACGAGCTCGAGTTGATTACATTGTGGTCATTGTGGTCGTGGGAAGAAGATGGAAGGGGTGAGGGTGAGGGAGGGCGGTTAGGATTGAGAGGGTGAGTTTCGTCAACGTCGTGATCGGAGTCGGAGTCGTCGAAAGCAGCGTCTAATTCTGCGTTAGTGTCTAAATCTGTGCGTGGACTTGGGATGGGAGCATAGCGGATAGACATGAAATATGCACTGAGTAGTTAGCGATGGGAGACGTTGTGAATATGACAGGGCAAGAAGACAGTGCACTGGGACGAACACTAACGTACTAAGTACTTGCCAGCGGAAATGCGGCATATTAACAACGCCACATTCACAACACCGTCAAATACTAGAGCTGGCAGTGCTAGTGAAGCTTCGATCTACTGTGTCATTATAACGAGACACTACTGAATGACTACAACAGACCTTGTGTCTCTGTTAGCCGGTGCATGCCTCCCTCACTCAAACACCAACACCTTGATCCCAAGCTATAGGTTGTTGTCCCAAGACATACACTTAGAGCTCAACACTACTAGTAATTGCCAGTGACTAATGAGACACATGCATATCGAGACCGACGTAACGTGGGATAGCTAAGACGAAAGATGAATCTAAGGAAGCAGAGTGGAAACTCGAAACTGAAATAACTTACTTGCACCCCTTCCTCTCATCGGTTCGGATGCCTATCCCCATACCCCGATCACCCCATGTTCACTCCCATCGGAAATCCCTGTTCTGCGGATGTCTGACCCTGCATCATCTCCGGAGCCTGAGCTCGAACCTGTGTATACGCCCCCACCATCCCCTGCCCCCCAATACTTAATCCAACCGGTCCACCAAACCCACCCACCGGTCCACCTACAATGCCGGCACCCGCCCCTCCCCCGACACCCGTACTTCCCGCACTGCCAATACCCCCAGGACTATTCGCCCCCCTGACCATTCTCGTCACACGTTCACAGCTCTCCATGCGGGATTGCATCATCCGCTCGAACATCTCTAAAATCTGCACGGATGGCTCGCGGCCACCAGCACCAAGGACGACGGGGGATGTAAACAATGGTTGTGGTTGTGACTGAGTTTGCTGGGGAGAGGCGTGGTTTTCGTGAATGGACGTAGAGGTGTATCCGGTGGCATGTGTGGGGGTGGGGGGTTGGTTGGTTGTTGTGGGAAATTGGAAAGAAGGGTGGAAGAGATAAGGAGATGTCAGTGTCGTCGTTCCATTGGTTGCCGTGGGCGGATAAAACGACATGGTATTCGTCGTGCTCATCGGTACAGGCACACGAGGATGAAGTGTCCCCGACCTATTGCTCTGATGTGTAAAAGAAGCAGCGGAAGCAGGGTTAAGGTTGGAGCTTTGCCGTGCACGATGTTGGGTATGTGGGTACGGATGCTTTGATATCCCCCCTCGTACGACTGGTGGGAGCATTCCGCGCGTTGAAGAGATCCCTTCGAGTCTGAGGTTGTACGCCTTTTTGCGCTTGAGCCATTTGGTGGGTGGTGAGGTGTTGTCTGGAGACTTTACAGGATCTGAGGAAGACGGGGACTTGGATTGTGATTGACCAGGGGGAGAGATAGGGGAGTCGTCTTCTCCCTCTGAGTCGATATTGGTGGAATCGTCGAATGGGGATTCGGTGGCGCGTTGGATCAAGCCCATCTCGAGCTGGGCACGGGTGCGGTATACCCACATACGTTCCTGGTGATAAAAAGCGACGAGGGACTCAAGGAGGGATATGGTGTTTTCTACGGGATGTAGGTCAATATTTGGGGGCGAGGACGGGGGTGTGGGCGGGAGTGCAGAGATTGCATGTTGGTGGGTATACGCAGCTTGTTGGATAGGAAGATGGTGTGTCTGGTGTGGTGTGTGCTGAGTGTGGGGATGGAGCGGGGATGATGTTCCAGTGTAGTGAGATGAGAGCATCGTGCGTGTGGACAATGTCTTGGACAACATCCACAAGGGAAACCTCGTGTACATATGCGCTAGAAATTACACCCCTTCGAGAGGGGTCGCATGGGGAAGTCAATGATAAGATTATCGCGTATGTTTTCAAAATTTGTCGCTGCAATGAAGTACGTCGCATTGCTGAGCGGTGGAAAAGACAGCTGCTACAACTTGCTACACTGCAAACACAACAATCACCATCTCGTGGCTGCGGCAACCCTCTCTCCTCACTCCGGGCAGGGTTCGCTAGTCCTCATGCTCACCCTCCACATCTCACCCACAACCCGACAGATGAAATAAACTCGTACATGTACCAGACTGTTGGCCAGGATGCCATTGCTGTCATCGCACAGGCCCTCGACGTGCCCCTCTATCGACGCGTCATACAAGGCCAACCAGTAGAACAGGGAGCAGAGTACGGTGTAAGGTCTGCTGGTGGCGGCGGTATCACTGGCGACGAGACAGAGGATCTATACGCTCTGCTAAAGGAAGTCCTGGTGTGTGCCGATCTTGTCATAGCTCCCACCTATACGGATGAATGCGTAGGACCACCATCAAGACATACAAGCCGTGTCCGTTGGTGCGATACTCTCAAACTATCAGCGGGTGCGCGTTGAACATGTGTCAGCACTCCAATTGCTGTCTTTTCGCTACTTTGCTCAATGGCCTTACCTAGCTGCCGTCGCCTCTCATTAACACCTCTTGCCTATCTCTGGCAACGTAACCAATCCTCCCTCCTCTCAGAAATGGTCTCCTCACGCCTGAATGCTATTCTGATTAAAGTCGCCGGGGCAGGTCTCACTCCCTCCGATCTTGGAAACTCCCTCTCATCCATGCAAACCAAACTCATCTCGCTGCATAGAAAGTTCGGCACGCACCCATGTGGCGAAGGAGGGGAGTACGAGACGTTCACGATCGATAGTCCGATGTTCAAGCGGCGCGTAGACATCAAGGAGACAGAGGTAGTAGTGCTGGACCCGAGCGACGTTGCCCCGGTGGCTTATCTAAGGATCAAACAAGTGGCATTGGTAGAAAGTGTGGACGGCGTTGGGGTGGACAACGTCCCTGTCCCACTGTTACTAGAACGTCCATTCAACACTGTACGTCTGGACTTGGAAAGGTACCTCCTTAGCGCAGGATCCACTTCTGCCGCGGTTCCTGACTCTCAACCCTCGCCTCCACCATTCGATCTCGGCCCACAAGTGTGTACCATTGGCCCATGGATTGCAGCAGGGAACGTCCGTCTTCCATCATCGCACCCACAAACATCGGGCATCGGGGATGAAGTAACAAAATGCTTTGAGTTACTTCAAGGTACTTCTCGTTTTAGTCGATGGCCTTGCACACTGTTATAATTTTCACCCTGACACCATCCTACACTTCCAACCAGACATTCTGGCCCGTCACTCGCCCGCAAACTCCAACCTCCTCCCAACATCGGCAACCATAACACTCCTCCTCCCCACCCTCGATGCTCCCACATTTTCAGCCGCCAACACTGCCTATGCCTCCTTCTTCGGTACGTCACCCCCTGCCAGGGCTTGTGTGGGCGTTGGTGGGGTGGGCGTTGGCATGGACTGTGTGGCGTGGGTTGGAGAAGCGAATGAAAGTGGTAAGCATAGGACGAGGAAGATGAGAGGAGAAACAGGAGCAGAGAAAGGCACTTCACGTTCAGAGCTTGAGCTACTGGGCACCTGCGAATATAGGTCCTTATTCGCAGGCTATCAGCGTATGTGGATTTTCCCTTTCGTTCCTCCATCTCCCGTGACTTCAGTCAATTCCATTTCCCCCCCAATTGCCTGATCTATGTTTCTTATCCATGCTCTAACCTCCAATACAGATACCACCGTATACATTTGTATCAGGCCAAATCGGGCTGATACCATCCTCGCTCATTCTCCCACCCCCATCCCCACATTCATACTCAACTTCGACAGCCTCCCCACTTCCACTCGAAACAGCCCTCGCTCTCCAACACACCGCCCGTGTCATCCGAGCGGCACCTAATGCTGGACAGGGTGACGGGAGCGAGGGTGGGTTTGGTCGGAGCGATGTGGTTTGTGGTGAGTCATTAGAGGGCAGTGACGATCATGACATCGCTGGGGAATCGGGCGCGGATGACGTGGTGAGAAGAGGAAAAGATGCAGGTGGATGGATTCAACTCGCAACATATTATCTGGTACACACGGAGGACGTGCACCATGTCAGGAAGAGTGTTGGTTTGGTGGATGGGGTACGTCTGTCCTGTCAGCCTGTCAAAGCAGGAGGCTGACCATTTGCTGTGTTTGTTGCACCAATGTAGCGGACAACACCAACGCTGTATGTAGTCCTATCTTCCCTTCCACGCGGCGCTCGCGTCGAGAAGCAGGTACTTGTGCACAGCGGCCGATTTGTCGTCCCCTGTTTGGAGTCACCTTCGGAAGAAGAGGAGGAAGAAATGTTGGTAGACAAATCTCCAGAGTTCGTTCAAGGTAGCGTATCAATGCCTCCATTCCTCTACAATGAGGCGGATGGGCTTGGTCCCGAAACTAAAAATATAACAGGAGACGTGACTGCTCAACTCCCTGGACTCTCTGACGCCCAAGTTCAAGTCTACTACGAAATCTCACATTTCATGCCCTCGACAGAGGCGTGTGCAGTTTTCTTCGTACGGGGCCTCGACGCTCCACGAGACGCGCTCGTCACGCATATAGCAGACAAAATGAAAGCCGTCCCAGAGTTTGCGCCTTTCCTGATGCGCACATTGGCTGCGAAGGTGTTCGTGAGTCCTGGGTTTGGCGAGAGCGAGAGATGTAAGTGGTGCCCTTCCTGCCCCTGCTCCTCCCCGGCTCTGCTGACGTTGTAATTTCTTCCCCTCGTGTCTTCACACCCGCCGCCATGCCCTTATCACCGATACGCACGCGGAATGCAGTCATCCACCTCATCAACGCCCTCTTTGGTGCCAATATGCCTGCACTAACGATTGTACCTTCTCGATATGTTACTTCGAGGAAGGGTAAAGCGTGGGATTGGGCGGTTACTTTGATGGCTGTTTAAGAGTTGAGAACACGGGAAGATGACAGGAGAGAAAGAGGAAGTGAAGAACAACAGGCAGGCATCTGTTTGGTACTCATAGATGGTTCGAGACAACCCAGCAGTAACCTTCATTGCTTCAAGCATCGCACTCATGACAGAAACAATAGAGAGAGAGAAAACCAAGAAAGTAGCATTGTACTACATAGTATGTCATATCCAGAATAAATTACTATTCTCGACGATGAAACGAGAAAACTGACGGCGGTCAAAGAGAATGAGAACGAGGGTATCACCTACAACCGAATACGCGACCCTACCGCTACAGGGCTCGACTTCACCCGGCTTAGGCCTCCCCCTCTTCCTCCTTCAACGCCTTCAAAGTCCGCAATGCCGCTCTCATGTCTGTCTCCGCCTTCGTAGGTGGCACCATCCTTGCAAACACAGCCCCAAACAGCGTGCAAAGCCCACCAAATCTCAACACCCACGCTACTCCGTTCTTCCCAAAGAACGTCGTATGGTCGCCCAGGCCACCTGACGCAAGGGCGAGCAAGTCATCACTGGGCTGGGTAGGTGCTGATTCGTCGACGACACGGAAGATGGCGCTTGCGACAAGCGCGATCTGTGGGATGCGTGAGGTTAGCGTCAGCGAAGATAAGTATCAATGACGGTTGCCAAGCACGTACGATGAACTGTGGCATCACAATCGCAAGGTTGTGGATCCCAAGGATCGTTCCACCTGCGATGGGTTTTGCCTCTGCAGGACTTGCTGACTGACCGACGGTGCTCCCGTCTGCCTCTGTGTCAACGTAGTAGGGCTGGATGAGGGGTTCACGTTCGTCAGAGCGTCGACCTGACACACGAGACGGAACCTCTGCTGGTGGTGGACATTCTTGCATTTCCTTGAGGAACTAAAATAACGGGGGTAAGAACCGCAATGAAATGATCAACAAAAACACTTGCCTCCATGATGATCGCAAAAGGAACCCAGCAAGCTACACTCCAACATATTCCCACTAAACTGATCATCGCGATCGCCCCGCCAACCGTCGATATCCAGAAGGAAGAGAGCATCAGTAATGTGAAAAGTAGCATGGCACCTGTCCAAATGTCCCTCAAGAACAACGGCCGCCAAGGCAGACGGAGGGCTTTTCCGGTGGAGAGGGATTCTTCGCGCCAACGATGAAGGACCAGGCGGAGGCGTTGAATATGAGTATGTTCATCGTCGCCTTCTTCGTGGAGAAGGCGGGGGTCGCGGCGGGCGAAGTGGGGGAGGGCAGCACCAGCAATGACAGCCACTGAGGGTGCAGATGTTGAGTGAAAACGAATGAAAGGCACATGAGACGGAACGCACCGATGCTATAGAGAAGCATTGCGAATTCGCCAGTCCGTGTGGCGAACTCGATGTCTGGCTCCTTGCCTAGCTGGTAAGCCATGACTTGCCCAACATAAGTGGTGGAGTAAAAGAGGAAAGGGAACCTGTGTATAGCCCAATTGAGATGACGCAACCCATTCATACGATCGACATCAACAACGCACCAGCCCATGAACGCGAAGAGTTGTACGAAGCACACCCTCCTGACAGGCTCGGGAAGTGTAATGATGGAGGTGTAGATGTTCTCCAGTACATCATTGAATTTGTTATGCCTTGAGATGAGATCAGTTTGGCCAAGCGGCAGCCTTTGATTGAAGTACCTCTCTTTCCTCGTGTCCACAGTCTCCTTCTCTTGGTGGAAGAAACATGTAATCCATACAGTAATGATAAGAATGACCATGCTGACGACGCAGAACTTGCGGAACTGATCGCCCCCCAAGAAATTCAGGAAGGGCAACTTTGCCAGCGGTACAAATCCTACAAAGCAGCCAGCTGAATAAACGACAACACGATTACAGGACATATCTCGAACGCACCAAAGCCATATCCGATGATGTTGCCTGCCTGGCTCATCCGACTATGCCATGCATTTCCAGCATTGAGCTGTTCAGGTGGTGTGAGGTCCAGAAGGAGATTGCGTAGAGAAGCTTGTAGGGCATTGAGAGCAAAGTCGAGAATATAGAATGCGAAAACGGCGATGCCGATAGCGACGTTGGTAACCTGGAAACATGGTATTGAGAAAGAAAAAACATTGTTGTAGCATGGAGACTGCGCACTTGCTTCTGCCACTCAGGATCCCAGTCTCCAGCACCTCCACCAAACAGGTCAACAAAGAAGGCGGCGGCGCTCTGGCAATACGCCAGTCCCAATGTTGAGAACACGAGAGCCACTGTTGAGAGAACAACCCAATATCTCCGTCGGTACTTGGAATGCGACGAGTCAGAGATAGCGCCTTATCAGAAGGAGAAAAACAGAAAAGGAAAGGAAAGGAAAAGATGAAAGAAACAGAGCAATCAGCCTTCACGGATTCCACGCAGGAGTAAAGGACCTGACTCACCAATGAGTGGTTGAGCAATGAGCCCACTGATAGGCCCAGCAAGCCAAACCAGGCTGGTAACCTGTTCCGATATCCCCAGAGATAGCAGGAACGGGGTGCCATATCTGCGCAAAAGGGTAAATCACATTGATCCTACCGCACAGGTTCATTGGCGCTTACCCAAGCTCTACAGTCCAAGCAACCTGTGCTCCTGCCATGGATATACTGAGCGTTATGAGGTTCCATGTACTCAGGCGGTGTCGTGTGTGTTCGGAGGAAACTGGGGACTGCTTCCCGGTGGTCTCATACGAGACTGCCGTGTCACTGGAGGGCTCTGAGTCTCGTTCGAGCTGCAGGTCAGACGCCGTGCGTTGTCTGTGGCGTGCAGCTGGCCATGCAATTTGGGAAGTTGGATCTGGATCCACGTCAATGTTGTATGGAGTGGCCATTCGTTCCGAGTCGTTGGGGGCGCCCTAGAGATGTAGAAACTGTTGCTGGTTTGGAAACATAAACAACCTGAGAGGCTGAGAGAGTTCTTACTACTAGCAGCAGTAGTAATACTAGTAGCAGCCAGAAGCTGTACGTGTACTTCAAATTGTGGTTGAGACCCTCTGCCTGGAAGCTGCCTTTTGTAGCCACCGAGGTTGCACCGAGGCCACCCGTATGTAATCGGTATCCGCAGTATCCTGTTACCGACGCGATTAGTGCCACACTCGGGCTAGTGAGTTCCAGTACTTCCAGGCAGAAACTACATAGCATTGCAACAACTGAAATGCGATATGATATATGATAGAGAGGATGCGAATAGGCTGTGATACAATGGTAAAAGGCACGATGCAGGATGTACGAGCAACAAATCTTCAAACGCAAACAACTACACAAAGCATATACATGAGCTACACAATCACACCCGTGGTGAACTAATGTCAGTAGGTCAGCCCAGTATGGACGTTGTCGAAGCTCCTCTCCGATGACTCCCATGCCCGGACTCGGGGAGAGGAGGTGTGGGTTTCGATAGTAGATTGAAAGGCAAACGCCGGGTGATAGCAGCCGCAGCCGAAGATGGTACACTCCGGTTATTCTGCTTTCTACTGATAGGCGGTTCGGGAAAGCGAGCATATTGTGTTGGTGTACCGGTATAAAGTTCTGGTTCTTCTTCAAGCTTCTCGTCGTATCGGGGATAGTCAGAGGATGACGCCCTTGTAAGGATAGGTGTGGGTGAAAGAGAGACTTGTCCAGGACGCACACTGCCGGGGTTCGTACCAGACCTATTTCGAGAAGAATCACCTTGCGGTGACTGTGTGGGAACTGCTATGGGCGAAGGAGACGTTCGCAGTTGTGCAGCGGAAAAAGACGGTCGCAACCGCCTTCGCTGAGTCGAAGAAGCAAGGGCGGTGATATCATCACCATTGGCAGAAGGGCCTGCCGAGCTGAAGATCGGCCCAGCTTGCGACTTGTTGTCCGTTGAGGACGTTCCTCCGCTTCCACTTCGGTTCCTCCTCATGTACTTTTCCATCTCATCAGCATCCCGTTCTCGCATCCGATTTACGATTGGAGATAATGATGTCGTCGGTTGGAGAACAGGGTTGAGTGGTAGCGGCGTCTGTGATGGTCCCGGCGAAGGAACTGAGAAGGTACCATTGCTACTGGTGGAAGACATGTTATCTGGTCGCTGGGGCGGTGAATGCAAAAATTGAGAAAGTGGTGGCTGCCTGGGATGTTGTGATGCCGACGACGAGAGAGATGACAGGCTTGTTGTCATGTTTGGTGCAAGTCCAGTACTTTCGATATCACCACTGTCGGAAGTTGCTGTGGTGCGACTGCCACCAGAACCGCTTCGCATGCGTGCAACAGCACTCCCGTAGTCTTTCGACTTCATAGGCAAAGGGGGAGGTCGGTCTATCATAGGTACCCCTCCCCATTCACTTCCTCTAGCAGCAGCTTGAGCAAATACATGACGCCGGGACTTTTTGTTGCTTTCGAATTGCATGCGTGCAGAATCTTGTAATGTATCCCTCGTGCTGAACCTGCACCTCACAGTTATTCGGGTCTCCCGCCACAAATCATGACTACTCACGAGTAAGCGTAATCCGAAGCAGTGAAGCCATCGTTGTTACGCGCAGCAAATTGGCACCCTCGTTCTATCAGCAGTTGTACAATCTGGATTGCTCAATTAGCGACGGTGGGGATGAGAGGTCAACTGTATTCCATACTGCTATGTGACCCCATGCACTTGCACTAACAAGACAACAGTTGGCGTCAGGTTATTCAGTCCAGAAGGCAACTTACTAGTGAAGAGGAGTATTGCCCTTATTGTCAGATAGGTCAAAATCGGCACCCAAGTCACATAGCATCTGCCACAGAACAACAGATGAAATAAGAACGAGAAGGACAGAGCTGAGAAACCCCCAAAATAAACACGCACCCGAACGAGTTCCTCGTTTCCTTTTAGAGCTCCCATATGTAGTGCAGTCTTGCCCTGCGAGTTGGACCAATCAAGAATCCATGGATAGCGATCATAGTATAGTCGCGCCATCCTCAATGCGGCACCCATCTGATCGACTTGAGATGGACCAGGGGAGTAAGGGTTTGCAGGTGGCGGCTTAAAGTCTGCCAGTAGCATGAGAATCGTACTGTTTTCTGCGTCCTGGTGATCGTCAGGGAGAGTTGAGCCTTTGTGCATGAACTGCGTTAGGGATACATACTCTGCTGAGTTCTTCGTCGTCATGACCAGCTGTTAGAAGGAACTCGAAGGTCTCTTCGTGACCAAGGACAGCAGCCCATGCGAGGGATGTATAACGCTTGGGTGCGGGGTCAGGATTGCGCATGTCAGTCATTTGAATGAGTCTCTTGACGAGAAAAAGATTGTTCTCTGTATAGAGGTAAGGAAATGCTAGGATTATCACGACCAAACGTACGTTTGACCGCTCGACGAAGTCTAGCTGTTGCATCTTTCTCTGCCATGAAGACGAGATTGTGCGTTGAGAGAGAAAGATGTAGTTAATGGAAACGCAGGAACAACTGGCTGTTTAAGGATGATGATGAGGGGATGAAGCTCACGTGATAAATATTAAACCACTGCCACTTGACTGCCACTGCCTCTCGCTCTTGACATCTTACCGGTGTATTAACATACTATTGACATATTCTCAGGACGCTGGCTCCTCACCACGCTAACGTCGTCAACCAAGCCCAAGTTACTTACCGTGGTGACTTCTTCCCTCGGTTACCGTTATGCCCAAGGTTGTCTCTCGCTCAGCGGTCTCGTCATCCACGGATGGTGAGTAGGTTCGTCTCGGTTTTCCTTCGTTAATCCCTCCACGTTCGAACTTTGTTAACTCCATCTGCACTTGGCTTATGTAGCCCAGCCCACAGCATCAGCAACAGCCTCTCTCAGGGTGTACTGTGAGTCTTTTGAGTCTTTCACCCCTTTCCAAAGCCCATTCAGTTCATGTTTTCGCACAGATTGCATCTGCGGAGAGTTCATTGTACGAACCTTCACGCGCTGGCGCTCTATTTTATACTCACGCTGCTATTGTTATATTGGCAGCTCGTGGTTGAAAAAAGCCTCTCATCACTGCCGAAGCGTCAAACGGATGGAGCTACTATCATCCGTTCTCAGGATAATGATGGCGGAAAAGCTGTGGTGTTCAAATTCAACGCCAATCCTATTGATCCAGTGCTTGTTGAAAGGTACGATTTTACGCCTACCGCGCCTTGAAATACTGTGATTATAGGGACACTCTTGTATAGGTCAGGGGGACATGAACGACAGTACAGGTTCTCATGCCCTCGGTGTAACTTATTGATCGGATATCAATCTACACCGCCGCCCGTTAAATCTTCACCCTATCTTTACATCCTAATGGGCGCTCTTACCCAAGTCCAAGGTCAGGTTCCGAGGGATGCTTTTGAACTGCAAGGTGACGTGGCGATGTCCGATTTCTAATACTTAGTACATACTACGTGTATCTGTTATTGTTAGGATACGCATCTCTTGGGGTTTGTCATTACGCGTTGGCAGGGTTCAGATGGCCATGGCCAGTTGGTATCAAATATTACTGTCATTTGCACAGGAGT
The DNA here is from genome assembly GCA_014904935.1 of Melanogaster broomeanus. Lineage (NCBI taxonomy): Eukaryota > Fungi > Basidiomycota > Agaricomycetes > Boletales > Melanogastraceae > Melanogaster > Melanogaster broomeanus. The sequence goes on along the minus strand of MU123695.1, from coordinate 1,193,668 downwards.
CGTAATTTGGTTCTAATTCTAACAGTCGAGGGCAAGTACATGGGAGGACTGACTTATCTTCAAAACCGTCTCTCAAGGAACGTGAGTGCCAGAAAGGAGCAGTGATAGGCGAATTCAGCCCAGATACCGCAGGAAATGCTGTCCGTGGGCTTCGCAAACGCGTTTAGAAATAATTGATTGGACTAAAAAAAAAATGGAGTTAGTTTGAAACGTTTCAGCAAGTGACAGGCGCAAATAGAAAAGTATGCGGTTCAGCTACCGTTGTAGAAAACACTCACGAAGCACAGTCAATGACAAGTGCTTTCATACAGTGTGAATAAAAGAGTCATCACCACCGCAAAAATATGGATTTAAAAAAATGAAGTGTGATAAAGGTCTCACCTTCGGAACCAGATCCTCATTGTGTTCCCATGACTGGTCTGAGCGGACAAGATCAAGAAAGACGAAGACGTTGTTAGAGGAATACAAGAGGTGAAAGTTTGCCTGGTGCCACGGAAGGTATGCATTTGCTTGCACCTTGCTTGGGCCTGTTTATTTCACAAGGCCTTGCCAAACACGCGCGCGCCAGGTCCCAAACATACGTAAACAACTGCTCGCGCATTGTCCATCGGAAAACGCTTGGGGCAATCGCATTCATTACCTCTTCAGGCTACTTTACGCTGATTTCGTGTCTCGTCTCCTGGCGACAGTCCCCGATTTCGCTCTTTCTGTGTGTCCAAGTAGGCGATTGTCAAGAAAATAACCTTACAAGGTAATTCTCGTCGCGAAGGCACTCGCCCAATTCGACGATTTCCTCTCGATGGCCCACGAGGCCCTCGTTGTCAACCACCGAGCGGCAGGTACTTAAGCAGCGCCGTCTTTGACATGGACTCCCCAACAGCAGCAGCAGCATCGTCGACATCATCAGTTCTTCCGCTCCGAGCCTCACAATCAGCCTTTCTCGTCTTTAACAATAAACATCCACTCTCGAAATGGCTTACACTACTATTGACACCGGCTTCTCTCTCTTCCCCACCTCGCCTGCCTCGCCCAACGCCTTCACCATCTTTACTCACGCTCAGTCACCTCGTGATAACCACGTTATGTACGAAGACTTCCGCCAAGTCCTCGGCTCTAACAATGGGCGCACGTCCCAGAAGAAGCGTAGCTCTAGCTCGCTCAAGGGTGGTCTGAAGAAGATGCTGGGCGCCTTGTAAAAAGCACACGGAGAGGCGTCCGAGATCACACTCGCCGAGCAATCGATCCTATATTTGCTCCGCACCCACTCCAAGCGGCCATCAGAAGCTGGAGGAGCGGCCTTAGGGCCATTGTTACACCGGGGATCGATGCCATATCAAGCTTTATTAGCCATATCAGCCGCATCTGCTGCATGTGCTCTGTGAAGGCGCCAGCCTCATTTGGACGGCTTCCAGCATGTCTATCACCATCGCCGCAATCATCTTGCCAAGACACATCGCAATTCTGCGTGTACCTCGGTCTTTGTCTAAAGTCCTAGTCATCGTTGACGGCATGTCATCACCAACACTGCAGGGCACTGGGATTCGGGAGGGGGGGAGAGGACAGAGGACTAAGCAGGGACTAGCTCCTTCGAGCCACAGGGGTTGATACACTATTACCATCTTAGATTGTCGGGACCTTTACTTTAGTATGATTTTATTATTTAATGGACCTTTCTCTTCGGGAAACCTGGAAGTGAATCTTACTGTATTACAGTAATATCGATCCTATATCGGCGTTAGCGCAAACACCTAGCGCTCAGGTTTCATTTCGACTCGGAATACCTCAAGGCCGCCGATGGTAATTTGACTCGACCATCTTATCCGCAGAGAAGGGGTTACAACATATCACGATCAGTGAAATGACGAGCATCGAATACCGGTATATACATGCATGACCGCCATCTTTTTATCCACGCTGACGCCACACAGCACGAAAACAGGCAAAAAAATCCAATGCCAGTGAACCAGACACGAAGGTTGTTGGTGGGCCAGTTGCTGATGAACTTCCTGCAAGGCGACGATGATGTGGTATATAATAGATATCGAACAAGGTCGCGCTGCCTTCGCGCCGGATGATAACGGGTCGTTGCAAAGGTATATATGCGGCTGATCCTGCAAGTAGATGTTGGGAGGTTCTGAGCAGCTATCCGATCCGCGGATCTTCGGGAACTGGGCTTCGGGAGGTTCACGTAGCAGGCAGGGAAAGTTTGAGTGGCCGGAAAGCTACCGGCCGGGCTTTTCTAAGTTCCGCCAGAGGAGAATTTGACGCAGACAGCTCTTAGAGCTAGCCACTATAGAACGTCATGACAATTTTGCATGAATGATGGGATGTTGAGTACACCTACATTGAGACGCGTGTCAGATGTTGAACTAACTTGGTTCCTCACATTCCCGACATTTTTTTGATGGCGACACGTGGTGCGGGAAGTTGACTGTGAAGTAGGGTTGGAGATCGTAACGAGTGGCTCGGATACGATCCGAGGGACATGAATTCGTAGATGGACCAACGTGGCCTCGATTGGAATTAGTCGTAGTTCGATTTGATCACTGGCAAGGGTTAGTAGTTGGCAAATCCAGATGAGTATCATTGGCTTACAGTTTCTCGCTTCAACGCGCGCACCTGTGACAGAACATTAAATATTAATGGCGCAACCACTACTGCCAAATCAGGGGTAAAAGGAGAAGGCTTCACCCTGTCCTCACAGCGGCTTCTAAATCTAGTCCAACTTCCAACTTCCCATGACTTGGTCAGGGTTTTATTTGATGGTTGTCAGCGTGAAAGCTGTGATTCTGCAGAGTGGTCAAGATATGCAAGGGAAGGGTATTGCCGGTGACGTGGCGCGTTGGATTGAGTCAACATGAAGTACTGGTGAGCGGAAGACGGACCGTCAACCAAGCTCCACGTCTCGCACCAGGTGTGGTCGTACGTAAATAACCGTGGTCACACCTCGCAGAGTCAAAATTTTTCTATTCTATGACGTGCTGACTGGAGCACTAATATAAGCGGTCGGGAAAAAATGATCATGACATTGTCCGAGCCACCATGCATGGCGAGTTGTCTTTGGCCATGCACACATGTATGAATGCATGCATGCATGTGGCAAATAGAACGAGTCTCAGAGGCCCGCGCCAGCATCTCGAGAGATGATTGACATGCCAAATATAAAGTGTTATTAGTCTGCAGTGCTACTTAGACTCTGGGAACGCTCATAACACTGCCACGATTCATCTCGGTAAGTAATCCCATCCGACTTTGGAAAGGTGGAACCGGAAGAGTGGTACATTTCCTTACATAATCGAGCGCAACCCAATGCCCATGACTCCGTTTCGCCCGTAAATCCTCTTTTCGGAACAATAAAACGAACAACACGGCCTCGTGTCCAACGGCTCATATATAAGATTGCAACGCCACCTGACGACATGTCTCCAGAGTCCAGTTTTAATTCCTCTCCCGCCCTCGTCTTTGGGCCCTTCCGCTCCTTCTGCAGGCAATTTTAATGTCGTTCCATCGTTCTCAGTCACCACCTCCCCCTATGCCCTCCCCGCAGCTCCTCCCAACACCTCTCCCCTCCCCCCCGCCGTTCACAACAAACTCCAGGTCTCGTATCACCCGACGTTCCCAGAACCCTCCTCTTGTCGCCCCTCCACTCCTTAAGAAAACGCTTAATTCTTCTCAATCCTACGACCGCCTGGATCGTAGGGCAAAGGCAGGCCTGTTTGGTGACGATGACGAGTTTGGCGCGCGTAAATCACGTGAAAATAGGCGATACCCATCAACTACATCACTCTCATCGGCCTATTCATCCCCTCGCTCTCTGAAGCGTTCTCTCGGGAACACTCAATCACGTTGCCGCTCGCCCCCGCCTAGCCCTGCTATTGCATCACCACCACCTCCAGTCCCTCCTATCCCCGCATTCATGCTCAGCCCGACAGATAAGAGATCTATCCTGCAGCCCTCACCAAAGCGCTCATCAGTCAGTCACGCTGCTATCTTTGATCTTTATCTGGATCATACTACAGAGGAGACTTCACCTGCAACGAGGAAGCGACGCGAACCCAAGCGTGGCAACGCTCTCACTTGCATGCAGTTCTTTGATATGCGTAGCTCGCCCTGACGCGAATCCAAGGCTTGGAGGAGAGTGCCCTGCTCGCTTGCCGGGTTGCACCACCCCTGCCTTTGGCAAATGTAACTTCTCATCCCCCCAACTCATACTGAGGTCCTGTCTCATTGTTGTACTCGATCGACATTATCGCGAACGCCAACCCCCCTGCACATATCCCCACGACATTCCTTAAAGATTATCAATTCCATTATGTGCCATTCCCATAGAATCGCGCACTCTTCACCCCTCCTACCGTCTTCCCCTACTACTTCCGTACAATTATCCTCGCCGCCTGTAATACCAACATTACCTCCTTCACCCAGCAAAAGTTAGCCTATACCATAACTAGTCGTTCCTTCGTACTTAAATCTCTCCTACTCATGATATCAATCCCGTGTTGTTATTGTTGTCGACTCTCATCTGCATCAGCGTCTAGCCGAATTCTGCTTTCATGCAATGCACTGTCTCGTGATCCTGCACAAGCGCCTGCCTACTCGGCACTAAGAACATGGCCTAGTTGCTAAAATGTCCCCAACAAGAGGCGAGCCAGGGCTTCGATGACGAGCTTGATGTTTTTGGATATATACTTCCATCAACGCTAAACTGCTCCTAGCATTTCTACGTCCTGTCAAGGCGGGGATTACCAAGCGCTCTGATCCTTAGAATTACGACCAGCGCTAACTGGGACCTGCTAAACCTCCAGCAGTACACTCTTTCGGGAGGTAACCCAGCTACAGCTAGCTAGTAAACCGCCACAGTTCGTAATCCCAGCACTCGGAAAATGGAGATCCGCGGCGCACCAGTGCTTCTGGATCGCGGACTTTGCACACATTGAGAAGGCCCAAGACGATTTACGTCGACTGTCCTGGCGCAGAGAGTAAGTCGATGAGGTGACGGCACTCCAAGAGCTGCTACTCCCGTCTTGCTAACCGCTGGAGAACCCATCCATGGATGGTCCTGTTGAATGTTCATAAATATTACCGCATTCGCTCAAAATAATGCGACAATGACAAGAAGGGAGGTAGATTACGGATACAGGACTAGAAGAGAGGGGAGGGGAGTCAGCTAACGATACAAGGACGTGGTAGAAATTTTTCGCACCAAATACAGTACTATGGACTGCAGGATAGCACGAGACAATTCAAAGTTTCCGCGTAACATGCATGAGAAGAAATTCAGAGTCCCATTCTTTCTGCCAACGTCCGATCTGCGCTCGAGTGAGGGTGATTGAACCCACGACTCCTTCGGCCTCCACCGCCTGACCCATTTCGCCGTGAAAACCGGTCCCTGTCTCTGTCTCGATCACGTTCCCTGTCCCTATCGCGATCGCGTTCCCGATCTCGAACACGTTCTTTGTCACGTTGACGCTCACGGTCTCTCTCCCTGGGCGAACGTGGTCGCGTGCGGGAATCTTCGTCAACTTCCATCTTTACGTTGCTCTTGGGGCGGGCCTCGGGTGGCGATATGCGGGGTGAGCGGGAAGACTCATGCTTGTCGAGTGGCTGTGCCTTCGACGGTGGGAGCGACACAGTGGACTGAGCTGGTGATATCTTCACGTCAGAGAGACGTGGTTTCTTGTATGCTCTTGGTGCCGTGGGCGGTGGCTTGGATAGTCCGTTACTTGTTGACGGCGGCTGCGGTGGGTTATGGTAATCACGAGAGGGTGCACGGTGCATATTCGAGTTGATCTGCTTCTGCCGCAGCGAAGATTGGAAGCTCTGATACGACTTATCCAGTTCAGTCCTAGAGTCCAGATGGGTGTCAATGAACGCCAAAACTCGTATTGTTTCTGATAACTTACGACATGGATGCAATGACCTGATGGGACTCTGTGAACGCTCGTTGTTAGCGTGGTTATTTCTTGACGGGTGGGACATTTACCTCGAAGAGCACTCTCCAGTCTATCCACTACACGTCGGAGCCCTCGGACCTCCTCTTTCAACTTGCCAGTTTCCCCATGCTTTAGCAACTCATATAATTCATCATTCTCCTCTTGGAGTAAGCGGACACGCTGGGTCAACGCTGCGTTGACCGTGCTTGACGATCCGGTGGAACCACTGCTAGAAGCGGCCCTGTTGATGTGTGGCAGTAATACAGACACTAGTGCAGAGGGTAACGTAATTGGATCCGTCGTGGGTGGTTGAGATTGTACGGCCAGAAACTGGCGTAGCCGTGAAATTTCGCTCTATGAAGGTCCAGGAGGACATTAACACACGACCCGCGACTGCGTGGGCGCTTGGAGGTCTCACCGTGAGTTCAGCGACCTGCGCATCTCGTTTTCTCAGTGCAGTCTCCAGTTCTACTTCTCTTGGTGTCGGCAAGTCCATGACCACGTATCCAAAAAGAGGACCAGGCGAGCCTACGGAAACGTCGGAAAGAGAAACGAACCCAATGCCGCTGGTATTGGTCGGTGGCAAGACCACCACGCGCCTCTTAAGCTTCCAACTTTGAGCTCACCTGCCGTAAATGGCGGTGGCTGTACACTGTAACAAAAGGGTGGCAGTAACGGTTACTACCGCTGCCTTTTGCTCTTCCAATGAGAAACCAATCACACAGGTTTGCACTCGAAACGGGAGGTCTAGCAGTGGGCACTAGCAAAACGACCGCAGACCGACCACCGATCATTTTTTTCACCGGTCTGCTTCTGAATTAGGCTGCTTGGGGTCCCCCAGTTGCGCTTTTCGCATAAAGTCGACTGCTACTGGTAGGACAATGCAGCGGAGCGGCAATATTTACATCGTGCTAGACAGCCGACTGCCCTTTGTTGTACCAAACAGAAGGAGCACGTCGGCTTAGCCAGCCTTGATCGCGATCGCGATCGCGGACTTGGTGAAAAGAATGTCATGCTCTTGATGAACATCCCAGTACGGTGTGGGTATTTCCTTGGGACGGAGACAAGGTAAAATACTCGCCAGCGTTCTCCACCAGAATTCGACTAGGCGCTGTGCTGGTGAGAGCAGCGAAGATATGCTCCTCTTTCACTCTGATCAATTCACATGAGACCTAGCGTGTGGCAAATTGGCAATATGCTCATGATAACTTTAGGCTACACTGAGAAATCATGAGACAGGTTTCTACGTATACGTGGGTAACCTCTCTAGTATCCCTCTCTTTGCTGACCGTCCGCCGCAGAACAAATGACTCACTCACTCAATGGACTGGCTATCTCGTCGACGACTCGGAGGCTCTTATTCCTGCCAATCAAATCAGGACGGATGACTCCCTATCGAGGGCAACTTGTTCCGTAGTCCGCGTTTGTACATAAAACCAGATGTGAGACGACTGACTGAGTCAGTCGTCTCAGGCTGCGACCGACCCTTTCTCTCTTACGACTTCCGCGCCCAAAGAAGAAGTCCGTTATTCCAGTTCGATTAACATGTCATGAAATAGGCAAGGACAAACCACACTTTCGCGAATCCACAGATTGCAGCAGCGGTGGCTGCAGCTGCAGTCCAAGCCGACCCACCTTTCGGAGGTTGCTCAACGAATTGCGCAGTGTCAGTCCAGACCTCGAGAAGTTGTTAGTGTATTGGGCGCGAATTACTGACTTGCGCAGTAATGAATCCGTCATGTGCAATTACGGAGTGTTGTCTTCATCGTGTATTGTGTGTAGCTCAGTAGACAACCGAGGCAAATTAAAAGGTCTCGAGATTGTCAGGGGTGTCATGTCCTAAAAAGGCAGGCACTACTAATGTATTGCTCTTCCAATGGTTGAATAACATGTGTTTCCGTTTTGTCAGTTTGCCTACACCTCCAGACGATTTCAGTGAGTCACCGACATATTTGGTATGCTGATAGCTTATCCTGCCATATAAAAGCTTTCAGACGACTATGGACGCGACGTTTAATTCCTTAGCATCCCGTTTGGTTGAATCAAATCATTCGCGAGAAGAGCTCGAGGACGATGATGCCATCTTTGCAGAACTGGAGGCAGAAATTGAAAACGATGACAACTTTGCTCTCAGAGAGCACGGCCTTGAACAGCTGAGACTCCAGTGCGTATGATCCTCCTTACACGGGCCCCAGCATGTCACTAATCTGATCTTGATCCAGGGCGAGCAAGCTAAAGGAGCAGAAACAGAATGCTCATGGGACGTATACGGAGATCCTAAATGAGAAGGAAGTGATTCGGATAAGTGTGTAAGTGCTATCATAGTTTAAGTGCTCTTCCCGCGACCAACCCACTACCATCTATCAGCAACGAACCTTACTGTATAGTACATTTTTACCACAGCAACTTCAGAAGATGTGAAATCATGGACAAACATCTCGCCGTGAGGAAAGATTAGTTGTCATTGATCGTTCTTACTGACCGCATGACTAGTAGAAATTGGCACCAAAATACTTCGCGACGCGCTTCATTCGCGTATTTGTCGAAAATGTGCCGTGGTTGGTCGAAAGACTGGCTATCAAGGTTCTTCCGTGTGTGATGTCCTTCGTGGATGGCGTGTCCAAAGACCGGTTAGTTGCAAACATATACCTGTGTCTATCTGCTTTTCATGGTTACAAAAATTTCAGTCTCGTTGGATTTGAAGAGCTTGGAAACAGCGACATATTCGACACAGCCGTTCTCGAACTCAGACTGTCGCAGACTGGTGAATTCATCTTGCCCATCACCGCCCATTTCCCTGATTATTGACATGCCTGGATATAGGTGTTCTGCGAAAGGGTGAAAACCCGTTTAACCTAACGTACTCTGCCAAGTCACGGGGTATGGGGAACCTACGGAACAACGACGAGGGCGATGCTGAGTTTGATTTGGATGACTGATTCATTACTACTGTTCTCTCTCGCTTTTCACCAAGGAATATTACCCAGGTGTTGACCAGAATAATCGCCGACGTGCACGTTTGTTGTTTAATTCGCCTTGGGAGCGCCTCAGCCGAATGGTTGTGCCTCAACCTCATAGGTAGTTTGTTTTCTCCTTGAGTAAACTAGTCAGCATGAGACTTGGTTCAGACAGAACAACGCGATGCTAAGTACATATGTTACATAGTTATAATTTCCTAATCGAGCGAGTTGTCCCCTCTTCAAGTACTGGCATCAGGTTGTCTCCTCAGATCATGAAGCTCGTAGGCAAATACATTGACAAGAGCGGTGTAGTAAGTTGGCGATCTTCTGTTGATCTTCATGGTCTCACAAAAACAGGGCTATGTCAGCCTCCGTCCTGAGGACAATGAAGATATGTGGCATCTGTATAATCTTATACAGCAAAACGACTTAGTCAGAGCGCCTGCAATTCGGTGCGAATTTCCTCCTTACTTCCGTATACAACAGTACACTGAAGAATGCAAATAGTCGAGTGCAGAATGTATCAGCGACCGGTTCCACGGAATCCCATCGGGTCAGACTTAACCTCACACTTCAAGTGTCCAGGGTGGAGTACTCCTCTTCTAGCGCACAATCGTCTACCGCAGAGCAAGCGTCGTCCGGATCTGCTCCCTCTTCCTCTGCTCCTCCGACTACAGCCACACTCCACATATCCGGTCGAGTTACGTCCGAGAACCAACACGTCAAAATGGGGGCTTTCCACACCCTCGACATTGAGCCTAATCGGGATGTACGAATCGAGAAGATCGACGGTTGGGACAGCATAGCCCTCTCCCGCGTTGAAGAATCCTGCGTGCCAGGACGTGGAGCGGAGGTTGGTGCGGTCGTCTGCGGTGAAGGGACCGCAGCATTTTGTCTACTTTCTCAGCACCTCACCGTAATCGCCCACCGAGTATCCGTACCCTGTGCCTCGCAAGGCTTCTGCATCAGGAACTTCTCAGCACGAGAAAGCGATGGCGAAGTTCTACATGACGGTCTACGATGCTTTTATTCGGCATATTCCTTACAACGATCCAAGTTTGCGTGCTATCGTATTCGCTAGCCCCGGCTGGGTCAGAGATGCAGTTTACACCTCCATGATGAACGAAGCTGCCAAGTAGAGGCGACAAGTTACTGGCAAAATCATTACGGGAGAAGGGACTTAAAGTCCACATTAGCAGTGCGCATGTCCACAGTCTGGTGGAAGTTTTAAAAAGCCCAGAGGCATATATCGATCCTGATCTGCGATAACCAGCGCACTGATCCATGCTAGTAGATCGTCGCCCAATTGAAGGAGACGAAATTTGCTCGCGAGGGCATTGTATTAGACAAGTAGGCTTTCTCCCTCCTGTCCACCGATCGCGGTTGCCGATATGTTTCAGGTTCTTCAAAATGCTAGGTTCAGACGAAATGCGTGCATGGTACGGACCGGACCATGTTTGTCTGGCTGCAGACCGAGGGGCGGTTGGCACTCTCTTGATTTCAGACGAACTCTTCCGGTGAGAGCCAATTCCTTTCACCTGATCTGGTTTTAACCGTTAATGACAGCGCGAGTGATCCGAAGACGAGGAAACGATATGTGTCGCTAGTAGAAAGTGTGCAGCAGAAAGGGGCGGAAGTTGTGATCTTCTCTAGCATGCACGAATCTGGTCAACGTGTGTATTATTGAGGTATCATCTTGGCAAGAAGCTAACTTTTCTACAGAGCTAAACCAGCTGACCGGAGTCGCTGCAATTCTCACTTTCCCGCTCGACATCGAGGTAGTCGAAGCAGAAGAAAAGGAGGCAGCTGAAGAAGCGGCGAGAAAGAGACAAGATTCGGAGGAGGAAGGGGCCGTCGGGTAGGGAATCACCTCTTCTGGTTTGAGACCAGGCCGATGTTGTAGAGGTTATTGGTCATATCTGGCTGCGAATTTGTCAACACGGAAATTTTGACTACACGGGCACACATATTCACTTGTATTTCTCTTCGAGTCCGCTTAAGAGTTGTCCGCCCATTATCATTCGGAAAGGCGTCTTTCATAGGCTCCCCACCCAGCGGCTTGGTACCTCTGCGCCTGCTTCTGAACCTCTACCACGTCAATGTCACGACCAGTGCCAAAGATCCCCCGACCGACAATGATAACATCACACCCGCACTCTGTCACCACCTCAGCTGGTGTGCGATACTGCTGCCCCATGGCGTCGCCCTTGGTATCCAAGCCAACGCCAGGGGAGAGAATTAAGAAATCCTCGTCGGTGAGATCATCGCCATCGCCCGCTCCGATTCCTTCCATACGATGCTGCGCGACGAATCCGATGACGAAGTCACGTCGAGCGCGGGCCATCCGAACCGCATCTTCAGTGTACGTGCCAGTCGCGAGTGCGCCTTTTGAGCTCATCTCGGAGAGCAGAATCAGTCCTCTCTCTAGAGGTAGACCGACTGACGCGAGACCGGTGATAATGGAGGGACCTGGCACGGCGTGAGCATTGGTTATGTGCGCCCAGCTTGCGATTTTGTAAATTCCGCTGGAGTATTGCAGTGCGACAGTGTTGCCTGTGTCGTCGCATTAGCGTCGAAGAACATCGGCAGCACATAAAGCCTCGCCTATATCAGCAAATTTCCTATCCTCGAAGATTAAGAATTCGTGTTTCTTGCTGAGCGTCTGCAATTCTTCGATAACACTTTGATCGTAGTCCTCCAGGATATCGATATGTGTCTTCTCGTCAAGTCCATGAGTATGGTCACAGTGACGAGTAAATAGCAATATGCCTTTATGAGACAGACGTAGGGTCCGACAGCGTCGACGATGGCGAGGAAATCTTTCTTTCGGGTGACATCAACACTGACGGAGAGGTTGGACTTTTTCTTGGCCATGAGGTGCAAGAGGGCTCTCGCAGCGGGATTCTTGTGTTTCTGAGCCCGATCGGTATAGCTGGACAGATGAGGGGAGGACATGATGCAAGGAGCAGAGCGGTTGGGTAAGTTGGGGTGAGGCTCGAGAGTCACGACGATCGTAGATCACAAGTTAGACTTGAAAGGTAAGAGTTGACCCCGATCAAGTCAGTCGGAGTTTTGACGCATACATCGACCTCGACTGGCTCAACCATTCATGTCGACTTCCATCGCTCGTGAACGTGACGACGATGACGACGAGGCGCTCAGGTCCACAAAGCGAACCAAGATAGACGACATCACTGACGAACATGCCCCCGGCGAAATCATCCAAACTCAAAGCACACCAGACAAGCCCGAGTCTAAAAGCATCCTCCCGCCCAGTCATGTTCTCCTGGGTGTCAGTTCACCACCAACCTCTTCTGAAGGACTCCGTCAATTACTAGAAAGCGACGTTGGAATCTCCGAATACATAAGTCGCGATGTTGCTCCATTCAGCGGGATCATCAAGCAAAGGTGAGAGGAGCTGCCCTTCTTTTGCTGTCCTATCGACGCCTGAAATATTCATAGGTTCACGGACTTCCTGGTGTATGAGGTGGATCTGGATCACCATGTGGTGCACATAAAGTCCCTTGACATGCCAGACTCGTCCCCTAAGAAAGACAAGGCGACAGGGTCAAAGCCTGCTGAAGAAACCACTGAACACGGGTCACCACAATCGGCCACAAATGATAAAAACGGTGACGCAGGGACGGCGCATGCAGAGTCATCGCAAACTGTCCAATCTTCTACACAGCCTGTGGGTGAGGCACAGGACGAAGAACTTTCCGCAATCGATGAGGGAGTCTGGGACGACAATTTTGACATCTCCTTGACACCTTTCCTCTTCCGAGGCTTCGATTTCCCAGCTCAAAATGATGTACCTCGAAGGTCCCGAACCTCCTCGAGTGAGTGACAGTGGGTGGGGCAACAAGGTCACCAAGAGCTCAGAAGATGTTGAAATGACCGATGAAGGGCCATCGACCCAGCCCGAGGATGACTCCCAAAAGTCTGGTGCAGGGCGTGGAAAGAATCGAAATGTTCGTGGCGGGAAAGGAAGGGGTCAAAGGGGTCGTGGTGGTCGTTCACGAGGTGGTGAGCGGGAAGATCACCGGAAGGTCCTGAGCGAAGTGTGTTATCTCCCCAGCTTTCTATGTCCCTTCTCACATCCACGGGCATAGCCTATCAGCTCAAAAGCCACACGAACATCCCTACATCAGGTAGTGCGAAAGCTTTTCAAAGGGAAATTTGAAAGCGAGACGGACATGTCTGCTCCCGTTGGTGATGAAGGTTCTCGCATTGCTATCAAGTGGTCAAGAAGGGGAGGCGGACGTGGAGGAGCACAAGGTAAGTTTGAATCTTCTGGACGTGCTGATGTCCTAATTCGCTGTTGCAGGCCGAGGCCAACGACCCCCTCGTGGCGAATATCCTCCCTACATTCACTTCACGTTGCAAAAGACGAACCGTGACACGCAGGATGCTCTTGCACATCTGTCTCGGACCTTGCATGTCAACGTTAAGGACCTCGCCGTTGCTGGCACGAAGGACAAACGGGGTGTCACAGTGCAACGCGTATCACTGCGGCGGGGCAACAAAACGGTCGAGAATGTGTGGAAGGCTGCCAACCAAATCGGCCGACGCTCGGTCCCCGAGGCAATCACTCAGCGGGGAGAACGTGGTATCCGCATTGCAGATTTGAACTACCGTAAAGCGGGTTTAGAGCTTGGAATGCTCAAGGGCAACGAATTCGTTATCACATTACGGTCAGCACTCAATTTCCGTTCTACATCTTCTGAGTTTCTATTTCTCAATGCATGTTCCTTGTAGGAATGTGCAAGTTGATTCGATGGATACCATTGATCGGGCTATGAACAGCATGAAGCACATGGGATTCATCAATTATTATGGTATAGTACAGTAACGCGATGAGTCTCAACCAAATCTGACCTGTTCGCAGGCATGCAACGATTCGGTACAGCCGCAGTTCCGACGCACACTATTGGCTTGGCCTTCCTGCAGTCGGACTGGCACAAAGCTGTTTCCTTGATTCTTCAGGTACGACCGGGTGAACATCCAGATGTCGTCGCAGCTCGCGAGGCATGGTTAGTTGATCGCGATTTGGATCGCGCTCTCGCTCTCATGCCACGTCGCGTTGTCGCGGAGAGGTGCATACTGGAGAGTTACAAGAAACAGGGCGGCGAAACTAGGAATGCCATGGGTGCACTCTCGACCGTGAGCTAAACCGTTTTCGTGTCCCAGACTGCATAATGATCTGATGCGTAAACAGATTCCGCACAACCTCAGGTTGATGTACATACACGCCTACCAATCATACGTATGGAACGCCATTGTCTCGGAACGTGTCCGTATGCACGGCGCTGTCAGGGCAGTTCCTGGGGACCTGGTGTTTGACGAAGAGCCATCCGCAAGAGTAGCCCAGGATGCAGATGAGGAACCAGAGTTGAATGCAGATGAACCTGTTGCAACGGATGAACACGGTGAATTCTCTTCCAGCGTTTTCTTCCATCATTTCTCAATCCATGCTTTTTCAAAGGTGAGAGCGCCCGTGCGCCCAAAAAGTCTCATAAATTGCCGTGGGTCCCGCCAAAGGTCAAAACGCTCACCGAAGAAGATGCCCACAAATACACGATCTTCGACGTAATCATGCCTCTACCTGGAAGAGACGTAGCGTACCCCGGGGGATCTCTCGGGGAACGGTATCGCGAGTTCTTGACGCGGGATGGGTTGGATCCCGATAACTTCATTCGCAAGCAGAAGTCAGGCAGTCTTACACGATACTCCGCTCCCACTGACTTCTACACTTTGTAGGGAGTACACGCTCAATGGGTCATACCGGAAAATTCTTCAGCTACCAAAAAATATGTCTTGGTCTGTTCTACGATACACGGACCCTGATGTCGCGCTCGCGCAGGCCGACGAGGACAAGCTTTTGGGCTTTGATTCCCCTAGTACAGTCGAAGATGGAAAGTTCATGGCTTTGCAGATCAATCTGACACTCGGAACGGCGGCGTATGCGACAATGGCTCTGCGCGAGCTGACCAAGACAGAGACGAGCTCTCATTTCCAGACAGGACTCACACTGGCCTCTGAAGATCAACAGTTTCGAGGTACAGCGGCGGCAACCGCACAAGATATAGAACTTGAAGAAGTCGCAGGCATGGAAGAGTAGACTGTAACCATATTACAGAACATGTAGTATAGAGAATAAATTTAAAGAGTACCGTCACCCTGAGCTTCACTGAGACACCTCGTGAATGTCCCACGGGCTGGCGAAATTGTCTCCGGATCCACCACAGTGATTATTACCAACATGATCATGACAGCATAGTACTTCAACGTGTCCATTTACCTCTCACAACTAGCTTGTGCAGCTATCGCTTATTTCCTGTACCAAATAGTCTACGCAGGCGTGATATTCTGGCTGCGAGCCTGCAATTATAATCATCGTGTTTGCCCCTACCTCTCACTCACTCATCGTGGACCGCAACCCCAAACCCGAAACCGAAACCCAATTCGAAGTAACACACCTACTCATCACCGTGCCACAAGATGGGTAAGATAGAGAAAGTTGTTTTCATATCACTGGTACTGGATCTCTTTGGTACGTGGGCTACCTTCTGGCTTTAGGGAAGGCTCTAACATGTGGCGAAGCTTTCACCATTCCACTCCCTCTGTTCCCCCGAATTATTGAGTGGTATACAGTAGTAAGCAAGGTAGCATATGTCGCATTTGAAACCTCACAAGACTTTGCCAGAAAGAAGGTTCTGATCCGAATGGCTTCCTGTCAAGAACGCTCTCTACCGTATCCTTGATCCGAGCCATATTCTACAAGCCTGCCAGCAAGCCTCAGAGGTGGGATGTGGTGCTTCTAGGTGAGCTCGTGTACGTCCACGTGTAATGTAAATATTGACTTCCATGATACAGGGGGTCTAATGGGCTCAGTCTTCTCGTACGTGTCTCGAGTGGTGAATGTGAATATTAAGCAATTGACACTGACTGCTGCATTCTTTCTTTAAGAACGCTTCAATTCCTTGTCGCTCCTCAGATCGGTGCTTTCTCTGACAAATACGGACGTAGGAATATCCTCCTAATTTCCATGGCCGGAAATATTCTTTCTGCGCTTGTGTAAGTTGTTTTCTCATTGAGAAGTAGCGGCGTGGACCAACACAACGGCTACTTTCGAAGATGGATCAAATCCACCACGTTTTCCTCCTACATGCTCTCTCGCGTAATCGGTGGGCTCAGTGAGGGGAATGTGCAACTGGCGACGTGCGTGACCTTGTTGATTCTGCTCTTTGCGGCCGTTTAATCGACCTTAGTTCGATCCTGTCAGATATTACTACACCCGCAGAGCGCTCCAGGTCTCTTGCCCAAATTGGGATTGCGTTTGCGATCTGTTTTTGTATAGGGCCGCCCATCGGAGCGTACTTTGCCTCTCAGCCCGTTCCGGCGTCTGTGAGCGCTTTGGGAATTGAATTGAACATCTATGCCGTTCCAGCGCTAATCACCCTCGTACTCCTGTGCGTCGAGACCCTCTTCTTAGCAGCCACCCTACCAGAGACCAGAGGAACTCGTCCTAAAGATAGCAGCGACTCGCTGAAAGGAGGAGCACGTCATAACCCAAAGACAAAACTCCCACGAAGAACGGTGCAAGAACGATTAGACCTTCTGCAGGCATTACGACGGCTTCACTTTCTCTTCCTGGGCATCTTCTCTGGCGTGGAATTTACATTAACCTTCCTCACATTCGATCGTACGTCACGCACGCCACCCAATGACCACGAGCCTGAGTTGTTCTTGCAGTTTTCGATTGGAGCAATAGCCAGAACGGGGCTCTCATCGGGTCCATTGGTATCATTAGTGCATTGCTTCAGGGCGGATATGTTCGCCGATCAATCTCCAAGGTGGGGGAAGGCAGAATGGCGAGGCGTGGGGTAATCAGCTGCGCCCTCGGACTCGTCCTGCTTTCAATGGTACCCCGTTTCCCACTCCATCGCTCTATGGCCGCAATCCGCTTCCTCCAAATGGCCGCAGTCTGCCTAGCTTTCACATCTGCAACAGTGGTCAGCTCCCTTACATCATACGCGTCCTTGCAATGTGATGAGGGTGTGGATGGAGGCACGGGAAAACCCGTACAAGATCACCCACAACTCTCCAAGGGAGTGGCGTTGGGTCACTTCCGATCTGCTGGTCAGTTGGGACGTGCCATCGGCCCTATACTTGGTGCGTAGACTTCTCATTGATGCGATCAGAATTTCCTGCTGAGTCGGCTGGATTACTAAGCTTGCGTGTCATATTGGACTTTCGGTCCATCAGCAACGTACGCGATCAGCGCTCTTGCGATGCTCATCTTGACTGTGTCCATGGGACCTGTGGCCACGGCTCAAAATACCTCATGAGCATTCATTGATCATCTTGATCATCACGTTGGATACCTTGAAAAACAGCACAGCATCTCCGAGTTTCGCGTCATTATATGTCACTATGTAGTGAACCGATATGTACATAGAAATGAGTAGATGAGTAACTATAGAACCAACTTGTCAAGGCGTTATGATCATGATCATGAATGGAATGACACCTGGAGAATGCGAAGTAAATAGTGAATGCCGTCTCACGATGATAGCTGAAGCAATAGCATCGAATACTATGATAAGATGGGGGGTCCTGTAGGCAAACAATGTCCTGCCTTCAGATGACTATGAGTTAAGTTCAGTGTCAACATCAACGAGGGTGAGGGTGCGGCTTTCCGCACGGGATGACTGCGAGCTACCCTGGTGGAATAGCGAATCATCGTCATCGGAGACAAGACCCGTCCGACTACCATCTAGCGAGTAGCGAGACTTCTCGGGCGGCAGAGGAGACAAGGGCCGTGATTGTCGCCCGTCGGAAGGTTGTGAAGGCGAGATGTGTGGGGACATCTCTAAACCCTGCGACCTAGGGAAAATAGCGGGCAGGAAAAATAACACTCCTCGTGACCGCGGCCGCCTCTGTCGAGATGGAGAGCGCGGGGCCGCAATGTTGTCCCGCTGGGTAGTCAGCAGTGCAGTTGCACGGTCCCTGAAACGGCGCACTGTGTCAAACACTGAGGAAGATCCACGGTGAGAAGTTGTGGGGAACATGTCAAAGGAAGAGGAGACATCCGAAGGAGCAGGAGAATGTGCGCGAACATCGAAGGGAAGAGGAATAAGAGACATGTGCTCTTCGAGTGGAGATTGTGGGACGGAAGACGACGGAGAAGGCGGCTGCGTAGAGGCAGCCGAAGTGGGAAGCAAGGACCAGCGCATGTCGAGGTGCCAACGCCCATGGCGTTGAGTCCACCTAGGAAGAAGTACATCATACCCTCCCATCCTCCGAAAACTATATTTCCTCGGCTTGCTTTGCACAAGAAGTCGGTATACACCAATGACCAAGACTATCAAGCCCAGCCGCATGAGGATCTTACCCCAGCGAGCAAGAAATCCGATGAATGCAGCATCGTCCGCATGCCAACTGCTCCCGTAGAAATGGGAGAAGAAAGGATGTGGTGCCTCGTCGAGTTTCGCGTTCTTTCCGTAGAGTGACTTGGGGAGAATGCGTACTTCTCCAGGCTCCTCTGGAGTTATGGGGTGGGAGGATGTGTAGATAGTGTATTGAATAGAGAGGAACATGGGACCGGTGGAAAACATGACGGTCGGATAATTGAGGAGCCAGTCGTGATCGAAGGTGACTAGATTGTGGATAGTCTGGGCAAGGAATGGGTGACCCTTTTCCGCAAACATGAGGTCATTGGAGAGGCCAACAGGAATGGTTTTTGGTAGGATAACTGGGTACACCAATAGAGGGTCAAGCGGACGCATGCAGCCAACGTCAAGGTCCAAGTAAATGCCGCCATAGAAGTGGAGAACAAAGTAACGAATAACGTCGGCACGCTGAATTACATATTTGTAGTTGTCGAAGGTGTCGAGAAACCATGGATAGTGTTCCGCAATGAATTCGCGAGACCTGGCGTCTGTCCAAAGCATGTATTCGCTGAAGAGGTTGAGGATGATAACGAGGAGGATGGTGGAGACAAGACATACTAGTCAGGCATCATGTCGCGACACTCTTGAGATATATTTATCCATTCAGAAGGCAATGTTTCTGACTTCCAAGTCTGGTGAAGGATTCGTGGAATACGCTCGACCTTGCTGTGTTGGGTGGCATTCCAGCGAGTGGAGTTGTCTAGAAAGGGAACTTCGGTGTCTGAGATATACGCGGTAGTATTGATTTTGAGGTAGTATGAGATGGAGGAAAGGACGACGACGGTTCCAAAGAGTACGAGACCCAGCAGGACGAGTGCGAAATAGACTATACGTCGCTTGGCCATTAATTGGGGGAACGAGGAGGCAAGAGTTAGCGACGACCAGAGTGCGAAACGCGTGTCGAGTTTGAATGACACCGTTCCTAATAAACAGCGAATTTGGCAGTGTCGTGGTTGGAAAATATTTATCATATTCATGACATAATGATGGCTCATCTTGCGCAGTAAGCGGCGTGGCAAAGCCGGTCAAGATGCCGAGTCGGAGTGCAAAACGAGCAGTGATACTGATCGATTGATCTCCCAGACTCATCTGGATCTGGATCAATCCGGCTCATGCAGAAATCAACTGTTCGTTACAATCCCGTTGGCCGCATAGGCATCGCAAATACACGCCGGACGTGAAACTCTACTGCTGGAACTGATTCCCGAATGATAGACCCTTCTTCCCACAGCTCCCCAACAGTCGACAGCGTGCCAAGCGCCACCTCCCAGTCTCGACGGGACCAGTCTTGTCCCCTCCGAGCTCCTCGCCCTTCGTAGGGCTTCGTCAGAAATACATCCACTCCCGGTTTCGAATTCGGGCACCGCTTCTTCATGTTCAGGAACTGCCAAGAATCCGATGCAGTCCAGAACATCAAGTGCTTCCGCATGTAAGATGGTGCATGCCTCGACATTACCTCCGGGGTTCCGAATTTGTCCGCCTCTCCCCCTGCTACTCTAGTAACCAGTTCCAGAAGCAACTCGCTGAAATAATCGATGACTTGAAGATGCAGGAGATCTAGAGCGTGACTCGGATGGAGAACATGTGACATTGTAGAGTCGTCATCGATGTCCATCCCATCGTCATCTCGCTCTATAGTTGCTCCCCTCTCCTGGACCAGCTCCATAGAGTCGCTGCGGTAGATTGGGTAATATCCACTGAATATGAACTTCGAGGCTTCATGCCCGAAAACTGCTTGAGCAATGTCCCGACTGCAGAAAGATCCTCGGTTAGGAAATATCGTTGGAATGCCTGGTTATCTTTGTCATTCTTAGCGTGTCATGTCCGAGACTTGCGACATACCGACGCTTTCGGCCTCCACCGCTAAGATCTTATCTTTGCTGCACAGGAACGCACGACGCTGTCGCACCCTGAAGAAGTACTGACAACAGTCAAGAATCAGACTGTCATTCGTTCGTTCTGTTCCGAATTCCTGTAGACGTGGGGGTTATAGGAGGTCCGCCCCGATCAAGGAAATAGGAATATGGTCTACTTACCATGCCAGGTTCCTTCTTCTTCCAGTTTCCAGAAGCCTTGCAGGTCTCGTCCAGGGCTTGACCCTTGACACTCCTTCTCTCTTTGACCTTCTTTAGCAACCAGGTGGAAGCCCGTCGAGCAAACCATGATAGGCCATTACGGTTCTTCTGGCTGCGTATTCAAATTTTAGTGTGAGCACCAACAGATGATAATCCGCCATGGGAACATACCCGTCAAGTTCGTATATGACGGCCCCCGGGATTATAAGCAAGACAGGCAGTTGTTGCTGCTCGACTTCCGATACGAACGTCTGCACGATGTCGAGAAATTCCAGTAATATATTCGTGTCAAGTACGATAACTGTCAACTGTTCGGCCAGTGGACCCTGCGTAAAAGCTCCATGATGAGTACTCGTCCGGTAATTAGGAGTGCGAGTGCATCCCCACCTGCATTTCGACGTCCCTATTCGCGATCTCATCGATGGATTGAAGGGTGGCATTAAGCTGGAGTGTCTCAGTAACTGTGTTATATGGAGTGTCACTATCAGAGATAACGCAAGGCAACTGTCGAGCATCACATACATGTATGTGTACCCAGCACACTGTTAGGCTGGAACGTATGGTTAGAAGAAAACATTACGAGCGAACTTACTGGTTATATGTCGGGTATACTTTAGAGGAGATTTCGTAGAAAATGGCAACGCTCCAGGTGGTTAAGGTGAACGTCACGTCGGCTACAATGATTCACCAGTTTTGGTTCAGTTTCTCGAATGGTCTTTCACAACCGAGTCCAATAATCCGCTTAGTATTCATGCAAATGTAAAACAATACAAATGTCAATTTAAGGGCCCATGCTCAGTCAATAAAGTAATCCAATAAAGACGAAGGCGAGGAATGACAATGACCTCACGACGCCAGAGCAAGTTTCTTCATCGGTGGCGTACCATCAGCATCTCGGACGACATATGAATCAGAACTCTGATCGTCGCTGACGACCTTACGCTTAAGTAGAGCACGTTTTGCATCAGGCGACGGAGATAAAGAAGTCCGCTGACCATTCCCCTTCGGAGGAGTCGAACGAAGTCCAGTCACTTCGGGCGTTCGTGAACGACTACGACCAGTACCGTCACGCAGACGTGCAGCAAAGTTGTGAGCAGATGTCATGGCTTCTGAATGGCACGTCGCATGATAGATCTATAGCTACGTGAGTAACAATGCAAGGAGACCTAGGAGAGGACATACCCGGTCATCTTTCTTGACAGCATTCCTCCACACCCATTCTTCGTCATCCTCCAAGAACTCTGACTTCATCGTTTCCTTACATATCGGACAAGATATCGACTTGGCTTCATCGCCCGGTGGGACCACAACAAACTGTGCACGAAGTTCAGCATCACGCTGCGCTGCCTCGGCAGCTGCTACTGCTTTCAGAGATACGGATCCAGAGCCAACAGCTCTCCCCTTTCCCTTTACATCCGCCGTTCCTTCGTGCATCCAATCCTGCGAGATAGCGTCAGCCACAACCGAAACGAAGAGAAAAGTGTAACGCACCTCAAGGTTGACGAACCAGCTCCGGCTGTGCCCACGACCCAGATTCTGGTTGGCCTTACGGTTCTGTTTGAAGTGCATGTCTAGATGGTCGTCCATTTCTTTCTTTCCAGAGGCGTCATCACCAAAACGTACGCCACATTGCTTACATTGGGCGGGAAGTCGCTCGTATAAGAAGGATAAAACGGAAGGTCGTTTTCTGAATGTCAGATTTATGAGTAAAACTGCGGGGCAAAATAGGTACTAAACCGACTGTACCTAATGATATCCGTGGTTGTGAGCTTTATTTTCTCGCACAGGACAGCTTGTCTGTATGCACGAGTAGAGTCTCGGGTTGGGCTGGTAGGTGGCGGGGGCGTTTGGTCTTCCTCGGTTTTGGTGGAGCCTGCACTAGCGTGCACACTATCAGCCGACATGACCCCTGCTTTCAATAAGGCATTGTAAAGATTCGCTATACTGCTGGGAGGAATCGCTGGAGCTGCAGGTGGCGGTAAACTGGCTGATGCAGATGAGAGGAGGGTAGACAGATTAACAGGCTCTGATTTTACAGGTTCCGAATGATAAGTATAGATGCTGGAAGGCTGCGACGAAGAAGCGGCTGGGTAAGTTGACTGGAAAGGTCGGACGTAGGTAGTTGGAGGGGGATATTGATACGAGGATGTAGACGTTGACGTGGGATATGACGGAGGAGGCGGAGGCGCTGTACGCGTTAGTGATCGCAATTGGCCAAGTATCTGGCGTAGCTCGTCCTGAGAAACCCCGGCATCTACAAGTTTGCGCAACTAAAGATCATGAAGTAAGGCACAGGACACTAACGAACACGTCTAAACCCCTCACCTGTTGTAGAACTTCGACATGCTTCTGGGCTGTCGTATCCCAAGGGTTGCCTTGCAGAGTTCGCTCCTTTTGACCCAACGTAAACTCGAGTTCGCTGAGTACTTGAACCTTAGAAACCTGGCTGGATCCACCGTAGCCCTAAACAATGCGTTGCGATCAATGAATGTTAACTACATGCGTGAAATCTAAACACTCACGTCAGTGGACGAGCTAGAGTCACCACCCCAAACACCCCGCTCGATAGCAAGCTGAGCAATCACACCAAAGAGTTCCTTGCCGTTCGGTGCGCCCGTTCGCCAGGTGAGGAGCATCTCTTCCATCTTACTGCGAGTCGCCTGGTCCACCTGATGGTAAGTGTCCAAGAATAGCAGTATCACCAATGGCGTAAAATGGCGCGCATATGGATCAAAGACATTCTTCGAGATCGCGTCGAGGAGGTAGAAAGCGGGTAACTTCATCCACGGAGGCACCTGACAAGAAGGAAACCAAAAATGGCAAGATGAGTCAGCATCGAAAAAGGACTTGAGAGGTAGGAAAACCAATTTGAGAAAAACAACAAAGGCAACGTGCTCTACAGACTAGAAGTAACGTTTTCTCATGATTGCGTCCTCTTCCTGCCGCTGTCTGCAGCGGTGCCCTTCACAGGGCCATGAGAGGTTATCTTTGCTCAAACTACATGATGACGTCTATATACATCGTTTCAACCAACAGCCACCATTTCCCAGCGGAAAAAAATGCTCCATATGTTCCGCTATTGATCAAGTGAAAATCTACAGGTAATGGATCATAGGCTCACCCTTCGAATATGTGTGTCGATGCACTGCGCGACGATGTCTCCCCATCTTGAGTGCTCTTGGGCAAACATGGATAATGTCTGGATGATCGGTCTGGAGTTAATGGTAAGCTCTGCCAGACGGGCTGTAAAATCACGTCGGAAAGAGTTGGGATCCACATGATATACTGGAGGTGCAGGTTGTGGTTGTTGTTGTTGTTGGTAGGGATACGCTGTAAGGCCTGACTGATGGTAGCCCGCCGCAGGATAAGCGACCTGCCCATACGCAGAGGCCTGAGAGTACATCGACATGTCGCTTCAAGCTTATAACGCCCCAAGAACTTGTCAATGCTACACGAGCTTCACCTAGTACCGGCAAGCGAGAAGGGACTCTGAATTTATATTTTTCCACTTAAAAGTGACGATGGCTGGTGGCTTCAATCGAAACGGTGATGGTGGGTGAAGGTAAAGAAGCGAATGCCACCATGAGGCTGCGCGATACCGCTTTTTGGTAATTCAATCTCCGATCGCAAAAAGCCGACTGGTCTGTTCATAGTATAGTCATACTAGTGAAGCCGCAAGGTTCAACGACCTCAAGAACAACAGCGATCGCAAAGTAAGTTGTCTATAATGCCGTCCGACGACAGTTGATACCATCTGGGGCCAACCTGCATAATATCTTCCGTTTTGATGGTGCATGGCAACGAGAAACCGATGGATTCCGTCGATCAGGCGTGGATAGCAAAGCTTTGACTGACTACCAGTATACCTCAGATGCGCGACGTCCTCAAGACCGAAGAACTCGATATCCCTGAGGGTGTTACCGTCGAGATCAAGTCTCGCGTCATCAAAGTCACTGGCCCCAGGGGATCGCTTACGAAAAACGTTCGACATGTCGACATGGATATCCGGGTAGTCAAGGCCGGCAAGAACAAGAGCAAAGTTACTTTGGCTGTATGGCAAGGTGGACGCAAACATGTCGCTTGTCTGAACACTATCAGAAGTTTGATCAACAACATGATTACTGGGGGTGACGAAGGTATGTGATATCACCTGTCCTGGTCAAATAAACACTGAGGGTAAACAGGGCTTCCTCTATAAAATGCGTGCAGTCTATGCCCATTTCCCAGTCAACACCATTATTCAAGAAGATGGACGAGAACTAGAGATCATCAATTTCCTGGGGGAGAAGGTACGTTTTATGATGCATGAAAGGGCAGTCAGCATGTTTAACTCCTCCTCAGGCTACTCGTCATGTTAAGATGTTGGACGGAGTCACGATAGCAGAGTCCAAGGCACAAAAAGATGAGCTCATCCTTGAGGGCAACGACATCGAGAATGTCTCACAATCAGGTATAACGACCAGAACATTGCACAGAATCTCAACTAACGGTCCTTCCCAGCCGCATCCATCCAGGGTAGCTGCAGAGTGCGGAACAAGGATATCCGTAAATTCCTTGACGGTATCTATGTTTCGGAGCGGACGACTGTAGTCAAGGAGTAGGGATGTAGCATGAGGGACGTTGGGCATCCATACAAACTCAAAATCCATGCTACGTATGCAGTAATCACCACGGGTTTTGTATGATCACGCATGCTATGCCATTTCATTATCTCATCTTCATGGAACTGTATGAAATCCTTGCACTGCGCAGAAAAATCACGGGATGAAAGGGATTCTGGTGCCGACTCTGCGCCTATATACTTCGTACTCGTTGCCAAAGAATTGCACGAGTGCTTTTTCCTCAGCTACGACGAATTCTTAGTCAGTGCACAGGAACTGAAGCAAGATATATATACCTCGTGTTCGTCGATAGAAAAATCGCCAAAGAATTATCGCGAACCCTACGAAGCTTACTGGATTCTGCAGGACCAGTTGCGTACCCAGCGCCCAATAGAAGAAGCCTGCATATGATGGGTGACGGAACCATCTGCATGATCGTGGTCAACATCAGCCAACTCCGATTTTAAGGTAGCTGTCTTACGCATATACCCCTTCCGTGACTAGTTGATGCGAGTCTCTCTTGCGGAATGCGACCGCATGCGAGAAGTTAGTAGATGCGTGTACCATTGCGCTTGACCGCAAGGCTTGACCGGCGACTGCCAAAAGGACGCCTGTACCACATGTCAAAGACAACAGTGACAGACAATAACAGGGGGGACGCACCGATGACAGATATATACGAGTGCGTCTTTAACGAGGGCCTGAAATAGAGGGTGACAAGGTATTCTAGCAGTGCAGTTCCATTCGCAATATGATACATGGCACCGTTGTCGAGTAGAAATGCTAAAGAAAGGCATGTCCATAAGCCACGACCAATCCGCAGAGAGCTGAGACATGCTCACAATCCACGCTACACTTCTCTAGATTCCAACCGGCAGTAACTGCGAATTCCCCCCAGTGGAACCCAGACCATGCTGCGACAAAGAAGCCAAGTTGATATGTAGCCCACCAGGGGGCCACGAGGCCCGCCTGCAAAAACAGAGCCACTCCAAGGGAAAATAATGCGCCGAGCAAAAACGATATAGTGGATGCTGCGAGCGGCGTGTTTGGAATATTGCCAAGTGGTTGCACGGTCACAGGAATGGTCGCCAGTGGATGTCTCATGTTTCCGCGTTCCTGTAAACGGTGTTCAAAGCCATTTGCTTGGACGTTGGCCATAAGTTGCAGGCCAGATTAAAATTATAATGTCAAATGAGCACGCCTAAATAATGTCACAAGAAGTCCAGCTGTAGGGCAGCGGTAGAGTATGTATTTGCAAAGCCAGTATTGTTCCTAGGACATGCGGTTGTTTGCCTTTGTTAAAACCGGAAGCTAATGTTCGACAGTCTGTAAATTCCTGGAGACTTGGAACGATATTGTCGAAGAAACTCAGCTCTGTGGCCCCGGCAAGGCTCATGCTGGGCTGTTACTCAATCTTGCGATGTAGCGCTCGCAACTTCCGCGCACCTGTACTGCGCTTTTTTGCGTCTGCAGCTCGAAATGAAGCCTCCGACATCAGGAACCTGGCACTCGTTGCCCACATTGGTACGCGTTATGCATCATACCGCGTCTTTATCTGACAACGAATAGACTCTGGGAAAACCACGCTAACGGAGTCTATTCTCCACAAATCGTCGTACATTCCATCACCAGGTTCTGTTGACAGTGGCAGTACTACCACCGATTTTTTACCTGCTGAGAGGGAGCGAGGAATAACGATACAGTCCGCAAGCATACCGGTCAAATGGAAGAACTGGAATTTCAATCTCATCGATACTCCAGGTCATGCTGACTTCGGAATGGAAGTCGAAAGCGCAAGTCGCGTGGTCGACGGTGCTGTTGTGTTAATAGACTCCGTAGAGGGAGTCGAAGCACAGACAAAGGGGGTGTGGGCGCAGTTATCCAGGTGCGTTGTCCAAATTAATTGCATCCCATCCCAGTATTGAAGGACCACGTTTTTAGATACGATGTAGCCACTCGCATTGTTTTTATGAACAAGCTTGATCGAGCTGGGGCATCTTTCAGGTCTTCACTATCATCCCTCTTGACGCACAAGTTACATGCGAATCCACTAGCTATCACACTCCCTGTCGCTTCTATGAACCCGGAAAACTACGCTCGAGCGGAACCAGGTGTCGAGGGCCTGGTAGACCTCGTAAAGTGGGAACTCTGGAAATGGACAGAGAACGGGGATCACTCTGTCCATTCCCTCCCGCTAGCCGTAGACACCGCTGGATTTTCGGATATCTTTCCGAACGGTCATCCCATCATTCCCCATCTTATACCGGCTCGAACAGCGCTGCTCGAGAACCTTGCAATGTTCTCCGAAGACCTTATGGAACAGCTACTCGGTCTTCCGTCGGTCCCATCCTCTTACTTGCACGTGAAGTCAAAGGACATAATGCCTCACTTGCGAAAGGCTACTTTGCAAAACCAAGTACTCCCTGTATTGTGTGGGTCTGCTTTTAAGAGTATTGGAACGGAGTTGGTAATGGACTACGCTGGAAGTCTACTCGCAAGTCCCCTCGACGTGTGCTTGCAAACGGAATCCGTAAATGCGCCACTGCGTCTATTGGCCTGGAAGGTCACTTGGGACAAACGCAAGGATGGATGACATTTGTACGAGTTTACTCAGGTATGCTTATAACTGCTCTCGAAGCCATTTCTTGATATCATGATCGTGATTACATAGGAACTTTGAAGCGCCAGAGTGCCATACACAACGTCAATACTGGGCAGAAGGAGAGGGTCTCCAAACTTTTGTTGCTTTATGCTTCAGAAGCAGAGGAAGTAGATTCTCTTCCGTTCGGCTCTGTAGGGTCCTTATCGGTCTTAAGCACACTCGTACTGGTGATACCCTGGTCGACGTGCATCGCCCTGGAGGGCCTGTATCCTCCCAAACATCGCTCCGTGGGGTTATTCCGCCACCAGCCGTCATGTCAGTCGCAGTCATACCCAATTCGCATTCTGATCTCGAGCCAGTTCAAGAAGCCGTCCATTCTCTAATTCGCACAGATCCGTCTGTCCGCATGGACACCCAGGAGGGACAAATTCTTGTTCACGGCGTCGGAGCATTACATCTGGAAATCATAGAGGGTCGGCTGAGGGATGAATGGGATGCCAAATTTGAGTTCGGCAACCGCCAGGTCAGCTACCGCGAATCGACTAGTTCGACCATCCCCGCGCAGCTGGAGGAGTGGTCAACCGAGATAGCGGGGAGAAAGACGTCTGTCAAACTTGCACTGTCGGTAGCGCCTCTCGGCGAAGGCGAACGAGGCGATCCAGCATTCGATGGTAATTTGGTGTTGGATATGCAACGCCGACCCCTCAAGGCCCCTGAAACTTATTCGGACCAACTCGATCCCATGGCCAACATAGCACGCGGCATTGCGAGTGCTCTGTCCAGCTCTCCTCACACTTCACTTCCACTATCGCACGTCAAGGTCCAAGTCAGGCGGTACAATCTTCCGCATGACACTCCTCCCTCCATACTTACTGGTGCAAGTGCATA
Source organism: Melanogaster broomeanus (assembly GCA_014904935.1). NCBI lineage: Eukaryota > Fungi > Basidiomycota > Agaricomycetes > Boletales > Melanogastraceae > Melanogaster > Melanogaster broomeanus. Next base: position 1,165,154 of record MU123695.1, on the reverse strand, counting down.
TATCCTGCGCTCCAAGCTAAAGGAGGCAGGAATGGGCCCCGTTCTCGAGCCCGTTATCAGGTTAAAAGTTTTTGTCCACGAGGATACCCTTGGCAAGGTCGTCAAAGACATCACCGAGAGCGGGGGTGAAGTCCTTGATCTTGCCTCTGACGCCAGCTCGTCAGCTGCTATCGAAACGGACGGCGAGCCATACGCCACTGACGGGGTGTATATACCTCCTGACGAACTGTCGCCATCCTCTGCCTCTTCTAGGGCGACTTCGTCCGCATCCAACGCACCCCGGGCAAAACGAACTATCCACGCGGTTGCTCCCTTGAGTCGTATGCTAGATTATTCGACACGGTTGCGTGCCTTGTCCGCGGGTCATGGTAGTTTCGACATGATCAACGCAGGATTCCGAGAAGTATCAGAGTCTCGAAAGATGGAGATATTAAGAGAGCTAGGGCGCGCTTAATATGCATAACATAGCCAATTACTGGTAACTATCTCATAAAAACTCCCTCACTTCATCTGCATCCCCGAACAACACCGCTCCATCCATGTCGTCGTCGTCGTCCGCCGTGTTTGCGTGCATATGCCCTGTTGAATTGAGCACTTGACTAAAGTTCATGAGATCATCGCTGTTGTATCCATCGTCTTCATCATTCGCAGATGTGTCATCGTGGAAGAGAGGCACTGGGGGAAGTGTTCTTCCTCGTGGGTAAGGTGTTTCGCTCGGCGCTCTGTCTAACTCCGGAAGGAAGAGTGGCGTCTGTGCTCTCTGCCCTGCTATGTTGGATTCGCCAGATGCAAAGTGTGCTGATGCGATGCTTCCACGTTGAGATACCGCTCCTAGAGGGGCAACTGACTGCAGTCTGGTAACCGCACGTTGAAGGGGCCAAGGCTCGACGACTACACAGAGACAATGTCCAGATATAGTGAAGGATTGATATCTGAGCTTGAGCAGGGGTTTTGGCTTCCTTTCCTCCTCTTCCTCGACAACGAGGTCAATCTCTGGCCCATTATGAGGGAGGATTGGTTGGCCGTCCCTATCCAACGCGATGTCTTCGTCCCCTTCGGTAACGACAGGAAATGATTGATCAACCTCTTCGGTCTTCACATCTGGGGCAGGACATCTGTCGGTTGACGCATTAAGACTGTCCGAGGAGTGCGCTGGGGATCTCCCGTTCGACTCAGTAGGAGGAGGGGCCATATCAACGTCTTGATAAGCATCGGCATCTTCCACACCCTCCTCGTCATTTTCTCGATATCCACCGGCGAGGACGCGGCGTTGCCTTTGTGACCGACGAGGTTCCGTGGTGACAAGCTGGGGTCCAGCTTCACCGTCGCTGTCTTGTTCACTCTCTTCGCTGGACAAGATGTCCTCGTCTATGTGGCTGTCGGAAGCTTTGTGCTTTCCTTTCGTCTTTGCTCGTTTGCGGTTGCTGTGCTTGGCAGACGGTTGAGTCTTCCGTCTTTTCTTTGAGTGATCTAGACGGGGAAGCGGTGCAGCGAGTGCAGGTACCGGGGCAGCTTCGGAAGGAGGGGGTGCAGCGACGAAATACCTGGACTAGAATCATATCCTGAGTCGCGTCGAGTTGGTGGTCGACACAAGTGCGTACCTTGGTGACGACAGAGTGAGGCTCGGTCTTGCGAAAGAAGTAAGCGAACTGGTACGTCTCTGCGGGGGGGGGCAACGTGTGTGTGAGTGAACAAGCCGCCGAGGTCCAGCGAAAAAGAGTACGTACCCCCTCGATGGACTTCGACGGTCCCTTTTTTGTCGCCAGGCGCAGTCCCGGGGCCGAAGTGGATGTCCCTCTCTCCTTGAAGCTTCGGGATGACTCTATATGTGGGTGGTCGGTGAGTTGCTTTCTATGCGTCGCTAGATACACACAGTGGCCTGAGGTCTGCAAGTACATGTTGGAGAACTACGTCCGACATCCAATCAATGTGCCGTTCATCGAGGTAAAGCTATTCGGGAAATCGATCAGGTGGGCGAGCACGACCAAGGATCAATCGATCACCGACATATAGTGGCAAGACGATGTTGGCAGATATACGCAGGTAATACGCGTTTCTTGGCCTGAACGACATTGTAGAAGCAGAGTAATAGCAGGAGACAAGTCGCGAGACTCGCGACTTGTCGTTCTCAGTGAAATTCATTGATGCCTAGCCTGGAGGAAAAGCATCCGAGATGGCATCGTGCCACGCATCACACAACAACTACACCCAGCTTGAATGACTTTTAGTACAGGTAACAGACACCATACAATTACACATGCTATCGACTGCATCAGGAAGTCTATCACAGTTTACATGTCGTTGACATCAACATCGGGGCCAGAGATGATGGCTTTGATTACACCCTTGCCATCGCTGCTCTTCCCGTCACGAGTAGTTTGAAACGCGAGAATGGCATCATCGAACGAGAAACTTGAAAAAAAACATGTCGTCATTAATGCACGCAGAGGTGATACTCAGGATGGAAACTGACCGGTGCGAAACTAGGGGCTTCAAGTCGACCTTGCCCTGTGCAACGAGAGCAATAGCCAGAGGATAATCTCCAGGCTATAAATGGCTCCTGATATCAGTCCTACATGATACATCAAGAAGAAGACAAGAACACGAACGCCGTAGCGGAAGGATCCCTTCACAACCAACTCCTTACAAAGGACGACGCTCATGTCGATGGTGATGTCAGATTGACCCATGCCAACCTAAATTGAGCGAGCTATGGATGAGAACGTCCTCGGAAAAGTTGCAAGAGCTTACTTGTACGTATGTTCCTCCTGTCTTGACAATGCGAATACCAGTCTGAATCGAAACTTCGCACCAGAGGCGTCGACGACCAGATCGATAGCAGTAGGTCCACGCTCGGAGATGCCAAGCTGCTGCTTCATCGTTGCTGCTGAACGATTGGAGTACGCAATCCTTGTCTCGTCCTGTGCGAGCGGAGGAGGCTGGAAGATGTCCGTAGCAGCATAGGATTTCGCAAACTCAAGACGACCAGGAACAATATCGACGGCGACGATACGAGAAGCTCCGAGGGCTTTCGCAACAGCCATACAGAGGATACCAACCGGTCCACAACCAAAGACAGCGATCGACTGATTGGCCTTGAAACCTCCAAGTCTGGATACCGCATGCACGGCGACGGACAATGGCTCTATCTTGAGCAGATAAGTTAGGTACCGGAAGACGAACTAGGAGAGATATATGTTCCTACCATTGCTCCATCCTCGAGGCTGAGATGAGGAGGTAAGGGGTAAGCAAGATCGGCAGGAAGAGCGTAGTAGCGACCGAGGGTACCATCGTCGGGTGGAGTGGCAGCGAACTTGACGTCAGGACAAAGCTTCGAGACAAGCCGTGTCAGCCCTTCGGATTGATCATAAGGCCTGGTGATTACCTGGTATCTGCCCTCCTTGCAAGCTTCACACCTCCTACATGTAGCGCCCGGTTCGAGAGCGACACGGTCACCCGGCTTGAGGTGGGTCACGGAGTGGCCGACTTGGCAAAACTGGAGTTAGCAGACATGAACGCTGTCCTGTAAATGTAAGTACCTTGGTAGACGACTCCAGAGGACTCGTGCCCGAGTACCTGAAGGGTAGGAAAGTTTAACATGCGAGTTGGGGCACTGCCTGTGATTGGGGTAGAAAACCACGAACCATGTCGCTTCCGGGCTTGAGTACATAGTCTCCAATTCTGCCGTGCACGAGGAAGTGAATCTTAACAACAGAAGATCGAGGAGCTGATCCAGCTGAGGAAGGACGCATTGTATTCCAGTATATAGTAGGATGCTTACATCTGATCCACAGATTCCTGCAAATCGTTGAGTATCTGGTCAACGGAGGACGACAAAAAACTCGAACTCACCGGTCTTCTTTACTTCCACGAGGACATCGTGAGCCCCGACTGTCCACTTGGTTAATGATGATGTGCTTCAGATTGCCAGACGCGGCTGCTGATTTACTCACTCTCTGGGACATGTCGCTGCTCGAAAACGACGTGGTCGATCTTCTTGAGCACGAAAGACTTATTGTCCGACATGCTGGATGTTTAGGATATGCAAGGGAGACTAGATACGAAAAGCATCATGGGGGTAGCTTCGCGCGGATTTCACGGTCCGCACTGCGAGAAGCCTGTTCAGATGATTCAATTTCCATGTTGCTGATCGCAGTGACATGAACTGATGTGTATATGTACGTGACACAGCCTAACCCGATAATTGGCCTCGCGATTCCTAGTTTCAATCACTGTACCCTTGCAAGGTCAGACTGGTACTATTGGTGAATTCCACATACTGGCCGTGCTACTTCCCCGCGAGCACCACTTGCTGTAACAACCATAAGTACTATTTCAGTCGCCCCCATAGAAACTTCTCAACATGTCACCGCTCGCACGAAGCTTTCTTTGCCTTTCTCCACAACGAAGGCTACATGCCTCCCATCCCACGGCCATTAAGCGAACTGCTGAAACGGTTCTCTCCTTTGGCATATATCAGCCCAGAGCCGATGGAGATAGATGCTTGATTCTGCAGGAGCCTTGAAGTTTGAAGAGCTCCGCAGGTTGTGTCAGGGAAGTCGCCTTCGCGTACACAGGTGTCGATCCATACGAGAATCGGAGGTTACTACTCATATTAGTACGTCCACCGCCGTTCATTGGAGCTACGACAATGCGTGGGGTCGGATACTGTTACTCGTGATCTAGTTACGCTCCAGGTACCTGAATAAGAGATGCGCTGGGAGAGGAGTTGGTCGCACACAATTTAGGAACAGCGACGTTGAAGGAGCAGGTCGTAGTAGTCGGAGTGATTGATGGGACTGATGGTGCGAAGAGTCACACGGATCACGTATCATATGGATGATGTGGAAGCTGGAGTATGAGAAGTGCTAGAAGTTCGGTAACAATGTATCATCGTCGAACAGGGATAAAATTTCCAAAAACGAGTTAGGCATTGCCGAAACATTCCCCTTGGACGTTATCCTTTTGGTGGGACACTCGTAAAGAATGGGGAGATATTTCATGAGCGTGTGTGAGGATAACCAAGGGAGTGTCTCGAGGAGGGACAAATGCGGATTCGCGGGAGAAAGCGAGGAATGGTTCTCATGAACATGGGAGTTATGAGCATAGGAGGGGCAAGGATAACATGGAATGGCAACCTGCTAGGCCAACATGGGAGTTTACATCGAGGAAACAAATTCATTACAGTAAAGTATATGTCGTGATGATTAGATATGATAAAGAGATATAATACCCGGTGACTCAGGGCAGGCCCGCCAGACCTCTCAAAATCACGCAACCACTCCTCCTTCCACTCAAATCCCTCTTTCTCATCTTCCTCATTCTTCACTCCATTCCATCATCATCATGGTCTTGTCCAGTGTCCTTGGTTTCCCTCGAATCGGTATTCGTCTTTCTTTCTCGTTCTTTCTATGATCCTCATCTCATTTCACGTCTAGGTGCAAACCGTGAGGTCAAAAAGGCCGTCGAGGCCTACTGGGGCGGAAAGCTCTCTGCAGACGACCTTGCCAAAGCCGCAGCTGATGTCAGAAAGACCAGCTGGACCAGCATCAAGGAGCGCAATGTCGACTTGATCCCCAGGTTCGTTGTTCGTTGTTCGGCTACTCTGAACACTGCCGTAACTGATTCATCGCTTCCGATTCCGCATCCGATCAGTGGTGAATTCTCCCTGTACGATCACGTCCTTGATCACTCCGCAGCTTTCAACGTCATCCCCAAGCGCTACGTTGGACTTGGTCTGTCCCCCCTTGACGTCTTCTTCGCCATGGGGCGTGGACGTCAGGCCGATGGTGTCGATGTCCCCGCTTGCGAAATGAAGAAGTGGTCAGTATTTTACTCCACGTCGACCGTCCCGTAGCTGAGCCGCTTTTCTCACTAGGTTCGACTCTAACTACCACTACGTCGTTCCCGAGCTCTCTGAGGAGACCGACTTCAAGTTGTTGTACAACAAGGCCCTTCAGGAGTATAAAGAAGCCAAGGCCCTCGGCGTCGTCACTCGTCCAGTGGTTCTCGGACCTGTCTCATACCTCGTCCTCGGCAAAGCCGCAAAGGAGGCATCTGCGGACTTCCAGCCCATCTCGCTGCTATCTAAGATCCTACCTGTCTACAAGCAGCTTCTCTCAGAACTCAAGGCCGCTGGTGTTGATTCCGTCCAACTTGACGAACCAGTCCTCGTCCTCGACAAGGCTGCGGATCTTGACAAGCAGTACGCTACCGCTTACGCTGAGCTGGTTCCAGTCGCTCCGAAGATTATGTTGACGACTTATTTCTCTCGCCTGGATTCCAATGTGAAATTCGTCGCGAAGCTTCCTGTCGCTGGTCTCCACATTGACTTGGTCCGTGCACCTGCTCAGCTTGATGAAGTTGTGGCAGCGGTCAAACCCACCAGCATCGTTCTATCCCTTGGTGTTGTTTCTGGCCGAAACATCTGGAAGTGCGACTTCAATACCGCAATCAAGCAGGGTCAGTCGGCCATTGCCGCTCTTGGAGAAGATCGTGTTATCATCGCAACTTCGTCATCGCTCTTGCACACTCCTGTCACTTTGGCTTCTGAGAAGAAGCTAACCGCCGAGCAAAAGGACTGGTTCTCCTTCGCTTTGGAAAAGGTCTCCGAAGTTGCAACGATAGCTGCCGTCCTGTCCGGCTCTCAGGACTCCAAGGTAGCAGCTGCACTGGAGGCGAACAGAGTTTCTATTGCTAAGCGCCGCGAGTTCGAGCATACTTCCGATGATGCCGTTCGCAAGCGTGTCGCTGCTATCACTCCTGATATGTATCACCGCAAGAGCCCATTCGCCATTCGCAAGGAGGTGCAGGCTAAAAAGCTCAACCTCCCCAAGTTCCCAACAACCACCATCGGCTCGTTCCCTGTAAGTACTCCATCTGCGTTGCAGCAGTAACGTCTTTCTGATGTCCTTCCGCAGCAAACCAAAGAAATCCGTACTGCTCGTGCCAAGCTTGGCAAGGGCGAGATCACAGAGGCTCAGTACGACGAGTTCATCAAGAAGGAGATTGACCTCGTCGTTCGCTTCCAGGAGAACGTCGGCCTTGATCTTCTCGTGCACGGTGAGCCCGAGAGAAACGACATGGTTCAATACTTCGGTGAACAATTGAACGGGTTTGTCTTCACGCAAAACGGCTGGGTTCAGTCTTATGGTTCTCGGTGAGTAACACGACTGGGACTTATGTTTCGTGACCTCAAGAGTTCTTTTAGCTATGTTCGTCCCCCCATCATCGTTTCTGATGTCAGTCGCCCAACACCCATGACCGTGAGATGGAGCAGCTACGCACAGAGCGTCACCAAGCTACCCATGAAGGGTATGCTCTCTGGTCCCGTCACGATCTTGAACTGGTCATTCCCTCGTGACGACGTGCCCCGCAAGCTGCAATCTCAGCAGTTAGCATTGGCCCTTCGTGATGAGGTTGTTGACCTTGAGGCTGCTGGTATTGCTGCCATCCAGGTTGATGAGCCAGCCATTCGTGAAGGTGTAAGTTCATTGGCTGTATGTCTCGAGTTCCGTTTGATGAGCTATGTCTATAGCTGCCTCTCCGTCGCGTTGACTGGGACGAATACTTGGAGTGGGCTGTCGACACCTTCAAGCTCTCTACTGCTGGTGTTACCGACGCCACCCAGACTCACTCACACTTCTGCTACTCCGATTTCGACGATATCTTCCCATCTATCCAACGTCTCGATGCTGATGTCATCTCCATCGAGTTCTCAAAGAGTGACATGAAATTGTTGCATACCTTCCAGCACTACGGCTACTCCAACCAGATTGGCCCTGGTGTCTATGACATCCACTCCCCTCGTGTTCCCAGCGAAAAAGAGATCGTAGACCGTCTGAAGGCTACCCTCGCCATCATTCCTGACCACTTGATGTTCATCAACCCTGACTGTGGTCTGAAGACTCGTGGCTGGAAGGAGACCGAGGGTGCGTTACATTCTCCGTGACTCGACGAAGATAGCTAACTCGTCCTTCCCTAGCTTCCTTGGCCAACTTGGTTGCCGCTGCTCGCTGGGCCCGCCAGAATGCTTAATTTGCCATCCTTTGCGCTTCAACAGCGCCCATGAAGTGGTTAATTTATCAAGGCTTCTCCTTTTTCAGGAGGGCTTTGCACTTGACCTTGGGTAGTTGTGTCGCGATGATATCATGTCCAGTCCGGTGATGGCATCGAGAGGACAGTAGTGCAGATGGATGCTGCTTCGTGGGCCCGCCAGGTGTCTCCTTAGGAGGTAGGAACCCCGCGCGTCTGTGAGCGTAGTAATCGGATTTCAACAATCCTTAATTGTAGTGTATTGATCTCAATGCAGGCTTATTAGTTCAGTTCCTGGATCCTGTGTGAGTGAAGTAATGGCCAAATTGCATCGCTGGTAGTGAAGGGGAAGTTGAACGAAGGACGGCTTAAGAACCACCAGCACTGCTATCCTAGATGACGAGGGAACCGTGCATCAAGACCTAATTGACTCTACAGCATACCTGGTTTATGCGATATCAGTGCCACGCGTCGAGGATTGGGGGGGGGGGTGGTTTGATAGGTATCATAACGTTGTGTAATAGGGCCAGTCACCGTTCACCAAATGGCAGCAGTACTGAATGCTTTATGTTCAGTATCCAGGTCCCGAAAAGGAGTTCGAACTTTTGACGGGGGTTCATAAGAATTGTATTGTATGGAAAGAACAAGCAGTGTGATTTGATGAGGGAACCGGGATTATTCTAAGTATTGCCAGTGTGTGTGATGCGCCAAGAAATCGACTGACAAGGAGGTATATACAGTATGATATGATATGTGAGTACATACTGGTAATAATTGTTGTGTGAGTTAGACAGAGGTCAGTGATCATTCGAGGTCGAGAGTGATATCTCCAGTGAAGTCTTCGGATGAACGGTGCTCTGCCTGTCGGAGGGAATGATCAGCCGGAAACTGCGGTCCCTGAAGAAAAGAACTCACGCTGGGAAGTGATAGACTATGCGTCTCACCTTGGCCACGGCCGAACATGCTAAGGAACCTAGGTCGACCATGCTGGCGAGCTTTTCTAGAATCGTCATGCTGCTCTACTGCCTCCGGTTCTTCTGTAAGCATTATCCAGTCATCGTCCCAGCTAGACTGTTGCTTGGGGTAAGGACACTAGAAGAACCACCGCTGGATGATGATCTTCGTTGTGGCTTTTCCTGTATCGTTGCATCAGTAGCTCTCTTCTTCCCTCGAAGAATAAACCTCTTATGGGACGAGGATGGTGGGTCGACTTGGACAGCGCTTTTGGAAGCAATGAGTTTTGTCTTCGAAAACAGTTCACGGGCAACAGGGAGCACTGGGACAAGGGGCTGATGGAAGGCCATGCGAACCCAGCCTTTCCAAGTGAGATCGCCCGGAATGAACTGGTCAACTAGCTCCTCGAACTAGATTGAACTAGTCAGTAATCAAACGAAGTAAAGAAGGGGTCAACACTTACACTCCAAGTCTGATTGCGGAACTCCAGGGAATGTGTATGAATACGTGCATCCCGACACTCGAAGGACTCCGCCTTCATGATGCTCAGTAAGAGCTCAATGCTAATCCATAGCTTGAGCTACAGAAGATGTCTAACAACTGTACCACCAACCTCGAAATTTTCACTAGAATGAAGGTTTTCTGAGAAGAGCGTGTTTTCATTTCCACTGCGTCGTCTTTATCAGGTCGGTCTTCTCGAACGACTTTCCTGACGGCTCGGCAATCCTCGTTGGAGGTCAAATCTGGGGGCGTGACCCGCAGGGATGATTGAGAGGCGGTGATAGCTGATTCTCTTGTTGATTCAGCAGCGGCGCTACGCAGATCGGTAAATGATCGGGGTGCTCCCAGCCTTCTCAAGCCTGGTGCGAGTCTATTCGAGTCCAAGGATCCTCGTGGTCTGCGCGGCAGTCGCGACGAGTCCTCGGAGATTCCTGGGGAGGATGTTTCCGAGAATGTATTTCGGGTGCCTGCTGAGCTGCGTTCCGCAGCTTCGCCTGGCTCCTTCCCCGTCGAGCAGGCCATACGTATTCCAAGATGCGTCGGCCAAGACCAGCGTCTAACTGAAGCCGGATCGGATGAAAGTCGAGCTGAAACTTCTCATAGATCGTGATCCCTCCGACTGGGGCCAGTATTGTCCATTCAGCTTCAAGGAAGAGCTCTCGCTGTTAAGAGCTGTGAGAACGGCTGAAGATTCCCAAAGCCAAAGAAGTACCTTGTAGAGCGGGTGATTGGAAGGTTCTTCGAGTTTCGAGACAATTTCAGTCCATAGCGCGCGTGGAGATCCGTCGAAAGCCTGAAGGTCACCGACCGTCAACCTGTTGACCGTAGAACTATCCTGTTTGCTAAGCCACGAGAAGTCTATATTGCGTACAGCAAGCTTTGCCAACAGGTCCCGCTGGTCATCCAGCATCATCCAGGAGATTTCTGACGAAGAAGCCTGTAGAAGCAGAGCGGATTTTTGATCCGGACGATCGTCAGTTCTGCTCTGAGCCAGCCTGATGGCATCAAAGATCAGATTGAGCTTCTCCACGAGCTGGAAAATGTGGGCTTTGAGCTTGAGAATAGTCCAATTTTGCCTGTGAACGATTGTCTCGCACTTGTCGGACAACATCATCGTGCGTCTCGATTGCACTCCTGAGACGGGTTTGGAGATCGGAGACGACATGGGCTGCAGACCTTAAATCTGTGAAGTCATAGGCAAAAAGGAGGGTTTCCAGTTCCTCTAGCCGAGCCTTGTGTGCAACATCCGAGAATAGGATGAGGTGTGTAATGATGATGGAAATGAACTGGAAGTGTCGATCGTTCGCTGAGACCGTGAAACGGGGAACATGAATTTGGACCAAGTCCTGGTGTCCAAGGGTCAGAATCTGTCTATATGGCACAAGTCCAGTTACTCAACAGTTTGGTTGTGCAAATGCGCTTGCTTTCCTCCGCGCGAATGCTCTGGCCCAGAACGGACAGAAGAAGTAACATTACTGCGCAGACGGAGCCGATTGAATCGGTCATATCGGCAGGTAGCATTGGTCTGAGGAACGATGCGGTCGAAGACATCGCTTTCACAGCGATAATCGAGTAAAACTTCCAAAGGAACTGAGCCGTTTCCATATGAATCTGCATCGGTCGGACAAAACGTTTGAAGGCCATCCAGTGACAAGTAATTTCTTGTGGGAGAACGTCAGGGAGATGATCGCTTGCACGGATTCGGGAAGAAGGATTCACCGGCTCATAATACTCCCACTGATGGGATCTTCCAGGTTGGATGCATCCATTATTTTGAACACCTGCAACTTTGCCTGGACTGCGGCCAGAATCACAAATGATTCCACGTCTATGTCAACACTTCGGAGAATTATCTGCGGCTTCAACAAGAGGCAAAAATGTCTTTTCCGCAAAACTACACCTTCCTCACATCCATCCAGCGGCTCAACATTGGTTGGATCAGAGGTGACAGTGGCTTTGATGTCCAACGAGCCACTGCCTCGTTCTCTGGTTAACATCCTGCGTAACGCTGAGGCGGCCGCTTGCGCAGCTCCTCCATAAACCTTTGACTTGATCAGCCCCTGCACTGATGAACTTGTGGGGCCAACGCCTCAGCTTGATCTCGGATAAACTTAACAGCACTGGCGGGACCCAGTCAGCAAAGAATGTGTGTCGCAATGCTTACTTACCGAGTCGCCATGTGGTATTCGTACCCGCGACGGGCTCTTGAGCAGTTGTAGTACTTCATCAAAACCTGTCAAACAGTAAATCCTTGAACTTATAAATAAATAAATAACCTACATCGCGTACGGAGTTGCACATGAAAAGGTTGGGGGAATGCACCTGATAAACATTCTCAAAGTCGCTCCATTCATTGGCGGAGACCATTTCGGCCGGCATGTAGTAGCTCTCGCCATTGCTCTTCCGTACGCCTTCTGGGCACTGGTCTACTGTCTTCAGATGATCGACTGTAGTCATGCAGCAGGAGGGCCATCTTCTCCAAAGTCTGAAACTTGGATTAGTGACGTACCACCGCGACATGATCCGAGCACACCTGGACGCGTTGCATTGATTTCAGGTCTTCTTCGGCCATCCGCTGCAGCGTGGCAATCCGCTGTTCTGCAAGGGAAATCTCTACCTGGGGGACAGCTACAGAAAGAAGGTAAAATCGAGGGTGGAAACCAGATACCAAGGACTCTTACAGGGTTCATTCCCGAGCAAACATATGTGAGTGTCCTCGTCGCCGAACTTGCTGTGAATTTCGGCGACAGAAGGGTTCTTTTTAAGATAAGTCAGCTTGGGGCAGGAAAGGACGGGGAACAGCTGAAGTTCGGGAAGATTTTGGGAAGGTGACCAATCGGTTTCGACAAAGTCATCACCGTCGAGCCACGACGGAGGGACTTCCGAGCTCGAAGATGACTTGTTCTTACTACCTTTGCCCAAGCTTGTTGACAGTGGAACTGCTTGTTTGAGAGGCTCTGGGAAAGTAGCCAACATGGCTCGAAGATCCACGCTTTGGAGGACAACCTCGGCAGCGTAGAACGGCTTGTGTCTCACAATTTGAATGCTGTCAGCGACTTCACCCGGCGCAATCGTCTCCTGGTCCCTTTGATGCATGTCGGCTTGGAAGTGGTTTACTTTGGCTTTTAAGCCTACGATAGATGTAGTGCCATACTCCCATGATTCCCTGGTATCATCAATGTATGCATGTGTTATGAATAGCTGAGGCACCGAAATTCGGTATTTGATCGTCGCTAGGTGGCGTGAAAGCTTCGGCGAGAGCGCTTTCAGTGGGTAAAGAGAACCCTGTCTGATGGGCAATGATAGACCATCGTCGAACAATCCCCACCATGACCAGAAGTTGGTGAAGGCCTTAGGTGTAAGATGAAAACTACTCGGCCGAGGGACGGAGTCGGGTGGTTCTCGTCGAATGGCAGAGACCAGCGAAATTGAGAGGTGGATGAAGTCCGATCGAAATCCCCGATAGGAATCACGGTTTACCTGTCCTCTTGCAATTGATGATCAGTAAGCAGTGAATATATGAGTGGACTAACCTGATCTTCGGAAGAATCTGTTTTCATCAGCTGTACACTGTAATGTGATAGGAAATGGAAAATCCGACAGCTGCGATCGAAGGAAGAACCTGTACACTTGCTACACTCTACCCCAGTGCAAGTGCGTTCAAATGCAGCCCCCACGCCAAAGCGAACGCCAGAACTCAGTTTGGCGCAAATCTTGATACAATCGTTTCTTGCGACAAGCTGTCCCTGCGCGTGAATACCTCCAGATTGTAGTGGGGTCTCGAACCTAACAGCGCTTTAGCACACATCACAAAGGTCACAAGTGTTGACTCACTTGGGTATAATAATGGACATGTTATCGCTGATAACCTGCACGATCTCGTGGTCCTCGTTTCGGAAGCCGATTTTGATCTGTGGTTCACCCCGCCAACAAAGTGCAAAACCAGCACCGTCATTCTCCAAGACATATGGATCGTGACTGCCTAGCGAATTTTTAGTATCGGCGGAAAGGCATCCTAACTATCTATGTCTTACCTTTCATGTATAATCGGACCTCTTCTTTGAAGGAAATTTCGATTGTCCAGTGGAAAATCAACCGCAGCTAGCAGCAGCACTTTTGGTGAGACAAAGATCACTCCAGAAACTCGATATTCTACCTTATCCCAAAATCCGATATGTGGTGACGAATCCCGAGTTTCAGGGGTGAAACTCTCCAGGACTCTAACGATATCTTGGATTGCTGGACTGTAGCTGACTCCCCAGGCGAATGCGGTTGTTTGATCTGCCAGGACTGACACTAGCGGGCGGGCATATGTCTTCACAGGCATGATGGTCTTCGGAACGTGAATCAAGATCGGGCTGTGGGCGACGTGGTTCTCCTCCAGGCCAACTATCGGGCACGGGATCCACTCTACAGATTGAGGGGGACCCATTTCTTCAGCGACTACAAGGTTGGAATCAAAAAGAAGAGAGGGAGATCCACTCGCTCTGGGGGGGATATAAAGCAGGGGTAGGGGATAGTCCCGTAGTGTGACCTGAAGAGATGCAAGGGAGATGTTGAGATGCATGGGAATAAGGAGCGAGTACGACGTTTCATGGGGAAGTCCTTTCCCTTGTTCATGCAAGAACATAGATAGCTGCTCTGGAGGAAAGGTGGGGCGCTGAAGATGTAGCCGGAAGCCGGAAAGAATGACGCGAAGTAAGGGAGGACCACGCAGCAGTTTTCCAGCCTTGACGAGATCCGGAGCATCTGTAGGACGTTTTAACGGTATTGTGCCGCGAAGCTCTCGATTCACCAAGTCCTCTTGAGCCTCCCGTTGTAACTTGTGCCGCTTGTGCCTCATAATCCAATCTAGCGAATGCGCCAGGTCTAGGCGCTGACGAGCATCCTGAATGGAGACTGAGTGTTGGCTCCCGAACTGGTAGTCTGTGGAAACAGCTGGAACATCCGCAGCAGCCAAACCCCCTGCTCCGATCGCTGAAGCCTTGGCACCGAACGCTTCCTCTCGATGAAGCCTTGCCTTCGCTGCAGCAAGACCAATCCTGTAATTGAAGCCCAATTGACTCTCAAAGGGATCATCTGCAACCTCCAAGCACAATATTCGGAAACTGAAGTTGAGATCAGGCACTAGTTTCGGGGCTTCGGCCTCTGGGGATGGCATAGACATGAACTTTCCAGTCGATGCCATGTGGAACATATGCTTGACGGCTTTAATGGTGACGATTGCGGCGACCTGGAGTTCTGCGAAAACAAAACCAGAAGGAAAACGTATGCGCAAGCTATCGCTATCGACCATAATCGGTCCCGTCAATTGCGGAGTAAATGACAACTTGCACCTATTCAGGCGGCCGAGCTCTACCCAATTCTCTTCGGCGCCTCCGCTGGAGGCTTTCTGAACGAAAACTGGGACCCATACTAGTAACGAGTTGAAGGAACAGTGAGTGTCAAGAACAGTGGACACCAGGTTAAGATGGTTAACTCGTGCGACCACATTTTGGTCAAGCAACTTGAAACGCATCCGGCTAGCCTTAACCGCGCCGCGAACAGCCAACGTCGAGGACGCCGGCGAGCGCGGTCGAGACGGCGAGTGTCTCGAAGGTGCCGCACACTCTCGGAGAGTTTGAATGGTCCGCAATGCCAGAAGCGCTGAATATATTGGACCAAGCTCAAAGCATAGCAGGGCATCGTCGATGGTGAAAGTCACATCGCACGGGGCGACTTTGGACTTGGAGAATGTTTGTGAAGTGAATTTAATGTCCGCGTCGACGTTTTTGACCCGTAGCAGCTGTTTGGAATCCAGGAAAGGACTGTCTCTCTCAGATATCTGGGCATCGTCCATCGAGAATTCGTCCGCGGCTGCAGAGCGCATGGTCGTATTCCAAAGTATGAGCTTCCCGAAAGCTACATTTTCTCCAGAAGCCTCGGAAGCTCTCGTCAGGAGAGCGGCCTCACTGAGTTTCGTCGACGGGTAATTGCAATTTTACCCTGTTCTGCGACTGGGACTGGGGGAAGGAGAAAGAATCCAGTTGCTCTACACCTACAACACTGTACCGTAGGGACAACCCTGTGCTGAAGGCAACTCCGCGCGTGAGGTCCTTGTCTACGTCGGGATTGAGGTCAGAGCCTGTGACGAACAGCACAATACGCGCTACGGAAAAGGAGAGAGAGCACCCCACCGGCGGCTTCGATGAGGTGTGAGAGGGCCTTGAAGAATGCCGATGGGCCGCAAGCAGCGACAGCAGTACGCTTATCATCCTGAGCCTCTTAGGGTGCCACAGCTCTATGAGCGCCGCTTCTGTGCGAGAATGAAGATCAATGAATATAGAGCGAGTGCTCAGGGCAGCACATGCGGATTGATCGTCATCGTTCACCTCCCCGAGTGCAGTAAGCACTCCAGTAGCCTCTACTGCGTCCATCGAGAATAAGGTGTCGCTGATCGATGAATCTGCCCCCCACCTAGATATTCGCCGAGTAGCAGTGCTTTCGGAGCTTGAGCGTAAGCGTAGAAATAGTGGGTGTAAAAAGCAGCTGAATGGTACAGCCATACGCAGCGGGAGGGAGTCGCAGGGAGGGCAATGTGGAGGTCGGGGAGCAACTGTGGCTGATCCTGTGCGGAAGGTAGACGACGAGGTGAAGACCATACCCTCTGTTTCTAGCTCTACAAAGAACGGCTCCTCAACGGCAGAGGTATCGATACATGTGATGCGGGTGAAGAGGCGTCCTACGCTGATATTCACAACAGTCCGTGGCACGGGGGAGAGGATGGAAGGCAGCAGGGGCGCCGACTCTCCGGGTGGCACCTCCATTGACGAGCCAAGCTCTGACGTTAGGTGGAGCAACACGTCAAGTCGATCTGTGAATGATACAGAAGCAACCTTCACATCCAGAAGGACCGAGGGAAAATTCGAATCCCAGCACATAGAAGGACTAACTGGCAATATAGATGGCCAGTTTGATATGACAGCATGAATCGAAGTAGAACCAATGGATAAGACACGGAAGCTTCGTGCCATGTCATTCGGCCTTTGCAAGACAATATCCTGGAAAGCTAGACAGAACGCGTGCGCTTGTAAAGAGTGGGTGGGCGATTGCTTCCCTAACCATACACGATGAGTTGGATTTGTAGCAGCATCGCTGGGCTCCCAAGTACAGGATACGTCATGTACAGTGAGGCTGTACTGGTGGCGACCAACTCTCTTTGACACCGTAAGGGAAGCCAGACTAAACTGGGCAACTGCCACAAACTCAAGGGGCTAATATGTGAAAATTGTTCAGTGCGCGATCGAAGACACATGCAAGATACCAACCTTCTTGGCTCGTCTGCTATGCTTCGTCGCTATTTCCACATGAACGTCTGAAGGTATGGAGGACTTCTCACCGTTAGCTACAACCTATGACCATCCAAATGGTACCTTACTGCGCTAAAGGGACTCTTTAACCATGGAGAGGTAGCTGCACTCAGAGACCTGTTGAGAGGCGAGACAGGAGCGTTCTCGGTCGGAGCCTTGAAGTGTGACAGCAATGTCTGAAGACTGTCCACATCGACGTAAAGTGGACCAACCACAACTTGGCTATGGACACTACCGGGTTCTATGGTACCAGCCTTGGGACTGAAGCGAGCCGAACCACTGGAAACGAATGGCTCCGGCGAGCGCAGAAAAGCGACACTTCCCGTCACACCTGATTAAGTGTGAGCATAGGCGAAACACGTTCTCTTTCGGACACACCAGTTGGCAGCAGGCCCGACACAGGAATTAAGCCTTGAACCTCCTGCACTACGAGCTCGTATGCCACTGAGCCTGTCGTTTGTCCCAACGTGTGATCCCAAGTGCGCGCCAAAGTACGCTCGAACCCCTTGGCGAGACGGGACTTCCAAGCACCCATCGCAAGAGCTCTTGCAGTTAAGGCCCCACCCTGTTGAGGGAGCTCAAGATCTCCAATTGGATGGGACTGGGAGTTCTGAGTGAAAGACACGTGTCCCTTGAGAACCGTTTTCTCGACAATGAGCTGTGCCCGAGGGGTAGCATTGAACGAGATGACCGCTCGGTCAATCTCTAATTGCACTGTTTCCGTGAGCCGGGGAATGAAACGTATGACCTGTTGCAGTAGGGCAGTCACACCAAAGCGAATTGCGGGCCGAACCGCAGGATCAATTATGGAGTATACGTTGGACACAATGAACCATAGGTAGAGTGCCAGAGGAGATGGCGAAAGGTCTGCGAGCGTGAGGCCGCGTCTATGCCTTGCACGCGGCGGGGGTGGACGAGGAATGGGAACAGGTTCTATCTCTATTTTGAGACCTTCGATCTTGAAGAACAACCCCTTGGGCTTGTCACCTGTTGAGGTACTGTAGTAATAACCGAAACGATCAATCTCCCATGTCCGATTGCCTTTGCGAAAGTATAGGCCACGAATCGAGCGCAAGCTAACGCTTTGCACTTTGATGTGGCTTGAGAAGCGCATAAGCAAATAGGGCGCAAGATAAGCACGAGCAAGATGTAAAAAGGAGACCAATCCCGGAGGGCAACAGGTGAGGAGGATCCAAGACGAAGTACTTGTTGGCCATTTCAGCAATAACAATAGGCCAACAACGAGACTGCTGAGGAGTAGCGCCGCAATGTAGACACGTAGTAATTGGACGGAGGTCATTATTGGAATCTGGAAACGCCAGTTAGGGTGGACGACACGGTGCGCCCCAAGATGGAGTTGGGAGGGAAGGAATGTTGAGAGTAGGAAAGAGGGTCACAGTGGGACTAGAATTTGAATGTTTGAGTAGACAGGTTAATAGTATTTGATCGATAGGGTCCAGCGCGCTGTAACTGGGTTCATCGCACGAGCCTCGAGCACTGTGTTGTTTCGAAGAAATACTATGTATCATATGCACCATACACACCTTCCTATTCTGCCATGCACGTGACATAGCCCCTTTCAGTGCTTTGCGTGTGCCAAAACGTTTTCGAAACACTGCCAGTATGTTGCATTCTACGGATCCCTCCTGTGCAACAAGCTCTGAGTGCGAAAGCCGCTATGCATAGAAAAAAACGACAGTGTATCATGTAGTGCAGTGCGGCATATCATAGTTTTACATAGCCAACAGCGCCATATCTTTCCCGTCAAGTAGATCAAAACACCATCTGATGAGGGTACTGGCCCTTTGTAAGACCGAAACTGCATTTCAGGTACTTGGCCAAGTTTGCCTGCTTCTGCACGGCGGCTAATAACGACCTTGTCGACTTCCTTCTGGTCGGCCGACTTGGCTTCCGGGAACTGCACCTTCTTGGGCTTGCCCTCCTCGAAGAATTCAGCCTCCGCGGAGGGCGCACCCTTCACGGCAGCCTTGACGAAGTAAGCGTCGTTGATCTTGGGGTCAACCTATCCCAAATATGAAGCGTTAAACGAATGTATTGTCGCTGCGAGACTCACCTTGAATTCCGCAAGGTCGACCTTAGTCGATGTAGCGATAACGTATGCCTGATTAACCCTCCGTAGAGGAACACCGTTGATCTTGTAGGGACCCGTCACCAACAACAACCCGCTATCCAGCTGCTTCAAGAACACCACCCGCTTCCCTCTGAAACGGCCGGCGAGTACAATGAGCACGGAACCAGGAACGATAGATGGGCGGAGCTTGGAGGGTTTTGGTGATTTACGGCTTTTCTTTGGTTGACGAACGTCTTCTGCGGGGTAGTAGCGAGGCGCTTTTGATGTAGGTACGACACGGGTGCCGCCGTTCTTCTCGCCGCCCACCTGAACCTCCTTGGTTGCAGGGACTTCTGCGGGAGCGGGCTGCTCGGACTTTTTGGGGCCCTTGTAGAGACCACGGCGAGCAGCGGCTTGGGAGCGCGAGAACCGTCCAACGCCGGGTGCGAGTTGTCTGCTGCGGGCCATCTGAAGGATGGATGTCAGCTTGAACGATGACCACATCCAGAGTGTAAGTGAGCCATCCAACGCGAAACCATCCTTCAAATCCCTCCGACGCAGTCGTACAGATCGTACAGTGGCATGGATTTCCTGGCATTCTGGCACGAAGTGAATCGTACTTACCGGTCGTTAGTCTTGAGGATTTTTGCAGTTGGAGGACGTCGATCTCCACGGTGAGTATACAGAATAGACACTTGTCGGAGTTTACATATGTGAGAATCACTTTCCGGATATATCATATCACTCTTGATCATGCATTGTGTCTGCCCCATTGCTGCTCCTCGGGTCATCTGGTGTGGTCCTGATATCATAGCCTAGAGATACCCTCTCGTGAAACGATGCCTGTAATGGACGGGACTTCGGAAGGTGTGCAACCTTGATTGCTGTCATGAATCTCGTCCTCAGGTCTCCTCGAAAGATCCTCGAAGGATCGTCTGGTTCGACATCGACAATACGCTGTACTCTGCAAGCACCAAGATATCACAGGCGATGGGTCAACGGATTCACGGTTAGTTTTCTCAACACATACGATGAAGCAAAGATAGATGCACCCCGTAGCATACTTCGTATCACTTGGCCTTGACGAGGATGAGGCATCAGAATTGCATTACAAGTATTACACGCAATATGGGCTTGCTCTCCGTGGCCTCACGCGGCATCACGACATAGGTATTTATCTCCAGTTATGGCGCTCAACCCGCGATGATGGACTGCCCCTTTCATAGACCCTCTTGATTTTGATCAGAAATGCGATGGTACCCTCCCCCTGGAAGATTGTATCAAGCCAGACCCGAAGCTAAGGAAGCTCTTCGAGGACCTGGACAGAACAAAAGTGCGCGTATGGGCGTTAACGAATGCCTACAAAAATGTGCGTCTTTCCAATCAGCATTGAGGCCCCCGAATCCATAACGCATCAACAGCACGCCAATCGGGTGCTCGGGATCTTGAATCTCCAAGACCAAATCGAGGGTCTCGTGTACTGTGATTATGAACAACCCAATTTTACCTGTAAACCTGAGCCCGAGTACTACCATAATGTAAGAATTTGCCGCACTTTTCCTTCGACCACACCATTGAATACCATATGACAGGCAATGAAGATGGCCAACGTTTCTGATCCATCAAAATGCTTGTTCGTCGATGACAGCAAACTTAATGTGATTGCTGCTAAACAATTGGGTTGGGGCCGATGCGCGCATTTTCATGAGGTCGGTTTGGATACCATGGAAGGAGGCAAGATGAAGAAGCTGGAGATCAATGGCGATCCAGGTGCAGATATGGAAGAGATTGCGGTGATCAGTAATTTAGAGGAGCTTAGGGTAGTATGGTCCGACATTTTTTACAACTGATGGTACATTCATGTAGATGCATAGTTGAACATATGTATAGCGGAATACACAGCTCGACATCCTCGAACAAATCAGAACAACATGACTGCCACCACCTGAGAGGCTTCGTTCACCTCCAGTATCACTCCGTCGTAACCGTAGAGTCCTGGCGAAGGTCTGGATAAGCATCTCACGAATGATATCCTGATGCTCACTTGATGTCGCGCTTGGTAGAGTGATAGTATCTTCGTATTCGGTACGGTCATGCACCATTGATGGCGGAGGATCGCTAGGACTGAGAAAATGGCTGATCGCTTCAAACTGAGAGCAGTGAGAGGTCTGAACATTGGAAACGGGTTCGGATCCCTTACCTTGTCGGTAAAGCGCATCCTAGGCGGTGAATCTGTCCCTAGCAAGCTAAACAACGGTTTCTGAGCAATGTTGACCTTACTAACCGTCTTCATCATCTTCAGGTTTTCCTTCCAGTTCCCAAGGACAGCGCTGATAACGCTGGAATAACGGGGAGCCAGGCTACAGGGCATCCCTCTCAGGCACGCATCGACAGACAATTAAATGACATTCCCTTACCACGTTCGAGTGTAATATAATCTTGCGTACTATGTGCGTCTGACCTGAAATTAGAAAGTCGATACCATGTTTGAAATAGTTGTAGAAATCTACGATTGTTGAGGGTCTAATGGCATCTGACGGGATTAGATAGCTTACAATCCGTGCTCTGATTATCATCTTCCATATGTGGGTTTGGCGAGTGAATTGCCATCCGCTCATCTTCCTTGTAATGCACCCTAGATGGAGGTCCAAGGTCAATATTGAGGTCCTGTGCAGTGGTTTCACCCAAGCGGACGTGGAGAGATGCGGTAGTGAAACCCGAGGGACCATAGAAGTGAAGGAGAACACCGTTGTTAATCTGCGGGAGCACATAAACAAAGAATGAGAACGACTTTGCCTCCATCCATTCATACCTTTACGACAGCTCGTGAGATCTCTCCATACATGACCGGACACAAGGTAACTTCGTCTAGAGGGTCATGCTCTCCATCCTGTGCATCCTTCTGCGTGACAATGATACGCTTTACCTCTTTCGATCGATTGTCTGTCGTTGCATGTGACGAGCTACCTTTGCGGCCTTCGTTGATGGCATCATCATCAAAACTGAACCAGACACCTGGATACTTTAGCTCGTCCCCCGGATACGTTGGACCGAAGGTGCGGCTAATCTGCAGTTTGACCAAAGGTTCTTCCCCAGAGCAGATGACTGAATCTTTGTACCGCAAATTTATTGGGGGATGAGGACCCCTGCGCCTCCTCAAGCAGATCGTGTGCAGACGCTGGTGGTAAGCGGAAAAGAGGAGATCGAAATGTGGACGGAGGTGAAGTATTACTGGAGTTGTGGAAGCATTCTCTGTGTCGAATTTGACTTCCACTTGAGGGAAAAGATGCTGCATCGTTCGTAGCATGGAAATAACCGACCACAAAGACGAACCTAGGAGGTGTTGTCAGATAGAGTAGTGGAGGCCCTAGATAAAATGCAAGACAGGCCTAGCTCGAACATTCCTATGCCCGCTCCAGGTCTTATATCGAGGTCCAATGTCGTGAACATCGTGAAACTTGGTGTGGCAGTATTGTGAACCGCCTCTAGTCAGCCTTAGTCTTTGCAGCCGAGGGGCTGCTATTGAGCAGTCCAAATCCAGAGGTTCATGTGATCTGGGTGATTGGATATCAGCGCGACGCGACTTGAGGCGTGCTATGCCACTGGACTGCCACTGGCTACACTATACCATATACAACTGGGTTGTTGTCCTTCCTGTCCCAACGCCTATAACCTGGAAATTGCACAGTCTCTCCAACAGAAAACATGGCTGACGCACGCCAACGGATCATTATCAAGGTTTGGTCTTTTATGCATCCTCTCCTCTGGTTCTCGTAGGACATCCCCTTCCAGGTCTTCCGCAAGTACAGTCACTCTCTTGGGCCCGAAGCCTTACAATTCTTGGAGGAGGTACTCGATCGTCACGAAATCGCGGACGAAGAAGTCGAGTTTTCCATCGAAACGATTGCCAGAGAATATAACAAACAGGATGGTAAAGTGCTGGGACGCTCACCCTGGACATCCCTAACAAAGTTGCGTAGATGCGGTCATGAAAGTCTCTCTCCCTATTCTTCAGCGAGTATACGAAGCACTTCAAGACCAAGGCTCTGGTGACGCGACCGAAACCGAGCTTCTTGATCCCGAAAGTCATTTATACGTCCTCGATGCCTTTGAAATGCCTGCTTGGAACTGGTCGCACGAACGAGGGACTTTTGAGAGGTATGTCTTCTATGAGATCTTTCTTTCATAGCATCATCTTAGTCTGAAGGTCGTCGATTACACCAACAATTTCTGGCACAGCGGAGTCGCGTATTATATCCGCGCGAAATAGACTCCACGTTATCAAGCAGAGCATCCTACGAAACGAGCACTTTTCGCCCTCTACCTTGCCCTCTCGCGATCGGGAACATCTCGTGACGGTATGGTGAAGGCAGTCATATCAGCCCAGACATTTCCCATGAACTTTTGAAACAGCTCAAGTCGACGAAGCAGTTATTAGGAAGAGCCGGCCAGCGATTCTTGCTTTTGGGGATGCTCGCTCATAACATGGAAGGGAAGCTTTGTCTCGAGGATGCAGAGGACAGCGTTGTGCTGGATTTATCCAAGCTGGTATGATTCATCGGCGTTTCCCAACAGCTCTTAAAACTTGCCTTGAATAAGGATGATCCTGGCGAAGGACTGTATACGGAAGGCTGCATCGCTCTTATAGAAGGCGAGTACACTGAGGAAGGTACCCTCGAAGTAGTCGCCATGGGTCAGCCACCCTGCGAAGATCGCGCAACTGCTCGGTCAGCTACATTTCTGCAGTGTTCGGTAAATATGCTCACATTTACAAGGTCAATATATGGCCACATGGACTTCCTCGGAAAAGGCTCGACTACTCTACTCGAAGATGTGGGTGGACCCTTTCAATCACGACGTATAACTAATCGGCACTGTGGTAGTCTAACTTCGCTCGCCGCATTCGAGAGGAGTTCTCAGACGTTTACTTCTTTTTCTTGTCTGATGTCTGGCTTGACAATCCCCAAACCTTCATTGGGCTTCAAAAAATGTTTGACAACTGTATCGAGAATTGCTTCATCCCGAAGGTCATTGTCATGTGCGGGAACTTCACGAGCCGATCAATCACACAAGGGAGTGGGCAGGATATTCAACGATACCAAGGTATGCTGAAGTATTCCTTCTTACTAAACTCGTTGACTGACAGTTACTGCACAGAAAATTTCGATTCCCTTGCTGACCTCATCGCTTCATACCCCCAGATTACCCGCACATGCCACTTCGTGTTCGTTCCCGGTCCACTGGATTTGACAAGCAATGTGACTTTGCCGAGGAGACCTATTCTTTCATCTTTCACATCGCAGCTCAGGGCCAAGGTGCCGAAGGTGCACTTCGCGAGCAACCCATGTCGCTTGAAATTTTTTGCGCAGGAGATTGTGATCTTCCGAGAAGACACGATGTCTAGGATGCTCCGCAACACAGTGGAAGTAAAGCCGAACGTTACGGGGGAGGACCTCAGGAGATACGTATGTTATGCTACTACGTCTTCCCCGGGTGGTATACTGAATTTTTTCGCATAGCTCGTACAGACCATACTAGATCAAAGCCATCTGACACCCCTGACCTTCCACGTACAACCAACATTGTCTGACTATGACCATGCCTTGCGACTGTATCCGTTGCCGACAACCGTAAGACACTATACTTGTATCCATTCGGTGCACTAAGAACTTCATTCTAAAGGTGGTTCTTGCCGACAAGTATGAGAAGTATAAGTTGACTTACTCCGGATGTCATGTATTCAACCCGGGAAGCTTCCTTGGAAAGTCGTTTGCATTTTCAACATACTGTCCAGCAGAGGCCAGTTCGGAAGAAGGTGTCATTGAGATGGATGTAGAGGACTGAAGAACTTAGGGAGCGTAGTCTTGTAATCGTGTAACTGGCGGTTTTCAGCGTGGTTTCCATGTCGCATCATGAATTGGCGGAGTCAACCGAGTTCGAACTGGAAGTGCACCGTGTAACAAACCCTACCTCGAATCAGTTTGATGTTGACACGCCATGCTGCTCGCGCAAGTCGCATTTTTCACAAAGCTTACCAGCAGCCTCAGCTGGGTGTCTCCCTGAGCCTACTTCCAAGAAGGAACTTCGTCAGTCTAGACGTTCTTAAAGACGGTTTCCTGGACCTTGCAATTGCTCTCCCGATTCCCGCGTTGTGGCCGGCATATTCCACAACAATAATCCTTTGCACAGTACTTTCTCGACTTGCCCTGACCGTTCCTTTTTCGATATGGGTAAGTAGTCGCTATGCGGGTAGTGCGAAGTTTATCCATTTTTGATATCAATGCAGGCAAAACGCAGACAGTGGAGGGCGGAGGAGCAAGTTTTACCAATTCTCCAGTCAGAGCAACCAACGGTCGCAAAGAGGGTGCTAGAAGATATGCAGAAGGATAAAGTACGCGGCACGAAGGAGGAGCTCCAGAAGATCCATGGTACTAGGATGAAAGAAATCGTACGCGTCCATGACCTTGTTTCGGGAACGTCACCTGAGTCCATTGAATAGCTCACAGCCCGTCGGAAAGAGTTATTTGCAGAATATCGCTGCCGGCCAGGTGTCACGATGGCCATACCACCTCTCACTCAGTTACCCATCTTCGTTGGTTGTTCGATGATTCTCTCTCATTTATCACGGTACCCCACACCCTTCGACTCTGAGCCATTCCTTACCCTCTCCACCCTCGCCCACCCAGACCCAACCGCTACACTACCGATTGCACTCGGTCTCATC
This sequence comes from Melanogaster broomeanus, assembly GCA_014904935.1. Lineage (NCBI taxonomy): Eukaryota > Fungi > Basidiomycota > Agaricomycetes > Boletales > Melanogastraceae > Melanogaster > Melanogaster broomeanus. The sequence goes on along the minus strand of MU123695.1, from coordinate 1,139,521 downwards.
ACTTTGGCAAATGTGGAGAGTTCTGCGTGGTTCATGACGGATCAGCAACGTGAACGCCAACTCAAGGTACAGGCATGGAAGGAAAAGAAGGTCGCAAGAGGCGAAACAGTACTTGAACCGCAGAAGATCATCAAGTCAGTTCTCAGATTGGCATCCATTGGCCGAATTATCGTTGCCACGATGGTTCCTGGGGTAAATAAACTTGTCGATCTTCGTACTTTCAAGTCGTCTAGCCTAATCTTCCATTGTAGGGAGTTGTGCTCTACTGGATCACATCGGCCACTTTTGGGCTTGTACAAACCTGGATATTGGACTATTGGGAGCTACGGAGGAAAAGGAAGTTGGCCATTTCATCGCCCTTGCCCTCGCCCTCACCCATGCCGACACCACCGCCACCCCGGTCGCCTTCACCCCCAGCGTCTGCCCCACGGTGGAAAAAGTAGTGCTCAGGGGTAAGTGTCACTTAATCTTGCTCGCTCTGTCCTAGCTGCATGACGAGAAAAGTGGTTAAGAGGGAACCCTGCAGAATGCTCCCTGGAGCGCAGTGGCACCCAGTGAATGTGTCTTGATCTAATCTGACCCCGTTGATTTGGATTTGTTGGATCTACGATGTTGACTTTCCACTTGGCGTAGATTCTTGGCGAGCACCCTGCTGTCACCCCTTGCATAGGTGATAATAGTCATCCATTGACTATCGGCCGTAATACTATGGCTCGTGTCGATTCAGCTTGGGTTCACGTACTGCTGTAGAGATGACAATGACAATGGCTACTTCTCTCGTGAACACACGTCTTACTGTAAATAGATGCTAGTAATGTATCCATCCGATGTGTTCAATTCAAGCACCACCAACATCGAACAATATTACACATTAGTTTGCACCGCCACCACTGCATTCTACTCATGATCAACTACATCTTACTGGTGTCGCGACAAGGCTTGTCCAATCTTCCTGGGATAGAAACATTTGCATTGACGAGATTTCCCGCCAGGAAAAGTACGCCTAGCAAAATGGTTCACGACCATGGCTCCGAAGGCGAAAGCTAAGATCGTGAAGGACGTCACTCAGCTGGTCTTAGCTCGACGCACACGGATGTGTAATGTTTTGGAGTATAAGGGTAAGTGGGCGCCTTCTCACACTTCTCCGTGGGCCGTCTGTCGTGACTGAATTATACGCGTGGTGGCTGGGACGCATTGGTGGTCTGGGCCTGCTTTGCAGATACGAAAGTCGTCTACCGCAGATATGCATCGCTGTTCTTCGTCTGCGGCATCGGGTCAGGAGATAACGAATTGATAACGCTGGAGATCATTCATCGATACGTCGAGGTCTTGGATAGATATTTTGGAAACGTGAGTAGCACATCGGCGGCACTCGTTCAGAAGCTCAATATGACGTCGTGGACTCTATAGGTCTGCGAGCTGGATCTGTAAGCGCAGATGTTGCTTTAGGGTGTTTGTTGGTTGGCTAAATATGAACGATTTGCACCAGTATCTTCAACTTCCAGAAGGCATATGCCGTAGGTTACCTCCTTATGCGCGTATTACCAGGCTACTGACAGGTCCAACAGATCCTAGACGAGTTGATCATAGCTGGAGAGATGCAAGAGTCGTCGAAGAAATCTGTGCTGCGCGTGGTTAGTCTGCGTAGCCTTCCGACATGCGTGACTGATGTCTGACACGCCCAATCCATCCCAACAGGTAACACAGTCAGACACCGTCGAAGAACAGGAGAGCGGCGACGACATAATGGGACGTTTGGGGGGCGCACGCAGTGGTTAGACGCCTCCACTTACCGCTCTTTGTACTCTCTGAATCTGTTTTTGTTTTTTAAAATCCCCGTCAAGGTCCATTAATTCGTTGATGCTACACGGATAACTGTCCTAGGTAACTTCAGAATACAGGTATACCAGTGAGCGTCTGCCTTACCACCGCCATTAGCGCAACTGAAGGATCTTCACATCTAACACTTCAACAGAGTCCTAAATGTGATTTATAATGACGATCAAGATGCAAGAGTATTCGTGTACAGTAGTAATGATATTCGTCGCGTCATACAGAATGTGGAGGATGAGATGTGTTATGATGATGCCGTAGTATTTTTCACTTTGTTCAGAATATACCATCGCACGAGATTGAGGGTCGCTACAGAGTCTTCCACCGAGGAATGGCCAGTTGACCCACCACCTGTTTGGATCGATATGCCCAGGTGTTCTTTCACTCTAAAAAGTGAATGTTATGGTTAACGGACCGGTCGAGGAAGCGGGGCAGAAGACCACGCACAGATCTCGCAAAGATCTCCTGTATGGTAGTCCAGCTCGGTGAGGGAAAAGGATCGCAGTGTCGACACATTGATAATGTATCATACGTAGTGTCTTGAGATCGTTTTCTAGGGCGTGGCCGATGACAATAGTCTCAGAATTGATGAATGCATCGAGGGATCGTCGTATCGAAGGAAGTGACAGAGATGCTTTCTGATGCTCTTCCTGTGTGATGCCTGAAAATCGTGTGTTGTAGTCTCTGAGAAGGAAAAGTCAGGTCTTATTTTACGTCGTGAGAGTCTCATGGGATACCGACATAACGGCGACACCATCGTCCATCCGGACTAATTCATCAAATATCTCAGTCCCAGAACCGTCCACAACCGAAACCCGTGCCACTTGCATCCCCCCCGTTGTGTAGATCATCTCGCAATCTAGAGCGACGACGTCAAGAGCCGTGTCAACGGGGTTACCTCCATCCGCAGAATTTGGCGGTCGAGTGAGCGAGAAGGCTTGACGGGCGTGTAGGTCTTTTGGGTCCGATTCATAAAACACATGAAATCCTTTCGAACAGCCATCTTCTCCTGTGGTCTTCGAACAACATGAGTAAACCCGGAGCTTCTCACCTTCCGGATATTACCTCAGACGAGCAGGAGGACGAAAATAAGATTTTGCACATACCATTAATGGTTCTACTAAATGGTTTCCCCCAGTGATACGTGCACTCGTCTTGGGTAGGGGAACTGCAAATCATGTAAGATTGACCGCAGCGGTCGCATTTTGTAACCTGGCCGAGTGCGTTTGGCTTGGACGCTCCCTCTCCCTCTGGGATTTCTAATATATATCCCCACTGTTGCATGGTATCTGTGGTCATGAGAAGGTTCGTGAGGACCGATCTAGTGAGGCGCAGTTCATCGAATTTCTTCTGTGCTTCTATGCGTGCTGTGATCTGATCTTCGGTACCAACGGAGGGATGGGATGCTGAGGTAGGTATGGGTCGCCTCTTCAGGGATGCAATCGAGTTTATGACTGCCTGAATATACATATGAGACCAGGACAGCTAGCACGTTCGTGAATGCGCACATTCCGATATGTGAGTTTGGTTGATTTCTTGTATACCTCTTCTTCCTGGCGGAGAGAGTGCTCAGAGGCAAGGGTCGGGTTAGTAGGTAATATGCTTTCGTATAAGATCACGAAGTGATCATAAAGGCTCTTCAGCATAGCCTGAGTAAGATACTTAAGAGACGGCTGCCATCGGGAGGAAGGAACGTCCGAACCTGACGAACGGGTAAGGCAACCTGGGATTGGGCGGCGTTAACTCTGAGGACGGGCACAGCAGTCTAGGAGTATTTCCCAATTCAAGTTCTTCAGGAGCAAATACGATAGAAGGTGCAAAACACGAACGGAGGTCTGGGATTGCGTGGGTAGCGCAACTGGCTTCTGGGAGGTAGCGGTCCTCAAACGCTGGGGTGGAGGTTCGCTGAGGCTAGCATTTCGAGAAGTGGATGCTGACTGCGCGGTAAGTTCGAAAGGTCTCTTGATCGGGACGGTTGGATTGGGATTGTGTGCTGAGGAAGTGGACGGTGTGACAGTGGTGGTAGCCTGAGGTTTTGGATCAGCAGCAGTCGCGATGACGAGGGGTTGTTGTGGGAGATCGTGTGCATGTGAGAATAAACAGACGGGTCTATTGCAATCAGACTTGAAGGGACATGGCAGAGACTGGAAGTGGCCCAGTGTCGAAAACATGTCATATGTTTTGCATCGGCTCAAGAACGAGCCCAACGTGCCAGAAATCCAGAACACGTGATGGCGATGACAGGACGACGACTCAACGTGCAACGACGACATGCCCAAAGCGGCAACTTGACTTCATATTTTTTTTTTGGCAACTTCCCCAAATAATCATATACCGTCAAGCGGTCCTTGATCGGTTTTGCAACATTTCAGCGTCTCTCCAGCAATTCTCCAGTTGCATTTGTTCCCCCACCTCCCCCCGCGTCTACGATTCAGAATCCTGTCTGCGTCGTGGCTGTAGCATCATATTGTGCCCATGTCCCAACCAATGCCACCAGAAAAGCTACATAAACGGCGTAAACGAGTTGGTTCTCCCCACCACGTTGAGTATGTCCTCTCTCCCCAACTCTAATTTTTTATACTGACCATCCACAAGTCCTCTTGGCTCAAATACCTCACAATCAACTACTGTTCCAGCGAACAAGACTCGTGGAAGAGAAGCAACTTTTTGGTCTGATCTCAGGTCTGCAAGATGGATTGTCAATCCAGGTCTCTCTTCTATTCGCTTTTGTGTTCGAACTGTTTCACTAAATGTCTACCATGTTCAGCATCTTCCTTCAAGCTGCTCATGATACCTGTCGTTCTCTACCTCACTTGGGAAACGCTCGCCCCATACGTCGCACACGGTCTCTCAAACCCATTCAGACCACTCCTCTTCCTATCCTATCCTATCCCCTCCTCTTCCGAATCGGATGTTCGATACCGCAAAGGCTATCTGGACTTGGTTTTTATTGCATACCACGTCATTTTCTTTTCCTTCACTCGGCAGCTCATCACTGTTAACCTATCTCAACCTATCGCGCGTCACTTTGGCATCAAACGCGCTACAAAGCTCGACAGGTTCGGCGAACAAGGCTATGCCGTCGTTTATTTCACAGTCATGGGTGCTTGGGGTTATGTAAGTACATAAGGCGTCACCTTCCATTTTGCTCAAGCCCATCCATACAGCGCATTATGCATCAACTGCCGACATATTGGTACCGGGCAGAGTACTTCTGGATAGGTTAGTTCTCATTTACAGGGAACACCTCCCAACTCCTGACTTTCTCCGTGTTATCAGATTATCCTCATTGGGACATGAAACCTGAGTTGAAACGATACTACCTCATGCATACTGCATACTGGTTCCAACAATTCGTCGTCTTACTCCTCCGCCTTGAGAAACCGCGCAAGGACTACAGCGAACTCGTCGCTCACCACTTGGTCACTCTGTGGCTCATTGGGTACATCATTAACTGGACCGAACGGAATTATTACTAATTCCCCTGCCTTAGATGGAGTTATTTGGTCAATCTGACATTGATCGGTAACGCGATATACATGAGTATGGATATACCGGATGTTTTCCTTGCTGTGAGGAAATACCTGTGTCGTACGTCTGGGCGGTCCGGTTCTGACACATCACCATAGATGTCTAAGATATTTAATTACCTCCAATTCACCCGAGCAAAATTAGTTACATTCATAGTATTCCTTGGCATATGGACGTCAGTCGTTCTCCTATATCCCCATGTATTGTTATTAACGGCCGTTCGCACACAGATACTTCCGCCATTATCTGAACATCATGATTCTGTGGTCGGTGTGGACCGAGTTTGAACTCGTTCCGTATGTATCGATCTCAGTCACTTGACTTAACGACCCTCCTAACTCGTCCCTGTGATCCCTAGTGAGGTCTCTCGTGTCTGGGCCCCGGAAACAGGAGCTTGGCTTGCTCCGTGGATGCAATATCAAATCTTCATCCCAATACTACTCCTCCAGCTACTCAACATTTTCTGGTATTACTTCATCCTGCGAATTGCTCTGAGGTTCGTTATATTGTGACGCCTCTATACCTTATCTCATGGGGTATTCCACAGGTCCCTGAACCCTTCCACCATGACTGACGATAGGTCGGATGACGAGGAGGATGATGATGATGATGATGATGATGCTAACAATCAGAAGAGGAACTAACACGGCTTTTATGGCGTCATCTACGTTGATACCCTAACGCAGCGCTATCTGCAGCAATTAGCTTGACTTGTCTCGATTTGAAAGAATGGAGAAGACATTGACATGACTCTGCACAAGCCTACCGACGTTGGCTAGCCTCCGTTTCACTGCCCAGCATCGGGATCGGCATCCATAGACGCAACCTGCGTCATGTCGACAAAGGGCCCATATACCCCGTCATCATCTGAGAAGTCTTCGTCCCCTTCCACTGGATCGAAGTTCACTTTGACACCACCACCACCACCACCACCACCACCACCCTGCGATGCGTTCGGTTGGCTAGTACTTCCTGTGTGATTGGGCCACCGCTTTTCGCGTTGCATATCAACAGGGTCCCCAGAGGCCATGGACTGCAACGCCAGCATCGTGTACTGTACCATTCACGGTCGTGAGTAATGGAGTATCGCTGACAACCAGAAATGAAGACGCACGTGAGCGTCATTTCCTGCATTGTGTAAATACGATGTCGGGATTTGTAGATGTCGGCAGACACGTTCCAAGGATCGACGGTTGCCACCTGCTTCGCCCTCTAGAGCAGCAAACAGGTCTGCAGTGTCGATAACAAAGATACCCTCTTGTGGGAGAGTCTCGGGGAGTAGGAAGGCCATGTTGTTTAGTGGCACCTCGACGGCCTTGGACTTGAGGTACCTGCATTGGCGCTTAGGCAAGGAAACCCACTTGCGACAGGCAGACTTACTTGATATCCTGGCTGTTGTCGTGGAAGATCAGGAAGAGTGGACCCGCGGATTGAAGGTCTGACACGAGAGTCTGGATACGGCGCTTGAACGTCGCCTTGTCCACTTCCTCGCTCTTTCCAAACGAAAAATACTTGTTCCAGACCTAATCAGCGATCGGCAGGGAATCATACACGATACCTCATACCTCTTTATAGTCCGGGACGAAGGTATTGGTATAGTATTTGTGTTCCTTGACGATAAGGTGCCCTCGATCCTCGATCCGGGTTTCGCCCTCCCAGCGGACAGTGCTCCATCCGAATTCGGTGAGGAGCGTGTGGTCCCTGTCCCATGCCTCGAAGTCCAGCGCACACCACACACCCTGCTTCTGAGACCAGAAGGACCGGACGCGTTCGAAGATGTCGCGACGGGCATTGAGCGTTGGGTCTACGCCCTTGAGGCGTTTATTGTTCTTCTCGATTTGCTGGCGAAAGCAAACAGTAGTAAGCGGTGTGCCGAGGACCCCCCCTCCTCGTAAGATAAGATAAAAACTGACCTTGAGTGCCTTCCGCAGTTCCTCTTTCGTTTTGAACTGAACAGGAGAGACGTTCCTCAGACTGGACTCGGTGAGGAGACAATCCGAGTACGGGAGAGCAATGAGGTGTTTGGTGAGCTGCATCGCGTGCAGCCAGTACCTCAGGTACTCGACCTGAGCCGAGGAGAACAGTAAACGCGTCTCGAAGTTCTGGAGGGTCCCTGGGAATGGCATATCCTTTGTCAGGGACTTGGAGGGAGGGACGTTGATGGATTGGTTACCCATGTACAGTTCTGCCCCGTCTACGCCCTCCTTGTGAAGGGGGTGTTCGGGATGCACAATCGCATCCTGGGCAAGGGCCGCCTTGAGGGGGTTGCGATCTGCAGGATCAGGGAGTGCCTGATGCCTTTTTCACGGGTAGGTCAGGACAGACACGAAGAGAACGAGTTGAGCATACCATTCGAAGAAGATATCGGTGTAGCGATAATAGCCAGTTATGACAGGCGATACCATCGATGACGGGAAGAAGTAAGTAGTATTAGAGGCGGTTTCGATGGCATCTCTTTCTAGGCGTGCCACCACCAATCTTGGGTCAGTTCATACCAAGTTCATCCGCGACCTGCCAAATATAGTAATACAGTTCGGGTTTCGCGTACGTCCAACCCGTCACACCTTCCAATAACCACCATCCTCGTACGACGATGGCTCAGACCGTTCAAAAGAGAAAACGTGCCGCAGACGGTCATGATCGTGATTCAGACGAGGGCCCGAGCTCTCGTCCCAAGAAAGCGAAACACCAGACTGCACGCAAGAGCACAGGGGGAGTTGGGCCCGTGGCTTCCTCGTCGCGGGGGAAGGGCCGACGTGAGCCACCACCCTGGCCACCGTGATTTCTCGCGTCTAACGATCTCCCACCCTGTTCCCAGGTCAATCAGACGCGGATGAGGACGCGGCCCAGCGCAAGAAACGGCGCTATCGTCCCGGCACCGTCGCGCTCCGCGAAATACGCAAGTACCAACGAAGTACGGATCTCCTCCTTCGAAGACTCCCTTTTTCTCGCGTCGTATGTGGTTGTCCCTCTCCTCGTTTCGTTCCCGCCGGTTGTACTGAAATAGGGGGGGGTGATGCGGGTTAGGTGCGGGAAATTGCCATGGACATGATGACGGATACAAACTATGAACTGGGAGAGGCGGGCTTGCGGTGGCAGAGCTCAGGCGATATTGGCGTTGCAAGAGGCGACGGAGGCTTTCCTCGTTCATCTGTTCGAGGACGCGTGAGTTTCCCTACTCTGACCGTCTCGACGTTCACCCCCCGCTGAGTTACTGCCCCGCAGAAATCTTTGCGCTATACATGCCAAACGTGTTACGATCATGCAGCGAGATATACAGCTTGCTCGTAGAATACGTGGGCCGTGGGGTGGTCTCGGATAACCTAGCGTGTTTTTCCTTGGGACTTTCATATGTACTTCTATTTAATTCTTCATGAACCTAGCTGTGTTCTCGTCCAACAGTTCTTATGGGGGAGTTCTGACCACACACCGCAGACCGCACCAGGAAAATCCAAGGAACATGCATTGTACATCAGAGTATAGACTTGAGCGAGGTAACTACGACTGGTAGAGTGTCACGGGCCTAATAAAGAAACGTGGAGAGTGCATATCGAGACCAATTGCAAATGCAAGGACGCTATTGTAACAGGAAGCTGAGAAGGACAAAAATTGTTGAACCTGACAATGTTCCAAGAACGTCCAGATCGTAATGTTTGAAGAGAGAAAGAGAGAGCCTGTATCATAGAGGGAAATTAATATGCTAAATATCCATAGGATGTGGTGTTGGTGTTTGTTATCTCTTTGAAAGAGACAATAAATGTGTGATCGATAGATTGTTCCGACGTGAGATCCGGGTATCGAATGAGGGTGTATTAAGGAGTGTGAGGGAGGGTAAGAGGGCACTGCAATGCTAATATGATGTGTGTGGAGCGTCCATGCTGAACTAGAGGAACGTCACTATGAGGCAGTCGTTCGTCGACGCGCGGACAAGGATCCTGACGGCGAGGATTTCATCGCCGAAGAAGGCCGACTTTGTTCCCGCGGAACCCAACTGGAACGTTGCGGACTGCCATGAGCAGGGCGTGTGGGCATCGATGGCATGCTTGTTCGCAGGTCAACATGGCTTCCCGACCGGCGATCTCCAAGCGAGGTTGATTTCGTGGCAGCGTCGTCGCTAGACCGTCTCTGATGGGTTCCGTGCATCTGGCTTGAATGGGGGCTTGAGTTGCGACTACCATGAGGAACTGCTTCGGAGCTGTGATTCCGTGGCAACGAACTTGAGCTTTGCCGAGGTGAGTGCTGTCCTGACGATCCAGTGTACGAGCGGGAACGAGCACCGTACTGGTTCATCATGAATGGAGCGGAAGGTGGAAGCAAAGGCACGTCCATTCCATAAAACGGCATTCCGTTGACAACGGGAACAGCAGGCATTTGGGGGACTGGCGGAATGACGTGAAATGGAGGGACTGGGGGAACTGGAGGAATATTCGTCCATGCATAAGGGTTAAAGGAACCGCGGGGGTTGAAGGGGGGTTGAAGGGACATCTGTTTTGCAGGATCGGCGACCACAGAGAGCCTCCTGCTAGCGCGTCTACCATCCCGTCCTCGTACGTCCTCTGAGGATGTGGTATGCGTGGAATAGACAGAGGGCGGTCTCGAGAAACTGTGTTGACTTCCAGGTGTGGCAGGCAACGAACTCGCAGGCGAACCATCGAAGAGGTACGTAGGTGAGGCGGGGAGGATCAGCTCCGGAGCGTGTTTGTACGACATGCTCGACCTCCGAAGAGAAGCATGCACAGAGTCTCGAGAGGCCGAACGATCATGGTCAAGAACTCGGACCGACGCGGATGGGGACTGAAGATGACCGGCACGAGATGCTTCGCGTCGCGCTCTGGTAGCTTGAATTTCCTCAACATAAGCGGCATGCTGTCGCTCCTCCGCCTGCTTTCTCTCCAACTCCCTAGCTCGGAGCAACTTCTCCATCTCTGTCCTTTCAGCTTCTTGCCGAAGACGCTGTTCTTCGCGAACGGCCTGCGAAATGGCGCTCTTCTGCTGAGGTCTTGCGGCCTGTAGGGGTGCCATGGCCGGCTGAGTTGTGGCTCTTTGTTGAGGAGCTACTGCTCTGGGGACCCTCACGTCGCGTGGATGTACAATCACCCGCCGGCGCTCCATCGTCGGCTGCGCCTCCCTGGACCTCCGTTCCCGTTCTTCTCGGAGGAACTGCGCCTTTTGTTCCTTGTTCTTCCTGATGCGAAGCACGTAGCCTAAGGGTATCTGATCGTCCTTGCTGTTGTCTTCTGCAAACCGGACACCTCGTTTTGGAGCGATTTCGTTGGCGTCAGCGGGTTTAGATGGGTTAGACTGAATGGGCTGCGGATCGGGTGAAGTAACTGGATTCGCTTTAGGCGAAGAAGGCGGTGGGGCAGGTGGTGCAGGGAGTGAGAAATCCGACAATAAAGACAAAGGCCCCAGCCCCAAATCGGTTATTTGTATCGTTGGAGGGCCGAGATCTGCCCCTGAGATAATTCAAGCAAATGAAATGACAAGCGAATAGATGCACTCACTGGAAGTCGATGCAGGTGTGGTGAGCTCCAAGGCAGGATCGAACTGGACGTCCAGTTCTACGTCGTCCTCCTCATTCTCCAGCAATGTGCCAGCCAGCAACTCCAGCGTCTCTGAAAACTCCAAAGCAGCAACCCCGAGCTGAGACCCAGGGACTGGTGTGCAAATAACCTGACCCGAATCATTGCGAATCCAAAGCCGAAGTCTATCCTCGAAGCAAGGACGCGAAACCCAGTCGTTGAGGCCCTTGCTGTGAGCCATCACAGAGTCGGGGGAAGGGAAGAAGTCATGCTGGAAATTAGGGTGAATCTGGGATTTTGGAGGGACAGTTTTCGATGCCATGGGTGCGATTGAGAGCTCTTCGGAGCGAGAGAGACTGTCAAGGCGCGCGAGAAGCGACTTTTTGTGGTATTCAGATTCCATGGTCTCCCGCCTCGGAAGACGTCGAGAATTATGACAAGAGCGAGGGAATGCGATGTCGTGAGGTAAATGCAGCAAGGGGGGTGAAGTCGGGTGAGGAGTAAGGCTATTGAGAATTAACGTACGGGCATTCGTGCGCGCAGTAAGCATCTGCTGTGCAGAGTGCGCCTGGTCAGGAACACCGTCCGGGTGACCATAGTCGTCTTCCGATTGGGAAGATGCGTCGTCAGCTTCGTTGGAGGGATCGGACTTTGGCGGGCGTAGAGCTGCCACTTCTGCTTCTAGCAGTGGAGCGGATTGCCAAGAAGGAAATTTGGTCTCCTCGACGTCTGGGTCGTCCCTGCCTGGTGATTTCTTGCCTCCTAGCCAGGATTTCCAATTGCCTGCCTTCCTTTTGCTCGGCGTACGCGGGAGGACGTCATCGTCAGGCGTGCGCAGAGTCGTCGAGCCACTTGAAGACGATGACGAGGAAGCTGCGTGGTTGCTAGCGACGAGCGGGGGCGGAGGTAGAAGGTCTGTTGTCGGAGCAACTTTTCTGGAGAGGGAGTTGAAGACCTTGGATCTCTTCTTCTGAGCATGTGGAGGGACAACGTCGCCGTTGGACGACGTGGTATCCGACTTGTCAGGTCGTCTCGAGGAGACGAACACCGAGGCAAGCCTGCGCATTGGTAGTGGGGGAAGTGAGAAAAGGAGCGAAGTCGGATAAAAGAGAACCAGGGGGACGGGAAAATAATACGAATGTTTAGAGCATTACAAATGGGACTGGGACATTGAAACTGAAATTCAAGGTCGGTGAGGCAACCCGAATTAGCCCATTAAATGACTACCGAGTGGCTTATGTGCGTGTGACCTCGCCTCACTGGCAAGTCAAGTTGGATGCTGCTAAACTATGTCCTACACAAAATAATAAATGCCAGCTCCCGCCAGCCCGGACGTATGTAACGTGCAGGCAGTACCGTACAGTACGTGACACGGTGAAACTGCGCATGCCAAGGGTGTTGGTCGTCTGAGTCGATCTTGGTAACTGGCGCTGACTTGACGCATGAATGATTGAATGATTTGAACCGGCCAGTTCGGAGACCGGTACCTATTACTCTCACGCTTAGCGTACTATGCCACTACGGTATAGTGTGAGAGAGAACACATCGTGGTGGGCTGGAGCCCCTTCCTCGGCCTTCCTCATAGTAATATTATCGTCTGCCCAACACGACAGCCGCATCATCACGTTCGTGACCACGTTTGCATGCTCTAAAATGATAATATTTGCACGCCACCACCCAGCGCCACCCTCAACGCCTGTCATCGATGTCATCCTCCTGGTGCCTGCCGCCGTTCCGCATTCCACCACCGCATCAGACGTCTCTCGTAACCTTCCACCACCCCACCCAGAAAATCAATGTCAACACCTGCCCATCTCGCAGTCCTCTCCATCAGTAATTCGAGCTCTGGTGAAACATTTCCCAGGATGTCTCGAGAATGGTAGATCGTGTACGATTCTCCCGGCTCAAGGATGCCGAAGTCCTCATCATTTTCCTTCGTCAATGAGAGCCTTCTGATTTGGCGGTCATCTATATCGCCGGTCGGGGTTACTTCCGCGATCCCATTCGTCAATGGAAAATAGTTGTCAAGGATGCGGTGCTCTGTTTCGACGTACCCATGTGCGCATGTGTACCTCAGCATTACGTTCGTTTGCAACATTGTGAAACACTCACCATCACTATGCGGCCCCACCAGTACCTTTTGGCAGAAATCGAGGTATTCATCCAGCGTCGCACCATCCAAATCACCGACAGACCTATAGTGTTCGGGTCAATGTTATTGATACCATGTATTTGGCGCCATGGACAAACATAGTTACTCTCGAATTGAACCGATGGCTATTAACACACGCTTCCCCATGACTCGCTTCCTTGACGGTCGCTAAGAATTCATTCACGTCAGGAAGCGTGCACGCCGCATCGTCTGCTTGTCTCGGAAGTCTGCCATGGGAGTCAATACGCAAGGTAACCGTCCGCGTATTGTGGACATCACCTCTTTTTCCCATCGAGGCCGTACACGAGTTTCAGGACTATGAGCGTGGTTGCGGCTAGGGCAACTTCAGGGGGAACATTGTCATGTCTCTGTCGCTCCGTGTCGCCTCTCTTGCTGGATACCGAAGGTACCAACAATGAGTGGTGGAGCGATAACGTCAAGGACAATACACATCCGAGCCTTTTCGTCAACAAGTACAACGTTGCTAGAAAATGGATCCGTTACTGACAGAAAAACACATCGATGTAATGACCAGACGGACGGGTGCCACTAAAGCATTGCTGCACAACACGCCAAAGTACTGGGGTAGCATTCAATTCCGGAATGAGGATGTCAAAAGTTCCATACATCCGGTTCGCGAGACGGGAGGAAAGGCGGTGCAGAGACAATGTTCTTGGCGCATACTGTACATTGTCCCCCTTAGCGCGAGCACAGGCGGAATGAGCTGGGAGACATACATGAGGAGACAACGCCTGAACGGCGTGTTTTGTGAGGTGGCGGGTAAGAGACGATGGAAGGAAGCGAACATGATCAAGATAGGGAAGCGAGTGAGACTCGATGACGCTGTGAGATGCATAAGCGTCTTCTCCTCACATCATAAGGCAAGCTTTCCAATGAATGAGGCTCACCTTATGAAGTCCATGTAAATGACCGGTAAGCGGATGGTCCAACATGCAAGAACGAGGATCGCAATCGTGTTCTCGGGCCGATCGGCACGGCTTACGAAGGGATTTTTGGTTTGGGTGTGGCCCTTGTTCCTAGGCCGACCCTCGTCATCGGAAGGGCCTTCATCTGATGAACTCATTTCGGAGTTTTCCTGCAAGAGCACTGCAATCTCTGGGGCTAGCCCTTCCTCATCACTTGATGAAGAGGAGCTGGCGTTAGATGCGGGAGCAGCGTTTTCCCGAGGTGTGGTAATGCCTTCGTTCATCGGTTCTGGTGAACTGCGGTGCCTTGATCCAACTTCATCAGGTTCGCGTTGACATCCATCCTGTTCTTGTGAGTGATGGAGGGGTTCTGCGGGTGGTGGATTCGGGATGAGATTGAGATGCAGTGCCCACAGGTCCCTGCAAATCGTCTGTAGTCATAAATAAGGACACGACCGGCGAGCCCCAACAACCGACGCACCTCAAACTCGAGCGGGAGATTCCACAACGCCATTAATGCAGCGATCTGTTTCCGCAGAAGAAGCTGGAGACACTGATAATAATGAAAGCGTGCTCTCTCGCCGTGGTACACTATCCTCTTCGTTAGCAATGGTTACGCCCTCTGAGAGATTCGGGGCCCGCGTACGCTTCGGGTCTGCTTTGCTAGATTTGTCTTTCTTCTTCCGACTAGATTTCAGGGTGCGTTTCTGCATCGTATGAATACCCATATCATCCGCTTCGCCAGACTCGTTGATGTAGTTCTTCCATACGTCAATCGAGGGGTGATACGTGGAAGAAGATGTTAGGATGCCGAATCAAGCTGCGCGACACCAAGTATGCTCACCTGAAGGACATGTCCCTCGCTACACGTTACGAGACCGGTAGTAGAGCTTTTGTGCCATTGTTTGGTCCCACATATCGGACATTTCTTGCGAGGCGCCATCGGATGAAGTAGCTTACTTGTCCTGTATCCGTCATAAAAGAAGTGTCGTCCGACTCGGAGTTGACTCAAACGAGGAGCTCCATGATGCTCAGGCTGGTACACTGTACTGATTATAGAGTCACGTGACGATCACACCTAACGCGTTGGTTTTTCACTGGACACGTTGCGCTCAGTGTAGTTTTGTTTCGCCGTCCGAGGGTCCCTCTGACCCACCAACGCGGAACAATGAGGTTATTTCTCGTCTTCACTATCTTGGCCGTGCTGGCTACAGTGGTGTCAGCGTAAGTGGTCACCATCATCTCGGTCATGAAGACGAGAACTGAGGAGCTGTGTTGATGTTCGTTGGTTTTGCTGGCCCAGATGGACCAAAGTAAGTACGCTCAACAGGGTGCTACCGTCGATGATGCTCAAAATATCTTGCAGGAAGACCACGAGATATTTGACATCGTCAGCGCGCTAGAGGCAGCGGAAGGTCCGTACACTGTAGCTAACAAAACCTTCCCCTCGGACGCTGAATGTACTATTTCGTACGTCGCCAGGGAAGGGAACGACGTTCTATTCGTGGCTAGATGTGCCACATACAGCATCCCTCAACCAGATTAACAAAGCATACCGAAAGAAAAGCCTGCAGCTGCAGTCAGTTTGCTCGCTATTCCACCCCGAATGCCATTCCAACCACGACTGTGTATTGCTTTAACAGTCCCGACAAAAACCCTGATGACAAGGGTATTCAAGAGAGGTTTGCGAGATTGGGTGTCATAGCCAATATATTAAGAAATTCCGAGGGACGTCAACGGTCTGTGCAACTGTATTGGCGTGACTGACTTGCCTTGTTGACTCGAGCAAACAGGTACGACTTCTTCTACAAGAACGGCGTGCCAAAATGGAGGGGAACTGGATACTATTACTCGAGGTTCCGACCAGGACTCGGGGTAAGTATCTTCCTTCTGGCCTCACGTACACCCTTGAATGACACGTGTTCTCTCACAGACCGTTTTGATATTCTTGACAATTTTAACCAGCACGCTTCAGTACCTGGTTCAAAAGATGAACTACAATCGGGATCTCGCGAAAGTTCGTCAAACGATCCATGACGCAAGGTTGGCGGCATGGGGACCAAAGATGGTGCCATTGGAAGGGAGGCGAAAGGTACGTTGTCCAAGTGACTCTTGGTTCGCTCTCGGTTCGGACATCCGTGTGTTCCACTTAGGTCAGGGTCAATCTCGGAGGTGCCTCGCGGATATCTGAGGACGGGAACGTTGTCCATGGCAGGACGATTGACGTTGTGGTGGATGGTGACCATGCTTATATCGTAAGTCTACTAAGGACTAAGCTGGTTCTGGTAGTGACAGCCACACTTTGACAGTGGGAGTCTTCAGGGCAGCTTCATCTACTAGACGATTCATCAGCTACGCCACCTGCCATCACGAGAACGTGGTTCATTTCACTGCTGCGGACTCTTTCCGGGAAGGTTAGAAAGGGCAGCAAGGACGCAGGTGAGGAAGAAATGGAAGAAAGTGCAGAGAAGGACGACGAAAGCGACGACGGGTCGGATTCTCCAGCAACTGGAATGGTGACACCAAGTGGGGCAAGTGAGCATGAAAGCACTCTGAAGGCAGGACGTGCACCGGCGACGACAGCTGGGGGACGGAGACGGAAAGCGGTGAGAAAGCGAGGGTGAGCTAACTTACTTGGGACTAGTAGATTCGCAATTGTCGCGGAATAATTAGAAGTATGGGGAAATAGAGTTTTATCTGGTTAGGACGTAAATACATAATATATTCCGTGAAATGTCCATTCACGGTTTGGATGACTGGAAAAGCCGGAACTAAATTCTTGCTCGGAGTATGCGGATCAGATGGGTTGATGCAGGGAAGATGTACAGCTGCGCAGTGTTCTATCTCAGCATCTATCAAGATCCTTGCCAATTCCCTGGCGACAACATCAGCCCAGACTGGTAAGAAATCACTATGGGATTGCCAACGGCCGAAATAGTTGGAGAGGATTTGGCTGTTGGCCGTGCTGGCGGGTATCGATGGACGCGGGAATCGGGGTCTATTTCGGACGATCGATCCAGGGCTTCCTTCTTGGCTGATGTTGAACGGTAGGATCATAGGTTGGAACTTGGCGGGTGTGTATGTAAACGAGATCCATACTGTCCGATCAATGGCAGTGGTGGTCAGGCCGTGGCAAGGATTGCATGTGCCAGCCACTGCTCAGGTGAACATGTACAAGTACAACGACCTGAGTGGGGCGGAAATGGAGTGGGGAGAGTTTGGACGGACCCCTACTAACCTAAGCAATGTCAAGGGAAGTGGGCCAGTGAGTCAGTTACAGTGGGCGCGTAGTACAGTGTTGTTACACTGCCGCTGAAAAGGTTATCGGCCAATCATATTTCAAAGAAATGCAACTGTTGGTGCCTTGTCGTAAATAGACAGCAACAGAATCGGGTGACCCGACGCCTTTTTAAAAACCTGCTTTGCTCTGGTTTTCTTCCGTCCCCAAGTCTCTTCCTTCTAAAGCGTCCTTTCGCACGTACTAGTAGACCTACTCCATAGACACCTGCAACCATGACCGCCTACGTTTACCACAACGATCTCCTGGCTCCCTACCTCGCCCTTGACCAGGGTGACAAGATCCAGGCTGAATGTGAGCTCCCTATCTCTTATCATAAAAAGATTAGATCCTCACCTTACCCACAGACGTTTGGATCGATGGTGATGGTGGTCTTCGTTCAAAGACGACGGTCCGTCTAATCCCCCTCATCCTAATCCCTCTCCTCTCCTCATCTCCCATTTCAGACTGTCGCTAAGAAGGTCACCGACATCGGCCAACTCCGCATCTGGGACTTCGATGGTTCTTCCACCAACCAGGCTCCAGGAGGTGACTCAGATGTCTACCTTCGTCCTGCAGCCATCTTCAAAGATCCCTTCCGTGGTGGAGACAACATCCTCGTTCTCGCTGAGACCTACAACAACGATGGCACCCCCAACAGGACAAACTACCGTCACCATGCCGCAAAAGTCATGGAACAAGCCAAGGACACCATTCCTTGGTTTGGTCTCGAACAGGAATACACCCTCTTTGATGCTGATGGCACCCCATTCGGTTGGCCAAAGGGTGGTTTCCCTGGTCCTCAAGGTCCCTACTACTGCGGCGCAGGTAATTACCATATCTATCTTCATTTCTTGAAAAACCACATGACACTGCCTCGTTCTTCTCAGGCACTGGCAAGGTCTTTGCACGTGATCTCATCGAAGCACACTACCGTTCATGCCTCTACGCCGGCGTCAACATCAGTGGTATCAACGCTGAGGTCATGCCTTCCCAATGGGAGTTCCAGGTCGGTCCTTGCGAGGGTATTTCCATGGGTGACCACCTCTGGATGGCCCGTTACCTCTTGGTCCGTGTTGCCGAACAATGGGGCGTCAAAGTCTCCTTCCACCCCAAGCCTCTCCAGGGTGACTGGAACGGCGCTGGTTGCCACACCAACTACAGCACCTTACCTATGCGTCAGCCCGGAGGAATGAAGTACATCGAGGAGGCCATCGCGAAACTTTCCAAGAAGCACAACGAGCACATTGCCGTTTATGGAGAGGACAATGAATTGCGTCTCACCGGTCGCCACGAGACTGGTCACATCGGTGATTTCAGCTCGGGTGTCGCCAACCGTGGTGCTTCCATCCGTATTCCCAGGCACGTCGCTGCTCAGGGCTACGGTTACATGGAGGACCGTCGCCCGGCTTCCAACATCGGTACGTCCAGTTCTTGTTCTTTATTTATTGCATCTTTCTCACTTACTTTTTGTTTGTAAAGATCCTTACCGTGTCACCAGCATCATCGTCGAGACCACGATCTTGGACAAGTGAGGGCGGTCCCTTGTTATATCAGACATCGTTTTACGGAGTTCACAGCACGCCGTATAAATTTCGTTGGGTAAACATACTCTGTAGGTACAGCAGAAGTAAAATGCAGCAGTATTATCCTCCTTATACCAGGGTACAGACTTCCTTGGTTTCTCTAATAAACTACTATTTTTGTGGGCTCCTAAATAATTAAGATGAATCATGTATTTGACTCGGACATCGGAACTGCCCGCTGACGGGTCGTGAGGAAACCCATGACGTGCAACGTTGTCCGACATTCGACTTACAGTTGCAGACTCGCAGGGGAGGCGACAATGGAGCTCGGTGACAAGAAACTCACCTTGCCTGCCTTCCTCAAGCTCCTGACAAGCAACAATGTCCCAATTCCGAAAGCCATGGCAGTAGCAAGTAAAGTGTCCGTTCAGTCCTCAGTCCTCACTTCCACCAGCCTTCACGCGTTAGATCAATCCCTCACGATTGATTGCAGGTTCAAAGAGTTTAACACCCCAACTCTTCTCGCCCAACTAGACGACACGAAGCTGCAGGCCGTCGGCGTAGGCGACAAAGGTCTCCGCGGACTCGTTCTTGCTGCGATACGGAAAGCGGGATACACCAGGCCGCCTCGAGCAAAGCCCAAGTCGGAGGGTGGCACCACAGACCAGCCAGAGGCAGGGCCATCGAATCACAGACCCTTGAGTACCGTCCAAGCAGTGGTATGCTCGACCTCCTGTTTCAAGGATCCATGATCGGCACGCAGTTTAACTCGTTTCATGCAGATCACGCCCGTGAGGACAAAACGCAAACGCGACGACGACTTGAACGAGTTCTTGCCCGAGGGACCACCAGACGAAGCGTCGACATATGGAAATCTGGATTTCAGCGAAGTCCTGGATGAGGAGGTTGGTAGAGACCTAGAAACCCTTGGTATCCGATGACCTGCCTGACTCTGCTGATGCAGGTTTTGAAGACGAAGCGCACGGTTGTCAACCGCGCACCGCTCATGACTGCGTGGGCGACAGTAGTCGCAGAACACTTGGGTTTTGAGCGGGAGGAAGCTCTGAGTATAGGCAGGCGACCCTCAGCTATGTGGTCGATGGATTATCCGCTTGCTCACGTTTTGTGGTAGGATCCGTGTACACGGAGATGAACGCAGTGACGAAAGGCGTCTCCCTCGGACTCATCGATGAGAGCAGAAAGAAAGAAATCGAACCCATCCCGGGTGAAAAACAGCCATACGTCGATCTCATGGGAAGACGGTGAGTTTGTCGGCACCAAGTCACCTCCAGTATCAGCCTGAGCTCCTCACACTGCGCCTACGTCTTCTAGAATGTGCGTTACAGTGTCATCATGATCATGTTTTGCTCTGCACGACTCGGACCCCACGTGTTGAACTGACTCTCTCCGAGCAGACCGCTTTATCAGACCCAGTCATCAAAATGGCGGGCTCTCGTCGGAGGCTCGCCTGCATTGCCAAGTGCCGCCTTCTCCTATATCTCCCGCGCCTTTCGACAGACGACGCCACATGTCGTGGGTGCGCTACGCCTCCTCGCAGCGAGCTATCCACCTCCAGAGCTCAACCGCATCGGTTTTTCTCTTTATGCTGATTTTAGACCGACGGTGGATGGATGGGGGAAGCGAGGGGAGGTTCCCTGTGAGCGCATACTGTCCCTAAGAAAGAGGGGAGACGGGGAAGGATTAGAGGCGGGTGTAAAGGGCGACGTTAATGCTGCTCACTCAAATGGGATCGACGGAGTTCCGTCGTCGAAGAAAGCAAGAACACTCACCCTGGAGGATTATGAAGCTGCACTCGATGAAGACTTTTTGAACGAAGCAGATCTCAGCCAGCTTCCATGACATTTCTAGTTCGTGTGTCATCTAACAAATAGACGGATGTCGTGGCTTCGAGGTATGTAGTAACAACATCCAACAGTGTAGTCTACATCTATGTATCCGGTATATTATCGCGGGACCAATCTCATTCCGCCATAACTTAAAGAAAGCAGGCACCAGCGTACTCATAGTTTTTTGATGACAGCCGCAGTGAATTCCGAAGTTGTTGCAGCACCTAGCAAGGTTGAGCCAGATAAACTCCAAACAATGTGCGATTATCACTTACCACCCATATCAGCAGTGCGAACCTCGCCGGAGTTGATAACATCAAATCGTCGCGCTCGCTATGCTGTTAGCGATTGCGTCGAGACTGCGGAAAAGGTTAACAGACTGCCAGAAAAGAAGTGTGTGCGACCCTACCCCAGGTGTCTGAGCATCATGGTAGCACTGAGAATCATGGCTGCTGGGTTAGCACGGTTCGTTCCCATGATATCAGAAGCGACATGTCTGCATCCGGGCTCGAAAAGAGCGTATTCCTAGGACGTCCGATGAGCGGTTTCTCCCAATAGGAATGGCATGTACCTACGGAGCCAACGTTGCAACCAGGAACAATGCCGGGTCCACCGACAAGGGCTGCTCCGATGTTGGAGATAATGGCACCATACAGGTTGGGCATGACCATGACGTCGAATTGCTGAGGTTTCGCGACGAGCTGCATGGAGCTGGAACATAAGGTATAAATATGTGGCTCGACGCCATTGTCAGGATGTAACACACGTGTTGTCGACGATCATGTCATTTGTCACGATGCCTGAGGACTTGTACTCCTCCGCGACCTTGCGGAAGGTGTTCAAGAAGAGGCCATCACCAAGCTTCATGATGTTAGCCTTGTGGAATGCAGGTGACTTTCTGTGGAAATACCGACAAGGTTAACGTCATGAATGCTAGAATTGATTATCACAGGTGGATACCTTGCGGTTGTTCTTCAGGGCAAAGTCGAAGGCAAACCGAGAGATCCGCTCGGCCTTGGCCCTGGTCATGACTTTCAAGCTCTCGACGACACCGGGGTAGCTCTGGTGTTCCAGACCCGAGTATTCACCCTCGGTGTTTTCACGGATGATGGCGAAAATCGACGCCCGAGTGACGTGTGGAGAAACCGGGCAACGACTTGCACAGCACAACGGAGGCGTAGATATCCAGCTGTTGACGCATGGCGACGTTCCAGGAAACATGTCCGGACTGCGAGATGGGCGTGAAGAGGATACCTTAAGAGGTTATTCCGTCAATATCTAGCGGGATGTAAGGGTGGAGGTATGTGTACCTTTCAATCCGACGCGGTTGCGCTTCAAGCTTTCCATGGCCTGCTTGAAGAGGTCCTCCCCTGCAGACGACATGCCAGAGACATTGTACTGTTCCCACTCGATTGGAGCATTGACATAGTCGAAGATCTCTTTCACGGAGTCAGTGATTTCAGCACCGATACCATCACCAGGGATGAGCGTGACCTGGTGGTGCGAGCGATAAGAAAGGTATGGAGCTCAAGGTAAAGATGCGTGACTCACGGTGTAGACACCACCATATTTCGTTGGTGACTATTAAAAAGTGAGGTCACCAAACATATTGAAATGGGGGACCCAATTG
Organism: Melanogaster broomeanus; assembly: GCA_014904935.1. Taxonomy (NCBI): domain Eukaryota; kingdom Fungi; phylum Basidiomycota; class Agaricomycetes; order Boletales; family Melanogastraceae; genus Melanogaster; species Melanogaster broomeanus. Next base: position 1,117,277 of record MU123695.1, on the reverse strand, counting down.
ACGACTTACGCTGACCCGAGGAAAACCTGCCGAAAGAGTCGTAGCAGCTCTCGTCTGAAATCAATATTAGTTACCGACTGAGCTCCCCGGCAGTGGAGACGAAAAATACGTACAGACTGGTGGAAGACAGGGCGCGTCGCTGCCGAGAGAGCGTTGCGGAGCATGTCTGTGGTGTCGAAACAAGAAAAAAAAGCAAAATGGAAAGAAACGGAAGCGTCCTCGTCGGAACTGTAACGAGTTCGTGATTCCACGGACGGACGGCCGGGTGTCACTCGATTGGATCCGAAAGATAAACGTATAATATTTGCCTATGTTATTACATAATAATTATGGTTGCTAACTAAGTGATTGTCAGTAATCTTTAGGCTAGTATGTCGAAGCCTACTACAACGGATCTACTCTTGACACCTGTCTTTGAAGTTACGGAAACGCCTGAACCGAATATCTTCGCCAAGATGCCCAGCTGGTCGAAGGAGCTGATACCTGACAGAAACGACATTTCCTGTCCCACTTACCGATGGAGCCATAGAGTAGGGAGTGGCCTCGTCCCGAATCGTCGTTCAATGTTGTCCTTCTCTTCGCTATCATACCACTGCTACCTCTCACGTGGATATGTATTATATATACCCATCTACTATGGTAAATTATGGCATCTTGGCTGGAAAGGACTCCCTCATGCTTTGTAGTCGTGCCTTGTAAGGTACGTGAGTCCATTCTTCAGCATGCACCACTACATATAATCTCGTGCGGACCTCCTCCGAACGACTTGGCCAAGTTTTATTCGGATGCTGAAGGCTGGCTTTGCCAATCTCACCAAAGCATTTGATGAAGTATCCCTAGGCGACGAACGACCAGCCTGAGGCAGTCCTGTATGGCGGTATGACGGTTTAAAGTGATTCTCACAGTTGTTGACACCTTGATCTGTTCATCTACTACAGGTATTGCATTCGTATTTCCAAGACCTAGGGTGCTGCTCTTGGATGTCACCCCATCGTATTCTTGCACGGCCTTGGTTGATGCAATACAAACAAGTCATTTCTAATCTTCTCCGAAACATCGCTGATCGCCCCCTCCTTATACTTCTCCAACCCCACATCAGCCAAGATATCTTTCATCCCGGGTTTTTGAAGCCAATGGCCAGGCATGAGATGACTAATTGTCTTTTCGGTGTCCTGAAAGAGGTGGGTATCGTTGGCGAAAGGTCGCGTCGATCCTATCTCTCCATCTACGAAGAGACTTCGGAAAGGCGATGTGATGCTAGGCCATAAGCCATTGCAAATACGTATTTCTATCCGTCGGGCACCCTCATACTGAAATATTCGGAAGTGGATCCGCACGCGTGGTTCTTGGAGGCACACCCAGAGATGGCTGTACGTTCGTGTTTTGTAGACCCTGTAACATCCTGTTGCTGGGAAGGCATTACATGTGCTCGAAGGGATTTTGACTCACACGGTCGCGATGGACTAAAGTGACAAACGAGTGGGTTTAGTTCACGGTTCACGGTACGTACGCGCAGTCGTCAGCACGGCCGGCACGTAAAGCCATGACCCAGACACGACCTATGATATGACTCTTTTTGAAGGATGAGAAGACATATATAGACATGATTCAGGATTCCGCATCCTCAGATTCCTCCTCTGATTGTAATAGAAGAGAGCAGTGGATCCTTATAAACCCAGGTTTGCCATCGATAACACAAAAGATGTACGTGTCGTTGCAATTACATACTAACACAAACAAACTACGACATAATATAAGAATCGTACAACCGCATCACACAACCCATCCTCTCACCTAAACTTCCATTTATCATATCAATTTAGTTTTTCTTTTACCGAAACAACATGCCTCCACGAACAGAACCTGGTGGTAGGGGTGGCCGTGGTCGAGGCGGAGGTGGTCCTCCACGCGGCGGAGGTGGTCCCCCACGGGGCGCGCCATCGCCCAGGGGAGCGTCAGGCCCACCTGGCATTCCAGCCTCGGCGAGTGGCGCACTCCCAGGCTCGCATGTTCAAGCAGTTGGTGTACGGCGATCGGGATATGGCACGGCTGGTAAGCCGATTACCGTGTCCGCCAACTTCTTCAACATCGCGTTGCCGGAGTGCAATATTCATCATTATGATGGTGAGTGTGGATTTTTGTGCAGTAAATCGCGCGATCGTGCTGATCAGGAGCAATCCATAACTTGCGGACGGTGGGCAACGTCAGTGGGTAAGTTCGGTCTCTGCCACCTATGCTTGCGATTGGTTATCATTGACGATGTGCCCGTTGTGTTGACGACAGTCATCTCTCCATCTGAGAAGACCCTTCCCGCAAGATTGAACATGGATTTGATCGAACATATGCAAAAGATCGACGCTCCAGACGTTTTCACTCCTCCCGCGGTGTATGACGGCCGGAAGAATATGTTTGCTCCAAGAGAGCTGCCCCTTGGACCGAACGGAACCCAGGAGGTATGTGATATGCCTCATTTTGCATTAGAATATACCACGAACCAGTCGTGATTTTAAGTTCAATGTGAGCCTTTCGGATGAAACTACCCGCGGTAGCCCTGGGGACAACACCAGCGGTCGGGGACCAAGGGTGTACAAGATTAGGTTGACAAAGGTTGCTACGATCAATCCAGAGTAGTTCTTTTCGGTTTTTACCGTTAGACGTGTCGTTTTAATACCTTTTCCAGAGTTCTTCAACGTTTCATCATGGGCCAGCAGTCTCATGACAACAGCGTCCTGACAGCCTTGACGGTGAGTACAGAGGCGAATGCCTTCTCGAATGACTTTTGTTCAGTTTCATGTTGTTAGGCTTTGAACGTTGTCATCCGTATGGAGCCCACCATGAAATACCCATTCAATGTCCGATCGTTCTTCACCGATCGAGAGACTAAGGACATCGGGGGAGGCCTGATCCTCTGGAGAGGATATTTCCAATCTGTTAGGCCCGCGATCGGACGTCTTCTAGTGAACGTCGACATCTCGACAGGGACAATGTACAAGCCGGGTCCTTTATTGGACCTCTGTTTAGATTTCCTGGGCCGACCTGGCCAGCACAATATTCTGAGTCCGCGCCGTGGTATGCCCGATCGGGAGCGTATCCGACTTCAGCGCTTCGTTTCTGGAGTTCGGATCATGACCACGTACTCTGGGGAACGCGTCCGCAAGACGCCCCGAGTCATCAAGAAACTCAGTAATGCGGGAGCGTCGGACCTCAGCTTTAGCATGCGAGACGGCACGACGATGACCGTTGCTCAATACTTCCAGAGGCTGCTTAATAGGCCTCTTCGGTTTCCCGATAACATCTGTGTTGAGGTCAGTACGCAATTTGTCCCCTCGCGCGTGCGACCGTTGATGGGTTGTGTAGGTCAGCTCCGGTGCATTGTTGCCGCTTGAGGTTTGCACAGTCCCGCCTGGGCAAATCATGCGCAAGCAAGTACCTCCCGAGAAGACCAAGGATGTCCTCGACTTCGCGACGAAAAAGCCTCATGAACGTCTCCAAAGCATCACTTAATGGGCTTTCGGTGGGTTGCCTGCTCTATCCTACAACTTTTGTTCTCATTATCACCCAGGTTCTAGCATATGGACAGTCCGAATACGTCCGTCAGTTCGGGATGACCGTTGATGAATCTGCTGGTCCCCTGTCAATTGCTGCGCGAGTCTTGACGCCCCCAAAGCTCAGGTATGGTCCAGGCAGCCAGCAGCCCACTGCGGTAGGTCTATAAACCAAACGCTACTGTACACCTCTCACTCCGCAATACAGACCCCTATGAACGGCGCGTGGAATATGTGCGTGGATTGATCGTGTTTATCTTCTTATTTCTGACTTTTGAGCAGGATTCAGAGGCGTTTCTTCCGACCGGCCACCATCGATCGCTGGGTTGTAGTAGTCTACGAACGGCAAGGACGATTCACCCAGCAGGCAGCGCAGGACCTGGTTACTGGCATACTGCAAAGCTGCGGTGAGGTTGGTGAGTTGTTCTTGTTTTCTTTCTCCTGATTATTTGTGATGTCGCTGTCAGGTATCAAAATCAACGACACCGCCCCACTCGTCACATGGCAAAACGGTCAGGGCCGAATCGGCGAGGTCAGTCTCTACACGCTTAGAATGTAGTGTGATGACATAAAGCTATTCGTAGCAACTACGTGCGGCCGGGAATGAGTGCTTCCAGAAGACCAAGCAGCGCCCGACTCTCATCGTCGTTGTATTGCCAGACAACGGCAATGACATATATACTGCAGTGAAACAGTGCGTTCACATGTTATAAACCTTTCTTTGTTGCTAACTAATTATCTTATAGTTTTGGTGACGTCACGGTGAGCGCTGGAGGTTTTGTTCAACGTAACACCTTCATCTGAAGTGGCGTGCAGGTTGGTGTTGCAACTCAATGCCTGAAGAGTTCGAAATGCTTCCGTGCCAAAGCGCAATACTATGCAAATGTTTGCCTGAAGTAAGTCTATTTTCTTTCTACGGGGTAGGTTACCATACTAACATAACTGAAGGATGAACGTTAAGTTAGGAGGGATCAATACCATTCCCGACCCCCAGTCTGTTACCGCGCTCACAGATCCTCGAAACCCGACTATTGTGATGGGTATGTCGTCCTCGCCCACGCCTTTGCTACCGTTATAGTTTATCATATTTATGGACTAGGTGCCGATGTCATCCACCCCGCTCCTGGATCGGACGGTCGCCCTTCGTTTACAGCCCTGGTTGGAAACGTCGATTCTGACACAGCGAAGTATGTCGCTACGAGCCGCGTGCAAGGATCCCGAGTAGAAATCATCCAGGACCTGAAGGAAATGGCTCGCGTGGGTAACTTTTACCGTTGGTAATAACCGACAATAATTGGCATGTTTCCAGCATATTTTGTCGATGTACATGCGATACCGGCAACTCGCCGAAAAGAAGACGGGCAACGTTGCCCCTACTCGCCTCATATTTTACAGAGGTTTATATCAGCAGCTGCTCTATATTATATTCCCCTGACATATTCGTCTAGACGGTGTTTCCGAGGGGCAATTCAAGCAAGTCCTAGATCAAGGTGGGCTTTTTTGTTTTGGTCAGGTCGCCCCTAGTTGCCCAATGTCTGACAACATCTTTGTAGAGCTGAAGGCATTACAGGGTACCTTGTGCTTTCACCGCCCTTGATTTCGTCCTAATTTGTTATTCACAGCTGCTTGCAAGGAACTCAAGATTGACCCCAAAATCACGGTCATTGTGGTTGCGAAACGACATCACGTCCGTTTCTTCCCGAGGCCGGGAGAGGGTGATAAGAATAGTGGTAACTGTCCTGCGGGAACAGTTGTTGACCAGATTGTTGCACACCCCACTGAATTTGACTGGTATCTCCAAAGCCACGGGGGGTTGCTTGGTACGAGCCGTCCTGCACATTACAATGTGTTGTACGACGAGAACAATTTCAAGTAAGGATTCTTTCTTCGTTGTCTCACAATGTCACCTGACTCTTGTTCTGTGCAGTGCGGACAGTCTCCAATCGCTGTCGTTCGCACTTTGTCACGTGTATGCTCGGTCGACGCGTTCTGTCTCGATTCCCGCGCCCGTATACTGTGAGTTATCGTTTATTCTCGTTTTTCTTGTTCCCCAACTTGCTTCAGATGCGGATATTGTCTGTAGTCGCGCCAAGAACCACTACGATCCTCAAGGCACTGTTGACTTCTCAGACTCCGCCACACAGGCAGATACCGCGCAGGCTGAAGGTGCGATCGAGGCGTACAGGCGGGGTTTTAAACCATTACATGCAAACATGGCGTCGTTGATGTACTTTTCTTGATCACCTTGCCATTGGCAGGTGATACACCAAGGACCACTGTTCAACTTCCCACTGCTATTTCGTTTTACCAATTCTCTGCCCAATGTAAAACCACGAAACAATACACCGTATACATTCAACATTCCTGTGTTCATTCTTCGTATTGAGCAATAAAAAAAGTTCATCTCCGCAGCCAAGCAGATGCCCCACTGGTGCTCAACTGATCAGAAACCACCACCCCCCATTGATGTATGTCGCGAAAGTAAGCCATGCGCAGTAGGGCCAGATGTTTTGCTCATTGCCCAGATGTGCAAAACGCCCTGTCGCGAACACCTCGTTAAACCATTGAAGTCTGAACGCAAAAGAAGGGGCGCGGACAGCGACGTACAGTTTACTCCCACTGATACCGTTCTCCAGTACCAGAACCGCTTAGTGTACCAAGGGCCAGAGGTACCACATTGATGGGAGTGTGGAAGTCATGATAGAATATTCGGAGAGGGTAGACACTGAGTATTTATAATGGGAGTTTACTGGCGATCGGGTACAGGAGTAAAAGAGATCAACGATTATTTGTGACGATGTCCGTTACCCTGTACACCGGGAGTGAAATACGTGGTCTACAAGTACACGCCATCTTCTTGGCCATGGTCTTCTTGACTCTCCGGGTTCGGCTCTGGTGTGTCCTCGACGTGGGGAATGTCGTCATCTAAGCCGTTTGATGTGGAGCTGATGGTATTGCGTGGGCGTCGACTCTCCATCCCGTTTCCCGAACTAGCCGAAGGAGGATATGTGTGGGGTTCAGATATACCTTCTGAACCACCGGAAAGGCCGTGATGGGTTAATGCCAGCTTGAGGATGAATATACGCTCATCCTGTGATGCTCTAAGTGTCCTCAGTCCTGCAAGGAATGAACATGGTGCAGTGATACGTGCATTGTGATCTCGTTCTCCTTGATGGCTTGACAAACTTCTGGATCTTCTTCTTCTGGCGAGAGTTCTCGCAAATATTCTTGCAGCTCGTCTTGAGTCCGCTTCAAATGCGACAGTGAGTTCTGTAAGCGGGCGATCTCTGATCGACGCTGTCAGCAGGAGAAGACGCTCGTTGACAATTTTCGGGATAATCTCACCATCCCTTGCTACTGCAGGATCCAAAGCGATGGCTTGTTCGAGAGTGAACGGCTGAGGATGTCTAGCATTGTACTCCATGTCGACGTCGGATCGATGAAAGGAGGAATCCGGAAAGAGACTTCTAGCTTGAAAATCAAGCCCTGGATACATACACCTCGATCACCGTGACTGAATCTCCTGCTCAATCCTGATCAGTTCGAAGCTGCTCTTCACGATTCAATTGGGCCTTCAGGTCGACCATCCATGTCTCCTCCATTTCTTGTCCTCGTCGACACCCACGACGTGCAGGAAGACCTCCTCCGTGCCGTTTGCCGAGTCACTTCGGTGATCATCAAACCTAGCCACAACGCCTCCACATTTTCTGCCCGCCACGTACTGGTCGATGATAATTTTGCAGATGTTGACCAGATCATAACCCATCTTGACAACGGCACTGAAAAGGCCATCGTGCCACTCTCCCTCGCAAAAAAGCTAGTTGGCCTTGTCCCTGCCGCCCGCCTGCTACTTCTTCTCGACGCCGCCAATGTCAGTGCTGTTCCCGACTCCCTCCGTAATGCCGTCTCTGGCGTCCTGCTTAAAGCGATCTCTACCGATGTCGACCTTATTCACTCCATCTCCGCTTTCTTTACCGGTCTTTCCATCTACATCTTATCGGATGACAAGCCTACTCCGTCGATGATAAGAAAACTCACCGGAATCGGTGCATCACTCGTCATCCCTTCTCAGAGCTCGGGAATTCCATCACCATCGCAGATGCTTTCCTCGCCCCAATCGTGTCCGACAGATCTGACGGGCTCTTCCCGACGATCGTCTCATCATACACCCAAAGTGGCAGACCCCTTGGTCTCGTCTATTCATCCCGCGAGTCCGTCGCCAAGTCCATCATGACAGGCAAGGGCGTATATCAGTCTCGCAAACACGGTCTATGGGAAAAAGGCAAAACTTCAGGTGCCACTCAGGACGTCATGGGCATTCGCATAGACTGCGATTCTGATGCACTCCAGTTCTCTGTCGTGCAACACGGAGAGGGGTTCTGCCATCTCCCACAACCGACCTGTTTTGGCGACATTGATGGACTTTCCGCTCTTGAAGCCACCCTAACCTCCCGTCTCGCGAACGCCCCAGAGGGCTCATATACGCGCAGACTGTTCCATGACCAGGAGTTGCTACGAGCTAAGATCAAGGAGGAGGCTGATGAGCTCTGTCGCGCGGAGACTAAGGAAGAAGTGGCTTTTGAGGCTGCTGATCTGATCTACTTCACTTTGACAAGATGTGTCGCTGCCGGAGTGACCCTCCGGGATGTCGAAGAAGTACTGAAGAAGAAGGCGAAGAAGATCACGAGAAGACCAGGGAACGCAAAACCTCAATTCATGTCGGATGGCAAGATCCCACAGACGCGCGATACACCAAAAACCTACTCGCCCTCAAAACCTTTCTCCGCTGTGGATCCAAATGCACCTATCGCCATGCGTACTGTGGATCTTTCCGCCGCCACACCGGATGAACGCGCTCAGCTACTCAAGCGTCCAGTGCTGAGGTCCGACGAAATGATTGCTAAAGTCAAGCCCATTGTCGATGACGTTCGCAAGAGGGGTGACGCTGCTCTCATTGAGCTTACCGCCAAGTTCGATAAGGCGCAGCTTGACACACCTGTTCTCCTCCCGCCATTCTACCCGCTCGCATCTACAGCAGCTCAGGGATTAGACCCATCCGTCCGGGACGCTATCGACGTTGCTTATGCCAATGTCCGCAAGTTCCACGCAGCACAGGTGGACGGTAGTCCGCTAGTCGTTGAGACCATGCCTGGCGTGACTTGTTCGCGATTTGCGCGGCCAATAGCCCGCGTTGGGCTTTATGTGCCTGGAGGGACAGCCGTTCTGCCTTCTACGGCCCTTATGCTTGGCATTCCCGCACAAGTAGCAGGGTGCGAGCAGATCGTGCTCGCGACACCCCCTCGCGCCGACGGCAGCGTCTCCCCTGAGGTCCTCTATGTTGCGCACTTGGTCGGTGCGCACGCGATTCTCAGGGCTGGTGGTGCCCAGGCAGTCGCTGCTCTAGCGTATGGCACCGAAACATGTCCCAAGGTTGACAAGATTTTTGGCCCGGGAAATCAATGGGTAACAGCAGCGAAGATGTTCGTCCAGAACGACACAGAAGCCCTGGTATCCATCGACATGCCAGCTGGCCCATCGGAAGTACTGGTGAGTGCTGTTCTCGGCCTTACTGAACGTGGTGCACTCGCGATGTGCACCGCGTTCGTTGTTCTTGCACGAATAACGAACGCGGCTGACCTCTCCTTAGGTAATCGCAGACGATTCCTCCAACCCCGCCTTCGTCGCTGCCGACCTCCTTTCGCAAGCCGAACATGGCGTAGACTCACAAGTTGTCCTTGTTGCCTCTTGCCTCTCGGACGACAAACTCAGGGAGGTGGAGGAAGAGGTTGACAAACAAGCGCGTGCTTTACCCCGTGTTAACATTGTGCGAGAGAGCGTATCGCGGAGTCTCATCGTCCGAGCTCCAGACCCAGAGGCGGCCCTACAGTTCTCGAACGAGTACGCACCTGAGCACCTGATTTTGCACCTGCAGAATGCGTCAGGGTGGGTGGGACACGTGAAGAACGCCGGAAGCGTTTTTGTTGGGCCCTATTCACCTGAAAGGTTCGTTTCCCCGAATATATGCGCCTTGATACGGTATGCTGAGACTAGTTCTGATAGCTGTGGAGACTACGCCTCTGGAACAAATCATACTCTCCCTACCAACGGGTATGCACGACAATTCAGTGGGGTCAACACGTTGTCATTCCAGAAGCATATTACCTCTCAAGAGGTTACTGTAGAAGGGCTACAAAAGTTGGGTCCTGTCGTCGTCACACTGGCGGATTGCGAAGGTCTGGATGCTCATGCGAACGCTGTGCGGGTACGGTTAGGGATCTAAGTAGACTGTAGAAGTTAAGATATTGTTTGTATTTTCGAGGCCAGTGATCCAGCCAACCCAGTTTACCTTTTCAGCTGCTGCTGATTGATGTCAACGCGAACGCTAGAACAACCCCAATGAAGATAAAGATAAGCAAGGCTCTAAGGAAATAGACTGTTCCACGTGTCATAACTTAAGGCATGATGATGATGGGTGGTGTCTATTGCTGAGGTACTTACACCTAAAATGAACGGCAGAACAGAGAGACAGAAAACAGTACGAGGCATGTGTATTAATTACTTCTGTAGAGTGCACGCTTAGCAACCTTAACGATAAGAGGTGTGTCGGGGAAGGCGAGTGCCTCGAGGTTCGTGGCATACTGGACAAAGCCAGATGTTAGTTCAAAAGCTAGAACGTTAACATACAACACTTACGGGTGTTGGCACATCAGCGCCGGTGACTCGCTCAACCGGTGCATCGAGGTAGTCAAAAGCTTCACTCTCGACTATTTGAGCACAGACCTCACTTCCCACACCGAAGGCAGGGAAACCACCCTCAACGATAAGTAGCCTAAAGAACAACTAAGCGAAACGCACCAAGTCAATTCAAAACTACTCACCGGTTGGTCTTTTTGACTGAGGCCTTGATGGTGTCGATGTCAAGAGGACGGATACTGCGAAGGTTGATGACCTCGGCTTTGATGCCCTCCTTGGCAAGGATGTCAGCAGCCTCCAAGCTGTGCGTAACCATCTTGCTGTGTGCGACAATGGTGACATCGGACCCCTCACGCTCGACCTTGGCCTTTCCGATTGGAAGTAGGAAATTGTCCGACATGGCGTCGGCTGACATGGGGAACGAGACACCGTACATCATCTCGTTCTCAAGGAAGACGACTGGGTTAGGATCCCGAATGGCAGCCTGAACGACAGGTGTATGAGATCACGCATGCGATGATAGAAGTAACGGACCTTGAGAAGACCCTTGCAGTCCTCGGCACTCCACGGGCTGACGACCTTCAGACCGGGGATTGAGCCGTACCACGCGGCGTAGTCTTGTGAGTGTTGAGCGGCAACGCCAGAAGCGGCACCGTTGGGACCACGAAATACGACAGGACAGGGCACGTTTCCACCAGACATGTAGTAGGTTTTACCGCCTGAGTTGACGATTTGGTCGATGGCTTGCATTGCAAAGTTGAAAGTCATGAACTCGCAACTAGAGAAGAGGTCAAAATTGAACAGCACGTCGCATGGGTTTGGCTTACACGGGTCGGAGGCCAGAAAGTGCAGCGCCAACCGCCAAACCAGCGAAACCCATCTCAGTGATGGGGGTATCAACGACACGCTTCTCGCCAAACTTGTCTAAGAGACCCTTTGTGACCTAGGAGTGGAGGAAATGAGCTGGGGATTATTGTGTGGGGGGTGTTACGAAAGTCAAGTACCTTGTAAGCGCCGTTATACCGAGCGACCTCTTCACCCATGATGAAAACGTTCTCGTCACGCAACATCTCTTCCTCCATGGCCACGTTAAGAGCATCTCGAACTGTCATCTGCAGAGGAGTGAGCTCTATCGAGTACATGGCCGACGTGAAAGGTACACACCGAGTTTTCGCTCTGGGAAGCATACCCGCGAGCAAAAGTAGCTCTACGCAGGGCTATTGATGGGGCTGCACGAGCATTAAGAATTGCTGGGGCAAAGCGAGAGAAAGCGACGCGAGCAGCAGCAGCCATTAGCCTTTGGGACGAGATGGGGGAGGAGGAGGAAGATGTGAAACGGAGTAGTGAGTACTGAACCCGCGAGTGACTGAAATTTACACGGACCAACACGGGAAAAAGTGTTCCTTTGAGCACGCGCGGATGTTACGTACGCTCCTTGTCGTCCCACTACTTCTTTGCACAAACTCGTCAACGGGCGCCTTGCTCTCTCAGGCTCACAACATGTCAAAGCCAGTCGTACTCGTCACAGGCGCATCCAAGTCTCGTTTATTTAGTTCGTGTTTGGGGGGGAGTCGGACTGACTAGAGCGTTAGGGGCATTGGCTTCGCCGTCACCAAATCGCTGCTTGAAGAGCACAACGCAAACGTTGTCGCTCTCTCGCGGTCTATAACTCCTGAGCTGAATTTACTCATCGAGTCCCATCGCTCTTCTTTATTCGCCATCTCGTGTGATATGTGAGTCTACGTTCACAGCCTCGTCAACATTTCGCATCGAACAACTGCATATAGCACAGATGAAGTCGCTCAGGCACGTGCATTCAGTGACGCGAAGGATAAGTTTGGGCCGGTTCTCGACGGTCTTGTGCTGAATGCTGGCACCTTGGATCCCCTGGCGCGCATCAGCAATACGACCATAGCCCTGGATGCCTGGAAGCGCCACTTCGATGTCAATTTCTTCTCCCTCGTCAGCGCTCTCCAGGCTGCCCTGCCAGCTTTGCGCAGTAGCCCCAGCACGGGTAGAGTCATATTCATCAGCTCGGGTGCAGCTACGGGCAATATACCAGGTTGGGCAGCCTACAACGCTGGCAAGGCAGCAATGAACAGTTTGGCAAGGTATGTATATGCGTGCTCCGATCAAGTCGATAACTTCGTTCTGACGGACTTCCTAATAGAACTCTGGCCAAGGAAGAGCCTACCATCGTTTCGTTGGCATTTGCTCCAGGAAAGGTTGATACCGCCGTACGTAAATCGTCGCTGATCACCTCATCGAAACTGACGAGCGTTGCTCTACAGATGCAGGAAACTCTGAGGAGCACTGGCGATGCTCATATGGATGACTCCGACCACAAGATCTTCATCGACGCTCACCGAGAAGGGACATTAGTTAACCCATTCGACGTCGGATATGTGATTGCCAACCTCTCCCTCCGTGCCCCGCTCGATCTCAGCGGCTCCTTCGTACGGTACAATGATGAGCATTGTAAAGAGTTTGGAAGGAAGTGAAGTAAATTGAATAACGACAATACCAAGTAACGTTCCCTATCTTCATGTTCCTATTGGAAATGCAGGAAAAGAAGCAGCGAAGAAAGCATCCTTCTCATATCAGCTACAAACTCACACTTTGTTTCAAATATGTATTAGCATCGGATTCTGTTACCTACATAGGGCCGCTACGTCCATCGACCAGGCTTGTCCTTTACAAGCTATCCTCACAAACCAATCCATGGCGCAACAACAAGTGAGCAATCTATATGAACGCTTCACAGGGTAGTGCTTACTCCCCGTGTGGTTCAACTGAACTAGATCATAGACGTACATCACCACATCTTCCTCGATGCCCTGAAAAAGGTGGAGAAAAATACGGATGTAGGCTGGATCACACCGCCAGAAAACTTACCCTGGCAACCGTCATCGAGTATAGCAGCCATGGGCACAATGGGGATACAAACAGCATTCCTCTCGCCACCCCCTTTCACTTCTGCTGTCCCTAGCGCAGAGAACCGAGCAGAAGTAAGACAGTTGAATATCTATGCCTCACAGCTTTGTGTGGCGTACCCAGGAAGGTTTGGCTTCTTTGCTGGGCTCCCCCACTTAGATGATGTGCAAGGTTGGGTGGAGTTCCTTGCAACCTTCATGGAGTAAACGCAGGCCACCAGCTGACACTGATTCCTGTTAGGTGCTATCAGCGAAATCACCTTTGCCATGGATCACCTTGCCGCCGATGGCATCGCCCTCATTTCTTCCTACGGAGAAGGAAGATGGCCAGTAAGATTCAGGGCACCGTTTATCCATCAGCAGCACTTATGTTTCGATCGACAGAATATATAGCGGACGATTCATACGACCCTGTCTGGGATGAATTGAACAGGAGGCATGCAGTCGTGTTCCTTCACGGAGCACACACACCTTCATCAACGCCATATCCTCACCCCTTCCTTGGGCTCCCGATAACTGAGGTACGTGACCGCATCCCCTGTCGATCTCAGTTTCGCCACTGAATGAACAATCTAAGGTTCCAAACGAGACTTACAAAGCCGCCGCTCATCTCGTCGTCACCGGCAAGAAGCGTCGATTTCCCAACGTCAAGATCATCCTTGCACATCTAGGGGGCAGCATGCCGTTCTTGGCCCCTCGTGTCGCAGTCCTGTCACACCACATGGGGTGCCCCCTTACCCCTACAGAAATTCTCCAAGACTTCGGAAGCTTCTACTTCGAAACCGCCCTTAGCTCACACCCAACGACGCTTGCTGCTCTGGAGACTTTCGTGCCAGTTGATCATATCCTCTTTGGGAGTGACTACCCTGGTACAGCGTCTTTTCTGTCATCGAGGAAAGCGTACTCATGGAGCACACACATTCAGCGGTCAACACAGCGATGGCGGGGTGGTATACCAAACATTTGGAGGAGTACTATGCCAGCAAACCATCCACGCTGGACTGCATCCTGCGAAACAACGCGCTATCCCTGTTCCCAAGACTCCAGAAATCGGAGATCGTCACGGTTAGCGCCACCTCCGTGCAGGCTCACGACACGCAGTAATTTCGAAAGATATGCATTGTATGATGTGTGGATGACAGAATACGTCAGTCATGATACAAAGAGGGAATCTAGTAGGATCCATATGTATTCCGAACCGCGAAATTGCAGATAGATATCTATACTCCAAGTCTGAGAAAGCAAACATGTTATCAACTGGGAAGGCTACAAATGGTGGACTACCCACCTCCGTTTAGTGTGCTCATAGACAAGGTAGGAGATTGACACTGAAGGCACGACCTGCCAAGGACAACAGTCAGTAAGAGCAGTCCTCGATCTGGGGTGCAAAATCCAGACCTTTGCCAAAGTTGGGAATAATCCACGGTAAAACCCTCTCCAACCGTCGCGCTGATATGTCTTCTGGGCTACATCCCACACACCTGTATAGCGCTGCGGGTGACCCGTGGATCCTGAGGCTTGCAATCGCGTGCGGACCAGGTTCAGAGGGTAAACACTCGTAGCTCCAACGCTTCCCGAAATGCTTCCAAATGCGAGGAGAGCAAGCACGCCAGGCTCGTCCTTTCCCGTTGAGCGCAGGTACGCTAGTTTGAGAGCTTCGAAAGTACTCATATCAATAGCAGAGTAACTGTTAGAAGACGAAATTTCAAAACTATGTCCCAATGAGTCTGTCATGGATAACCACATACGGAAAAACTCCGACGAGACCGATCTATGATAGACTCAGGGGAAGTAACGCAAAGCAAAAGGCGGAAGACTGACAGTTAATCCACGATAGAACGCCCTCATGCCTCCTAGTTGCCAGACATGTCGCGCCGCACCCACCAAACTTCGCTTTCGGCCGCCGGTTGCACTCATCATTTGGGTCTATCAAAGCTGTATCAGCGAGACGGACCGGTACCCGATTAGTTCATACCTTCAACGTTTCAATTGGGTATATACCTGTGCCCGTAAGCACACAGTCACAATGTAGGGGTTTGTGACTTACTGAGCTGACTGGATATTCCACCTATGCCACCAGACAAAAAACGACTGGTACCGCTGATATCTCGCGAGTCTTCAACATGGTCCCAATGCTTGGCAAAGGCGCGTTTCTGTTGTCGAAGACTGAGTATTAATACGCATGACGTATGACGTGCGAATGCTAAGAAACGAACAGCTGTTTCATAGGCCATGAACTTTATGGCGGACTCTGGGAATATCTTCATTACAGAGAGTCCATTCCCTGTCCAAAAGGCCAAAACACCGCCCTCAGCATATATGCGCACCACAGCACCAGTAATAGCCTTAACGCCGTCCACGCTAGGTTTAGAGCCTAAAGCAGGCCCGCCCATCTCAGGAGGACGAGTTATCAGGAAAACTTTGAGACGATCGAATGGGGCCGTGCACGTCCGCGAAACTGGCGAAAAAAAGATGTCTGTCAGGAGTTGGTGGTTCTAGATGTCAAAATCTTTACCGGCACCAGCGACACCACCCGCCAACAGGAACCTGACTGCTGTGTTGCCCTGTAACCAGCCATGATGCTCCTCCGCTTCCTCTTCAAACTCGCCCTCGTCCTCATTGGAAAGATTTGATTCTTGGGGAGCCAATAACGATGGCAGCGGCGGCGAGTTATCTTCTGCGCTCAGAGTGACATCACCTTTCCGTGGGTCAAAGAAATTGACGGCTGCGACTCAAAGAAAGTGACGGGACGGCAGACCTTCCATAGTCACCCTGGCTGGACCTCTTCCGTCATCTCCCATGAACTTGTTGACCTCGTAGTATCGGTAGATCTCGGAAGTGGATGCATTCCGAGGTAGAAGTAGTAGGAAATCCCTGAATTCTCGAAAGCTGACAGCATGGGAGTGGGGCGATAGGGACAAGAAGGACATGAATTCTGCTAAGGCAGAGGGGGAGAGGGTAATGCCTGTAGATTATTGAGTACAAGCACAACCCATAGCGTCAGGATGACGCACCAGCCTTCTTCAGAGCAACCTGGAGTTCTCCCGAGTCCAAATGGCCGTTCCCGTCGAGGTCGAGTTCATCATGAAAGACGCTCCACAGCTCTATTCAAAGGGCAGTGAAAAACGACGCCAGAGAAACGATATGCTCCACCGAACCCTTACCAGCTTCCTTTGCTTCCGCATACTTCCGGAAATCGGGCCATTGTATGTGGGTCGGCCGTTCGTTGGGTATGTGGCGACCGCACCGCCCCAAGAGTTCGTCTTCATAGATCCTCCGCATGTGCTCAGCCTTTTCCGGTATTAGCGTTTCGCCATGTAGGATGCCCCGTGTAGCCGCGGTGTCCGAACCATGGAAGCTTGAATTGGGCAGGTGTTTCCAGATATCATAGAGTCTCCGTTCCCTGGTTTCTTTTCCCTCTTGTTCACGGAAGTCATCAAGGCTATGAGGCGTAGGATGATAAGGTGGAGGGTCGGACCTAAGCCTTGGAATGAATGGACGATCCTGTGCGCCAGAAAAACTCGCTTCGTAGATTTCGCGTCCAGTCGGGTGAGGTCGTGAGGAACCGTGGACCATCGACATGGCTCCCCCGGAATGCAAGCAAAGCTTTAAACTGCGATATCAAGGACAGATGATAATTCGCAGTCAGATATGTAGATAAGTACAGTCAAAGAGACATTGTCGTTGAGATGCCGTGGTTAGTCGAATGCGCTGCTTCAATGTGGCAAGGGGGTTTACTTGGGTCACAGTCCTGGAGGGCTTGCTACTGCTTATTACGCCCGAGCCTGTCAACATTGAATAGTACATACTTCCAAGTAAATAACATATCCCAGTAGAGAGAGACTGGCAAGCTCCTCTAATATTAACCTAGCCAAGTAAATAAAAAGGTAAATAACTACTAGTCCCTTTTTCTCTTCCTTCTCTGCCTGATTACCAGGTTAACCATTATCTGAAAAGTATAGAAGTCATGGTTGTAATATAAGTACATTACGATGCGCATACAAATCGGGAGCTTCGTAGTCCCAGGAGACAAACCAAGGGTGGCAAGCTAGTGGCACGAAAGATAGTCTCTGAGTCAGGCCCGACACAAGAACGTGGATACCACCATGGATCCCACGCGTTTCAGCCCCTGCGCCAGCGCTTCACGAAGTGGTCTAGGCTTTGAGTTCGTCGGAATAGGTGGGAGAGTTTCTACCTTTGTTCGCACATGTTCGACAGATGCTTCCTTGCTGGCAGGCTCAATCTTGACTGTCACGGGATGACCAGAACGAGAAAGATTCTCAGTCCACTTTTCAGAGTACAACGTACTAGAGGGGGTACGACTGTGAGCCGGTGTGCAAGTCGAGGCCAACGTGGTAGCATATTCACGGCCAGCATGGTATGTGAGCGCAGGATACTCATGTATCGATAGCGACGACGGCGGGGTAGGCAGAGCAGCCTTACGTTGGTCAAAGGAAGGTCGGATAGGTTCGGGTCTGAGTAGCGGTACTGTCTGCTTCACCTCGCAGGCTCCAAGATCCGGAACATCCTGCACTGGGATCTCGGGCAGCGGTCGAGAAGGGCGCACCACAGTCGAGAGTGGTGGTGGAGGCAGAGGTGGGGAAGACAGAGGCGGTGCAGGTAACGGTGGAGAATTGCGCGCCTACAGACGCGACTGAATTGAATGTAAGTAATATATGAGAAGGAAAGAACACCCACCGTATGTGTTGCGACAGTAGGTGAGTTACATTCCGACTCAACGGATCTTGATTTCACACGTGGGAGAGGGGGTGTTGGTGGACGATATTCCTTCTGAAGGTTCAGTCCCTGGTCAGCGATTCTAAAGTAATAGATTGCTCACTGCCTGGGCCCTACGTTTCAAACTGCCACCTGGTCGTGTCCAGGGTGTGGGAGAATGAGGGCGAGATAGCGGGTCGCCATCGAAACTTTCGGAAGGGGAGGGTGGAGGAAACGTGTAGCTTCTCGAGTCAAAATTCTGTGACTATGTGAGCATTGCCACATGGGTAAGTTCGCTGAGCACCGCTGCCCACCGTGCTAGCCGGAGACTGCCGCAAAGGCTCTGCTTCACAGTCGAGATCGCTTGAAGGCCCTTCGTGTGTCGAAAAATCGACTACAGTGTTGATAGTTGGTAGGGTTGAACGTCGCTCTCTGGAAACGACCCTGTCGATAACGTCGCGCCAGTCTTCGGGGAGCTAGATGATTATGCATGTAGTCACCTTCTTTCGTGGAATAATTAAATCACCTACCGGTGGTCTGTCAGTTTGAACCGGGGAGTTCGAAGAGACCGAAGAGAGCGAAATCTGCCTGAAAGGCGCTCCCGGAGACGATGGCGGAGAAGGCGGTGGCGATGGGATGAATTTTGGGACAGGCTTTCTGTGGCTCATTGACCGGATATGCTCCGCGTGAGACATGACCGTTGAACCCGATGGCTCTCAACAACCACTGCTGAAGGTAGAATCCAGCGCTGAGTTATGAAACCACTAGAGAAGTAACTTCAAGTTGGTGGACTGAATCAGGAAGAGTAATTATTATAGCGGGTAATGAGTGGAAAAACATAAGCACCCTCATATAGGGAAGGGGGGCATGCTTGGAGCCTGGCCGCAGGCGGTAGTCATTCAGGTAACCTGCCTTCATGTCAAAAGCCACGTTGAATGCAGGACGCTCATGAAGGAAAAGCGCGGCTCACCTCATGTTTTCCATAATGATGCAGTGCCTGCGAATAGCCGCAAGGTAGACCTCGATCGCGGTAACCACGTATCTTCGAAGCGTAGAGAAAGCATCCCTCGTGGAGTAGTCCCAAGCACGTCATGACTACGATCGTAGGCGAGTTATGAATTCGAACCTCCTAGTATATATAGCAAGCGATTGTTGAAGCGAGGAACTAGTTCCTGTTCAACGTGAGTTTGGTTTCAGTGACTTGTCAGTTCTGGGCGCTCACAAATGAAGTCGAATCTCGACAGAGAAGCCCTTGCTTTGAAGATGAAGCAGGGGTACAGTTCCGGATAAGGCATGTCCTGTAGAATGAAACTTTTGCTGCTTTGGTCAAATTGCCACTGCCAGCTTTTCCCCATACACAACTTTCGTCACAAGGTATTTGGAACATCTCTATCTACATTTCCCCATCGAGTGCAACGAAAATATTAAATACATAAGTCATGAAACAGATGCAGGTTTCAATGTTCAGCAATCAGAAATCTATGCATGAAGACAGAAGAGGGGTTGTGGTCGCATGGCAAAGTATATGCGTGTACAGATGTGGTCATTCAAAGTTATTAGAAGGTAATCATGATATTAGGGGTATCGCTTCTCTGTGGACTCCGAGTGAGGAAAGGTACCAAGGCCAGTTAATGATCATTATTCGTCAGGACATTAGGAAAGATGCTCTTGTTTGGGATAAAGGATCTTCAAAGCCGGAGCGGAGAGTCAAGGCAATGAAGCCTTCTCTTCGACGAGTGCGTCAAATTTTGCCATGTCTTGATTACGTGACCGAGAAGGCATTCGCATCTTCGTCTTCCAGTCGCGAACCCACATCCACCGAGACAGACGTTCGTGATCAGCAGACCTCGTCCTGTCTGATTGCCACGAAGCCGACTTCTTGGATATAAGCGCACGCAGCCGATCCCGTCCGAGAATAGGTGCAAGCGACAGGAAGGACAAGAATACGAGCTTAAAGATGATGTCGGGAGAAGCTAGCAATGAAGCAACTGTCTGGTGGCCTGGCAGTGGAGCGGATGCCACTGTTTGGAGAATGTCGCCGATCTAGCAAAGAAGTATTAAGTTGTGGGCTGCATGACACAACCGGAACACCAACCTGACACGTGACCGCTGTCCAAGGTAGACAACCGATGAATGCGCCCAACAGACAATCGGACAATGGTACATTGCACACGCCGCACGCGATGTTAATTCCCGACCAAGGCACAACCCCAATGAGGCGCAATATTGACAAACGGACCCACGCTGGCGATTTTGGTGTCGAGCCAGTGGCCAAGTCGGATTCACCTTCCAGGGCATTTCGCGTCATGTCCAGCGCACGGGGGAAGAGACGGCTCAGAACGGGAGCTAGGGGCATGCACAGAAGGGTGGCAAACACGGATCCGAATGTTGTCAAGATTGACAGAAGTAGGGTGGCTAATAATGGGTGAAACAGGGCACCAGCCAATACATTCTGAGCCGAAACATTCAGTCGCGTATACCAGATATATAGTAATACTAAGTGCTTACCCAAATAACACTCCCTGGAATGGACCACGCATGTTTCCAGGCCGCAGTGACAGACAACACACCGACGACATGTGCCAGGGGACCAGCTCCACTCTGAGAGTATTTCTGGAGCTCTTGACCAAGCTCAGCCACCTCGGAGAGCGTTCGGGGCCAAGTGATAGAGATGGGTAACGAGTAAAGTGACAAAAAGACCACTGCGGTGGAGAGTGGAAAGAGAAGGATGACCAGTAATATAGGTGCATTAGCCTTATAAGACGTCAGAAGGTGCTTGATACGGAGTACAGAAGGGAGAATAAATGCTAACCGCAGGAGTACGGGGCCACCAGCGACGTGACTTGGGCCCTTTCTCGTTTGAAATATCACTGAACGTGGACAAAGAAGATGCTGAAAGAGGTAGGACTAGGTCGTCCTCACCGCTGGAGTGTGGAGACGCTAAGGGGGATGACCAGTTGATGTGGTGCTGTACATGTTTGGGCACGTGAAACAAATCAAAGCACTTGGAAGCTATCACAGCAAGCATGGAAGGGGAATGGAGTTGGTCGTGTGGCTGGGTAGCAACAGGAGAAGAAGGTTCTGAGGGCTGTTGAACAGGGAGGACCAGGGAAGAGGAACGACGTCTGGCAAGGGTGTTTATTGATAACGCAGGACGTAAGTTCGTGGAGGATGCGCGAACCCTAGTAGGCGGAGGGACAGCCAACGACATTCGGACCAAGTGAGCGCAGGTGTTGGGGTATATATGAGGACAACGTTCAACGTTCAACATGGCGGGCCATCACAAAAGCCTACTACGTAATTCCGATGGAAACACGGCACGGCACCTCGGCATTCTCATCATGGATGACACAGGTAATAAGCGATCCAATCTCGGGACATCGTCCGACGGTCACGGCTGTGATTATTAAATTCACCAAAGCCTTGGCTGACATGGGGCAACCTCCGTTGCCCACAACGTCGAGCACGACTTATCAGCTCTCACCTTCTAAGGTGTCCTTGGTTCGGTAGACTGGTAGGATGTGCACCGCTTCATGATCACTCGCAAGATCCGATGTCATTCCTTGTACTTGACAGGCTTGGATGACAGAGCGGAAAAGAAGCCGACGGCTTACGAATCACAGTCTTGCTCAAGTGAGTCAGACTAGTCAAGTCTGGCGAGATTGGTGAAATATGTATGTATGGCCCACGAGTCGAGATGATTGCATATAGGTTTACAAAACATAACACTGTACTGGGTAGGGAGGGAATGACTTCGATCCCAAAAATGAGCATAGCATCAGATTGTTTTCAGTGTGTCCTCCGGCTCTCCTGGATGACTGCACCAAGTTCCTCCAACTTGCGCTTTGACCGCAACAAGGTACCAAGCTGATAGCACGTTCATCATGAGTCACTGCAAAGACTAGTATCTTCTCTTCCAAGTGGAAACTTACCCGCTTCTTGGTCAACTTGCGCGCCTTTTTATCCTGCAGAGACTAGTTTAGAAACACGGGTTGCATAGACCAAATTGCGAGACCATACCTTGGAGTTTCTCAACAACTCCAATACTCGTCGTTCATAAGGAGAGAATCCTGCGACCTCACGAATGATGGACCGCACGAACTTGTTTTTGGTGGATTGGATGCCTTTCCGCTGACTTGGGCGGGAGGTCTTTGGAAGCGCAGTCGTGGGGTGGCCTTTGTTTGGGCCGTAACGGACGTCTATTGATCGAGGGTTTAACCTCTCTTCCAGATCCATTCAAAGACGGACTCACTGCTTCGTGCCATGATCTTGACGGTCTTGAAGATGCTGTTCTTACCAATGTCCAAAGCCGTACCACAGGCAGTCACCGCGACCGTGAGTAATGTGGCTGTGTCTTGTGGCTTGCATCTGTACAGTTCTGCTTCCACGCTTAGGTTCCTTTCCACCTTTGGTAATCCAAGCAAGATCAAATACCGCGGAAAAAAGCCTAATATAGGCCCCTGAACCTGATAGCAACAAATAGACTGCATTCGAGTTACTGTACTGTAGTTCTAAAATTCATACAGAAACTCGACTATAGTTGACGTGAATGTGGTTTCCTGCAACTTTAACAAAACTACTTAGTAACGTCTAACAACTCTTACCCTACCCGTTCCTCTCGCCGCTATAGCACTTGGGTCATCTTGATCCTTAGGCATTAGACCGGAGGTTGGAGACGTGCGAGCAGAGGAGGGTAGGTGGATAGGTGTTGGAGGCCGTAGCAAATCGACGTATTGCTCACCTCGAACTTGATGCCTTCGTGCACTATTATCCTCCTCCTCCTCCTCCTCCTCCTCTTCATCATCGTCATCTTCCACAGCATCCTGTCGGTGCGAATGATGTCACTGGTGTGAGTTGGAGAATCTGACCAGTGATGATATAGCCCTACCGGATCGAAATCCTCCATTTGTCTATCACCTTCTTCCTCTTCGTCATCGACCTCATCGTACTCCTCGTCGTCTATCCAGCGTCCCCGCCAGTCCACCATCTCTAACTCCTCCGGACTCTGAGGTCTCAGCCGCAACCACAGCATCCGCGGTCCAGACTTAGCCCGCTCGCTCACTTTGAACCCGTATATTCGCGGCTCGTAAATGTGTCCTTCTGGTCTCTTCTGACCTCCATGTGGATTGGGATTTACGAAAGTTGAGCGCCGTGAAGAGCTATTAACCGAATCGGGAGAACGTCCAGGCGACAGCGAAGATTCGGCAGATGTTGAGGGCTTCCAGTAGGGTGCGGGAGCGAGCTCACGGTAGCTCTGGAAAAACAAATGTGCGAATGTAGTACCAAAGAATGCCCCTGCATTCCTCAAACTTTCGTCAGCTTCTGGATTCGCAGCGGCACAGGGAAAAGACCCAACCGTCGACCCCCTGGAAGCGGCTGCTAGGGGGACCGTATATATCATTACAATTTGGACAATAGAGCTTCACTGTATCAATGCCCGGAAGATCCGAGCGACCGCAGGGTACAACATTGCATCCCACACAGTAAACCCTCGGACAGACGCCGAAGGCAGCACTCTCGTACTTATCGACCTACGTGCAGCTCAGATCAGACAGATCAAATGGGAATGTTTGAGCAAAGACCAACCATGGCTTGCAGGCCGGCGCGTGTAAGGATGTAGCGCTGATGAACGAGTCCATATAAGAGTTCAGCGGATGCCTCGACTATGGAAACATCTGGGATCTTTGAGGTATCTTCATCTAAATACGATCAAAAGCGTGAATAAGTTGCCGCGACGAGTCAAAAAACATACCTGGCTCAACGTCCAATACCATCTCCATCGCTTCCTTCCAAAAAGGTACCATGGTATTCAAACCGGTAAGGTTAAAATCATCTTCGATAAAATCCTCAGACACTTCACAAAAATACTCGTGGCCGGGTAAAGAGCAGAACCAGCTGATCCACGTGAGCGTTGATGTGGGAGTAGATGATGCTGGTGAAGCCACGAGTGAAGTCAGTGCCAGTGGTTGACAGTGAACTTAGCACTGGAAACAAAACTCACTGTACCCCTCTTCCACTTCTTCCATTACTCCATCCGCCTCGCCGTTTCCACTGATAGCTTCTTCTTCGAGCTCAGCCTGCGCTTCGACCTGCTCTTGTGGGCGTGACATGGTTCGTGCAGCTCCAACAAGCTGACGGTCCAAGACCTACCCCCATCCATCCTCGATCAGGCAATGTGAATATTCAAACTCCGCATCGTCAGGTACCAGCTGGTCCAACTACTGCATATTACTGTCGATTCCTTTCAAGCACACAACTGTACATATGCCTAATGCTGAGATGAGGTCTGTTGCCCTACAGATCTTCATGAAGCCTGGAAACTACACGTTATCTGTTCGCTCACACGGCCTGCCCAGAATGAGGATCCCATGATGAGCAGCAGCAGTAGCTGGCCGACGGCCCAGCTGAGACTGACGTATAGCCAGGCCTTCCATCCCTCTAAGGCCTTTACTTCTGCCGCGAATGTGCTCACCGTGGTCAGGCACCCACAATACCCATCGCCCAAGCCCTGGAGTATGGAACACGCGTTAGGAGAAACACTGGATGGTACACCCTGCAGAACGTGGAAGAGGCCGAGAAGCGCGGTTCCAAGCGCATTGGCAGTGAAGGTGCCTAAGGGAAAGAGCTTGATTCGAGGGTTTAAATTTATCGAAAGCAAATATCTTGTTAATGTTCCTGGGTATGAGAACAGGAGTGCGGCAGTCGCTTGGTGGCGGTAATTGGCAGGTAGGCGGAAATATGCAGGGAAGGTGGCAGCGTAGGTCAGGACAGATATGACCGTGAGGGTGTAGCGTACATTCTTGCTTGGTGGTCGCAGGGCTGGAAAGTATGGCACAATCAAACCAGAGATGTACACCCCGAACGTAAGAGAAGCCAAGGACAGCACGAGGGTCACCCAGGTTTTGGTGAGACCGTCTATGAACTAATAATTAATGTGAGGCAAGATCAGTTGAATATGAGTAGCCGTACTAATGAACCTACATTTTGAAGACCTGCTCGGTGGAACTGTCCGGTATTGACCCACGAGTCAAACACATCCACCTGCCAACCTGAAAATGTGGTCAAAGATCCACAGAAGCCTGTAGGACGAGCTTGAGTCTAGAATTGAGATAGCGGAGGATGCGGCGGCCGGTCTGACCTGTGGTAACTGCTGTGTATAAGGGTCCATAACTCCGAGCGACTCAATAACCAAGCAGCTGTAAGGAGGAAACGTGCTCACAATCTACCGAAAGGAGCTTTCGTGCCTAAACCAATTCCCATGATAAAGCAACCAGTTGCCTGAATGTACGCCAACGGAAATATGCTCTGACCGCTGTACGTCACCAAAGCTTGTAGACCAAGCCTCGAAAGTACGCCGAAAATGGAAGCTGGCATCAGGAGAGCAAGGACGTGGATAGAGTAGGGGGAATAAATTTTAGAAGGGGGTAGCTCCTCCACATTGCTGGGGGGTTGATCGATAGTAGCAAGAGAATCCGCACTGGCAACAGTTTGGTGGCGAGCGATGATGGAGCCAACATCGGGGTTGTGCGCTGTTAAGTGAGTTGGTGGCATTTGACTTGTTTTATCTCCCACTGGTGGTACCATGGTTTTTGACGGTAGGAGATTGGGGATTCGAAGATGACATCGACCGAGGCGACTGCCCTTGGGTGACAGGCCAGAGGGCGTTATGATCTACTGCGTCACGAAGTCGCTGTGTACAAACCTCGTCGGGCACATAAATCCCCAGGCGTTAAAGTAACAGTCAAACGTTTATAATTTTAAATAAAGATTTTGGATAGCACTCGACAGTGGAAAGTCTGGCTATCTCTCATATTAGAAGACGACTATTATGGTGCCTAGGAGACTAGCTATCTCCAGCTCCACCCACTGCAACCTCAGACGCAGGAAGGGTTTTTGGTGGGGTTGGGATTACTTTTCCCACTGGGTTAATAGACTGACTGGTATGTACGGTACCACCACCAGTCAATGACGGTGCTGCACAGGATTCAATTCACCACTAAGTAGTATGTAGGAACATTGGATACGACAGTAAGTTGTATGAACAAAAGACATCAATACAGGTGTCAGATAGGCGCGAAGCATAGCCCCGTATTCGACGCATGAGCACGAAGACCAACCAATCTACGAGACATGCATTATAACCCTCATTTCCATCACGGAAAGCTTTCTGGGTCCTCGCCATTTAGTGGACCAGCGTCGAGAGCAAGCTTGCTGACCACCTGGGTTTAGATAGACCGTGATAAATGTAAGATGGAAGGAAAACTCACCAACATGCACAACCAAAAATACCAGTGTCTGCTTATTAATTAGGGCAGGTCAGGTGCATGCAATTAGTGCTTATATGAGGGTGCGAGTTGCGACAACCGAGAGCGACTGACCTGTTCGGCTAACTTAGTTTCAACACCATTCACGTACTTGGTTTACGAGTTATATGAAGATGTTATCGAAGTACCAAAACTTGATATTCCGCTGGCTCCCGGTCAGAGGTCGAGTATCGGTCTGCAAAGTTCTGGGTGAGCTGCCTCACTTTGGGGTGTACAGCTATCTCACGCATCCTAACACACGGCCAGTGTATTTTCAGCCTATAATCCATCCGCAACGGCTCCGAGACACGGTTTAAGGCTGAAACCCAACGCCACCGCGGTGGTCCGTCTCAAAAACTTCACCTGATGCAGTCCCCATCCTCTGCAATTCCAGACTTCTACTATGCGCTGTTCGCGTTTTATGAGCCTGCGTTGACCACCATCGGGTTCATAGGAACGCTATGTGATCCAACAACAGTAATTTATATATCCCCTCCTTGTTTGTTCCGCAGCTAATACCTTCCCAGAGCCACAACACCCAAGCCCCATGGCCAGTAGACAGCCCCCCTCCCGCTGTCCTGCCAAGAGCATCGATCGTAACAGTCATCCAGCTCGCGCATGTTTGCGCTCTTATGGGGATCCTCAACTTTTTCGTGTTGACAGCTGTTCGAAAGCACTTGGCGTCCCAGCTCGCAGTTCAGGAGAAGATCATCCAAGCAGTGTTAATCCCCCTTCTTCTTGGGGACGTCATGCATCTTTATGTCACACTATGGGCATTAGGCGATGACCGGTGGGATGTTGCCCAGTGGAGTCCAATGCTATGGACTACAGTGGTCTTAGGGTTTAGCCTCATGGTGCCAAGGATCATGTGGCATCTTGGAATATGGAGGTATGTTGACTCCAGAGACAGAGTTCCTGCGGGCAACAATCACATTCCTCCCGCGACACTGGCAGAAAAGAATTGACTACTATTAAGGAAGATTGTTATTACACATTTATTTCCTTATTTAACGAGTTTGCTTTTTGCAGACGAAATCTTTTTCTCATCCATTTCCTCGCCTTCTCAGAGTACATAACTGTGTACATATGGTATATCCCTTCTCTTCGCTTGAGCCTTTCAAAAAAGTGACGTGTGTACTATTACCCAGCTAATAAGGGCTATTGACAATGTGGGATCTGCTTTGCACACTGCTCATTGGAGCGAGTGATGTTCTGGTAGGTCTCTTCAAATTTTTCTTGTTGATCGCTAAAACGTTATTCTCCAATGCAACGATCTGACAGGTCATGTCATGAGCAAAAACGCTAATATGGGGAACGTGACACTTACAATCTCTTTATCATCTCCAAACTTGAAATTATCCTGGACCACATTGTCCTCGTACTTCTTAATCTCGTACTTGTCAAGTTGTCCCTTCTTGACCTTCTTGAAGTCCCAGGCGATGACATATTTCCCAGTGGAGGTAACAATGGCATTTTCTTCCTGGCCCTCCCCTTGATTAAACCTAACAAGACACATGATTCACAGAAATCGTGAGACCTTGTTTGCAATGGAACTTACCGAGCAGGAGAGAAGCTGATATCATGATTCATATATGCCACATGTTCACCACGTAAGGTCAGTCGTCGTGGCATCGGTTTCGCATCAGCAGGGAAGCTACGATCGAAGCCAAGAGATCCGGAATACCTCCCCTCGCCGATAAGGGTATCGATGAGTAGCAAGTAGCTCTTCGTCGTCGCAACTACCCACCGTCCGCTGGCAGTGACATCAATACCGATAATGGGATCTCCGAGAGGTGGCAAGGCCGTCTTCGCGTTCTTTCCAATACAGTCGAACAATCTAATGTCACCCTTCTGGCTCGCTACAGCGAGTTTACCGCTCTCTGTAGTCGCAACGCCGGAGAACTGGTTCTTGCTGACGTACTGCTTGTACTGACTATCGACCATCTTGCTGCCAGACATGCGCGGGTCTATACGGAAGAGCGCATTATGTGATGCGCCGACCAGAGTCTGCTCTCGGGTAGTTTGAGCAAACTTGTTGTCAGGCGCCATGTGATCGACGGTGATGTCTTCGTGAACCTTCCACTCCTCCACAACTTTACCGCGTTCGATGTCCATGCTATACAACGAGTGTGGGTTGGTGGGGTTCATCAAGATCATCTTCGAATCCTGATCGTGTAGCATGACCTTCAATGAGTGGCGTGAGCGGGTCTCTTAACTGTATAGAAAGATGAATGTACCTCCCGCGGCTTGAACTCCTTCCCTTTGGTGGTTGCGATATTGCTAATAGTGGCGAAGTACTTGACTTGATTGTCACCGGTGTGAGCGAATACCCCGATGTTATTTCCCCGCACAACGTAAGAACGATCGCCTTTATATCCTATGGTCAAGCGGGAGTTGCGCTCTCCCGAGAGTCTCGGAAGTGTTGATGCATCTTCCTCCTCCTCCCCTTCCTCCTCGTCCTCGCTCGGCTCTACATCCATTAGAAAAAATGGCTCATTCTCCACATGGTAACGAAACCTACCCTCATCAGGGTCGAGCTCAGAGAGAACTTCCTCCTCGTCCTCCTCTTCGTCTTCTGCATCGCGCATCTCCACGTCCTCAGTGGTGGAATTCATCACATATACTTGGTCATCCAGCTGTTCGATGGTAAGCGCTGTCTTTTACGCAAAGTCAAGGGTAGCCTACCTTGATCTTGGCCCAAGGCGTGCGATGCAGTGTTTCCCATGATGCTCGTGCGAAGGCCGCCTTGAAGTTGTCATAAGCCTCTTGTGTAGTGAACTGCAATGCCCAACTTCCATAAGTGCCTTCGACGTAATAATTCCATGTGAGAGAATGCATTTTTGGAGACCATCGTGGATTCATGTCAGAGGCAATCTTGTGCATTATCAAGTCCCCTTCGTCGCTTGTCGCCACAAGCCAGTAATTGTAATCATCGGATGTGCGCTCGACAATTTTCGCATCGAGGAGTTCGTCATGGAGGGATACGAAACCATCAATGTCCAAGTCCCAAACAAAAGAGTAAGCTTGTTCTTCTGCGAGCTTTGGCATACCGGCGCTGAGTGGCACGGTCTTGGCTTTGGGGACGGCAGTCTTGGGCGCGGAAATGACATGATTTTCTCCAGCTGAAAGGTCTTCCGTGGCTGTTGGGACGCTTGTCGTACCTTTCTTGACCAGAGAAGCCTTCTTGCTTGAGCCTTTTCCTTTAGCACCTTTGGGTGCGGGCGGTCTAATGAACGAATCCGTGAATGCGACATGTTTCAGCTACGCAGGTTACGCACTTCCAGATGAATTGTTCGAGCTCCGAATCATTGACGTTGTCGGCACTCGTCCTGTACTTGCGTTCATACATAGCACGGTACATGCAGGTCTCAAAGAACGCCCGTGTAGGCTCGTTTGTTTCCTCTGTCATAAGGAACTCGTAAAGCTCGTCAACGTCGCCATCCAGGTCGCGCCACACGAAAGAAGCTTCTTGTGGAGTTTCTCCTGGGCCAGGTCGGAACTCTAGCTCCTCGCTGATCAGAAATACTTTCTCCTCGTCGGCTTGAGTAATATAAGGATAGTTCCACGAGTAAACGGAGGTAACGCACTTTCATCCTCGTCTTCCAGTAATTCCTGATCACCTTCTTCGTATACACGGGTGATCACAAGCTGGAAGTTGTGGTCGAGCGACGGGACCCGTCGTATGGTGGCAATTGCCTCGTTGTATCTATGAGAGAATGAATAAGTGATAGAGGGACAAAATGGAAGTGTGAATTCTTACATGCATTCCCTCGAAGAGCGAATGTTTCCTGGCCTCACAAGGTACAATTGACCCGACTCGATCTTGACCACTTCGGCAGCATTGGGGTCCTCTAAAGTAAGGAGTAGGTGGACTGAACAGTGAACATGATTATATCGCGAGCCTGTACTTACGCCAGACTCTTCCTATTACTTTGATCAGTGGCGTCAGTAGCAGAGACGTGTTAAGCAGCGTAGAGCGACTTACAGCTCCTGAAGATGTTCATTGTGGCAAGTTACAAGCTTGATCTTAGCATGTCTGTCGTGACATGACGCGTTATGATATCAGTCACGCCATAACTAGTGACAGTGTGACGTCTCAGAGCTCCACTTTGCGGCATTGCCTCGCACTCAAATCAGTCTATGAAAATGTCATCGTCAAGAACTGAGAGCTCCTCAGGTACGCCCTCCACATCATTCAGTCTTTGTACTTGTTCATCTCCCCGCCACAATTATACAGGCAGCGCGCCGCCTTTGGGCAGTGCACCTTCGACACCTAACCTGAGAAACCGACCCACCAAATTCATGGAAGTAAGCCCAGGTTGTCAACCCTGCTCTGCACGTTTCTAAGTCAGTTTCAAAGAATGCAACTCCCTCCCCAACTTCGACAACAATGTCAGAGTCAGGCCTCAGCTTTCATCAAACGGACGACGCATCACGGGCTGCCGCCCTCCGTGCACATACGTCTGTTGGCTTCCTCAGTTCCCGTAAAATAACCATACGGTCAGACCCCGCACTTCTTACATGCTTTGACCCAGCAGATAAACAGCTCTATGATTATTGGGTTCCGAGGAGCTGAATATCCTTCCACCCTATAGAACTGAAGTATTAAATACACGGCGCTCAGGTTTTCAAGCGCGTATACCGGCCGATATCACCACAAACCTTTCTTTCCCACTTGAGCTATCGGATGTATTTTACGTCCGTGGACAACTACCAATGGTGACAAGGCTGCCCTTTACGAGATGGCAGAGAGTAAGACGTACTGTGAGCATGAACAAGTTGCTTACCAGACCGATTAAGAAAACGAGTTTGCCAGTCAAGTAGCAGCACCAATTGGGCATGTCTTCTGTTGTGTGGAGCAGCGTGCGCCAGACTGTTCGGTACCGATGTCCTTCTGATCCATGTCAAGACCATCGCAACTACTCTGGTGACGCACCGGATTACATTCCGCGACGACTGCAAACGTTTTGGTGAGTGATGACGTTTTTGACCCCCTTTCAGGACTTGAGATCGTTGCTCGCAGTCCCTGGTTCATAATCAAGCGACTCAGGCTGTGATGTATTATAAAATTCGATGTAGACTTCCCCCCTGAGTTCGAAAGACCAATCCAGACTTCGAACGCACGCCTTGAAGGTCCAATGGCAGATTTATGTAATGATCGATAACATGAGGCCACAGGAGAACTTCCCGTTGCGGCACCATTTACGTAAATTTGATTAATCACATTTGTGCTCATGTCCATACATGGTTGGACTTGGACCACCATGGCGTTGAAGCTCAAGCGGGCTAGTCATTCTCCATCGCCCTTCTCATGGGATGCACTCACACCACCAAGACATACCACACCACCCACTGAAGCGCAGGTAGCAGAGCTACCATCGCCACCAACATCATGGCTGTCTGCACGCGACATGAAGATATTCGGCGCTCAGCCACTGAGATCGGAGATCGGTGTTGTACGGTGCAGCGACTGCGACAAGCCAGTACTTCGGAGTGCTATTTCTGACCATGCGAGTGAGTTACAATACGATATACTGTCCTCTCAATGCTGTGTGTTGATGTGATTGACAACAACAGCTAATTGTAATGACATACGATCGGGCAAGAAGTGGGTAAAGAGTAAATCTGCAGACGGTGAAGGTGTGAACTAATCATCGTTCTTCGCTACGTTCTCATGAATTGACCCAAGTTCCTGTATCGCCCTTGTCCGGTAGTGGAACTGAAAAAGGGCAAGAAGCGCGCAGCAGAAGGCGAAGAAGTCGACGACCCGTCCGAGCCCAGCAAGAAGAAGACGAAGATCACAAAGGGGCGGACAAAGGGCCCTGTGGATTATGACAAGCAATGCGGTGTAATAAATGATAAGGGCCTCCCCTGCTCACGCTCCCTCACGTGTAAAGCGCACTCGATGGGGGCAAAGCGGGCAGTACAGGGTCGTTCGAAACAGTATGACGAGCTGCTACTCGAATGGAACCGCGCCAACAACCCCAATTGGGTTGAACCAGTCAAGAAAGAGACGAAAGCAGAGAAAAAGGAAAAGAGGGAGAAGGAGAAAGCGGAAAAGAAGAGACTTGCGATGGAGGCTGCCATTGCCTCTGGTATGGACCCCAACAAAGCAGGGACAAAGAAAGCGACGAAGAAGCCTCACGTACCAACAGCTACAAGCCGATATGAAGGCGATGATGGAGCAGAGAACTTAGATGATCTCGACTCGGAGGCGGAGGTTGAGTCGCTGGTGAAAGCTGTTCAGCAAGCGCGATCGAAGGGTATCATTGGAGTCCCACTCGCGGTACCAGGTTCGGAGAGTTCTTGGTTTGTTGTCAGGCGGGAACGCTTGCGCAATTGTCGGGAACTGCTGGCGAATGCTCTGGCGCCTGGTGGTGGACGCAGTGGGATCGCTGGGGGGGTGAACACAACAAGCATTGCCATAAGTTAAGATGATAGGGCTCCAGGGCCACTCCCTTCGTTTTCTATCTTACAGGACTCATATTTAGTACGGTTTACAACTTGTATCTATCATACTGTAGTTGTATTACACTCGGCATTGAAAAGAGATATTATTCTAAGCAGCCAACGATATCACGGACGATCCACCTCCACACAGTTGTCTGCCACAATACTGCCAGTGCCAGTGATACGTAACTCAAAAGAACGCTAGGACTCCAACACCCACAACTGGGTGACTTATAACTCAGGCCCAGGCCACCGCCGCTCTTACGAGCCCAGACCAACAGTACTCAGTACTCAGTAATGGTTCACTTATGCATCAACGAGCGCGAACCGAACCCGAATCCATATGTCAATTTCACTACCGTTCTCCCAATGGCTGATGCAACTGTCGAAGACGCTGCCCACCAACTTCTTCGCTCCCTCGCAGCTCAGGTGAAACCGGTCATGAAAGCACACGGGTTTGTTGTGAACAGCCTTGAAGAGGTGCGCGTCTTTAGCAGTCCCAGCCCCAGAGGATAAGTGACAAGTGGACCTTTGGAGCAGTACGAGTACAATCGCGTCTTTGCAGGGCGCAACTGGAATAATGGGGAGACCGTTGGTGGGTGACGGATCTTTCGAGATTTCTGACAACTAGTGACTCGTTGCGGTGTCCTCAGAACTTGTTTTGCGGTCATCAAGTGGGTCATTGCTACCCACTCACTGGTTGATGAGCACCCTATGCCATGAGGTATTGTGCCAGTGAAAGTGTAACTGGTCTTCATTAATTGACTTCAATGCTGGGAATCTCTCCTCTCCCAGCTGGCTCATATCAAGGTCTGTGCTACTCCAACTGTGCGGGAAATTGTAAATAACGCATTTTCGTAGCACATGGACCATGGACCAGCTTTCCAAGCTCTCTGGCGTCAGCTCCGGCAGGACGTACGAGCGCTGCAAAACAGGGGATATTATGGGGATGGTATGCTGTCCTGTTCCGTCTTTCGAGTTGGAGGCCTGATTGCCGCTCACCACCATGCCCTTAGGCTACTGGTCATCCGGGACTAGATTAGTTGACTCTGCCAAAATTGCAGGCCAGGGCATCGAGATGGGTGATGCTCCCGAGTACATGGTAAATTGTATGTCCTGTATCAAGCGATTCAGTTGGTAACGGCGTACATTAGTGCGGGGGCGCTCATTCACGAGCGCGACCTCCTTCGTATCAGCGCCGCACTCGCAGAACACAGCAGGCCGGTCCTTCGAATCTAACGGGGGCACAGACATCTAAGAAGCGGAAAGCGGGAGCTCGAGTAAACTCGACGGCTTTTAAATCCACCGGGAAGGCTCTGAATGAGGACGTTGACGAAGAGAAAAAAGCGCATGGTACAGGGTTCCGGAAGAAGGCTAGAAGGTTGGTGTGTGACTGTCATTTAACTATCCCCGACTGACGTGATGCTCGTCAGCAACCGCGCAAGGGAAGAGCGCGCACTAGCTGCTGAACGACGAATCCAAGCTCTTCAAGGTGGAGCGTCGACTTCGAGTCCTGCCATGCCATCAGGAGTTGAAGACAACTCGGACTCAGACTCAGCGGACGAGAAAGAACATGTCGAGACAGATCAAGACCGTCGTCGTGTGCTGCTAGAGACGGTTGACCAGAAGGACCTTGACTCGCTCAAAACTGCTGAATACGATTCTGCCGATGACGGTTTCTTACTCCCAAACGCCGGTCCATCCCGAAATTCTCTTGACGTTCAAATTACTCGCGATGAAGGCTCAGGGAGAGATCCTTTTCCCGGCAAGCCTGGTCGGAGAAAGGCGTCTCCAAGAGTCGAAGACATCCTTCCTGCAGTCCCCCGGAAGAAACAGAAAACACTACAGACACAGCTCCCATTGGTTGGAAATGAGCGTGACATTGCACAGACTCGTTTCACGGCACCTACGAGTGCGAAGAGAGAACCAGGAGGCGTCTGGGATTGTTTGGTGTGCACACTGTGAGCCTACAACGTTGCAATGGCTGGGACGCTACGCTGATATATATGTATATGATCGCTAGCACCAACGAGCCAGGCCATCTTGCATGCTCTGCCTGCAGTACTCCACGAGGAGACTGCGAGTGGAGCGGTAGCAGCCGACCAGCCTCGTAAGATCCAACTGTAAGGCTCCTCTCTTGGAGACAAGCATGTCGTTCCCCTTCTTATTCGAAAACTGAATGGGACCTTAGCCCACTTTATGGATGTGCTGGATTTAGATAGCCGTTACTCAGGATGCCTGCCAGACGTACAGCCGTGCGATCGACACGACACGAGTCTGGTAGTTGTAGGGCCCGGGCATGCACGACTCGGCTGTGTGTTAAAGTGACAGAAGGGAAGCCTGTGCGTTGTATCCTGTCAGTAGGGTACTGTAGCTATATATACAAGTCATCGTAGGGCGTGTGCAACGTTCAGCAGGTAGCAGATTTAGTCACGTGGTGCTAGGGCTACTGTAACGCACAAGGAAGATAACCACGTCGACCATTGACCTTGTCAGCTTAGTTTCTGGTCGGTTGCACCCTGCTACTACCGTAAGAACCTCGAGAGTTTATCTAATTCGTCGCTCGGACTTCCTAATTACATATTTAACAGCAACCTCAATACCAGCGTTTCTTTCGGAACTTGACCTTAACCCGGACTATTCCACTACTCCAGTCACGAACTCGGCATTGCTCCCAGCTGCGCTGTGAACCAATAATGGCACAAGACGCCGAAGAGTATCTCGCCGTGCTCAAGGCTTCGTATGACTACGAACCACAATCCGAGGACGAGATTGCAATCAAGGAGAACCAGATCGTCTTTCTCCTTGAGAAGACAGACGACGAGTTGAGTCCATCCTCCCGGCTAGTTGTTTGTCATGTCATAATTGACCGTCTCGTCAGCTGGTGGAAGGTAAAGATTAAGGGCGACTTACAAGATGAAGATAGCCCCTCGGGGCTCGTCCCTGCAGCATACGTCGAACAGGTCTGTGCTCCTCCCACGCCTCTAATGTAATTGCTCACCGAATCGGTTTCCTAGGCTGAGCACACCTCTATCGCCAAGGCGCTGTATGACTACGATGCAGCCATTCCAGGAGAACTCACTATCAAAGAGGACGAGATTCTCATGGTCTTCGATCGTGAGGATGACTGGATTCTCGTTCAAAGTCAGAAAGAAGGTGGCAAAGCCGGCTTCGTTCCCGGGAACTACGTCGAGGAGGTATGCTCTCAACTTATCTAGCATGACGCTCTCTGATCAGTCCCAAAGTCTACTGACGAAGAGGAACCAGAAGCACGAGTGGCGCCTGCGTCTCGTCCTCAGATCATCGTTCCTCCTTCGGTGTGTTCTGTTTTCGTTATTAACGTCGCCCAATTCTTACACATCACGTTAGCCGGAGCCGCCAGCACGTCCCCTCTCTGTGTACGTGGACCCTGCAGATCGCGTTGCGCAGGCTCCTGTCAAAGTACAAGCCGATGACATCAAGACATGGGCTGTCTCCGAAGTAGACAAGAAGGGAAAGAAAAAGAAAGGTACCCTCGGGATTGGGCATGGGTCATTGTTTTTCGCGAGCGAGTCAGATAAAGTGCGCCACACGTCCCTCCCAGCACAAATGTCTCTCGCTCACATTCTGTGTTAGACACCGGTTCAAAAGTGGGATACCGTCAATGTGGAGGATTTCACAATCGAAAAGCACAAACACGTTTTAATCGATATGGGAGGCGCCAACCCCATGAAATTACACTTCAATGTCGGCAAGGAGGAGATTGCAGAAGCTATCTTGACCAAACTCGACGATTCCAAGAAAGCCGCTATCTCCAATGCTGAGCTGGCAGCTGCTGCGAGTGTGGAACGTCGATCTGCTCTCACTCCGCCACCTGGTCACGCTGGAGCCGGTAGCCCAGCGAAGAGGAACGGGGCGTCCGTCAGGTTTGCAGAAGAGTCTCCTCAAATAATACCTCCCAGAGACCAGTCAGAAGATGGTGAATTGGAGGGCGAAGAGGAAAGTGTCGTCGGCACTGGTGCGACTGCAAACGACGGAGAAGAAGGCGAACTTGCAGTTGCCTTATACGATTTCGACGGCGCCGGTTCCGGCGAGCTCTCAGTCCAAGAAGGCGAGCGATTGCATATCATTGAAACAGAGGGCGAGGAGTGGTGGAAGTGCAGGAATGTAAATGGCGTCGAGGGTGTTGTTCCTGCATCCTACCTTGAGGTGAGTCTTGTAACGCGATTATATGACGATATCGTCGACGTTCTGTCCAGCTCTTAGCTACCCCTACGAGAACTACTGAACCCGAAGAGGATACCTCTGCAGCACGAGAAGAGGAAGAATCTCGAGAGGCTGAGCGAAAGGAGCACGAACGCCAATCTCGGGAGCGTGCCGAGAGGGAGCGGAAGAAAGCTGAGGAAGAGCGTGCTAAAGCTGCAGCAGCGGCCGAGAGGAAGCGTCAAGAGAAAGCAGAGGCAGCTGTTGTCGCAGAAGCGCAAAGGAAGCGGCACGAAGCCAAGCGCGCACAGCAGAGAGCAGACAGTGAACAGAGTAACTCTGTGTATGGTGCTTCCCTTTCCTAGAACTTCCCCGCTGACGGAGGTTTTCGATTCCAGTCGCCCTCAGTCCTCGCAGCGCAAGCCGCACAGGGATTCGTCATCATCTACACGTACATCTAGTGATCGTAAGAGTGCGTCTCCTCCCAGAGCTGTTGAGATTATCCTAACCCGATGAATAGATGGACCACCCCCGGAGTCTACAAGGGTCTGGCATGACAGGAGTGGACAGTTCCGCGTTGAAGCAGCGCTTCTCGGATACTCTGACGGGAAGCTCAGATTACACAAGACCAATGGTGTCGTCATTGAGGTTCCATCGGATAAGATGTCACAGGAAGACATGCGATATGTCGAGCGTCTCATGAAGAAGAAGTCCTCTAGCTCCCCTGCCCCATCACCTGCTGCACCTGCTGCACGCGGAGCTTCAAAAAACGACGACGACGACGACCGACCCCTGGCGCTCAAGCGACAGACTGACGCCAAGCGCGCATCAGTCGCACAACCAAAAAAGGGACCACAAGTCGATTGGTTCGAATTCTTCTTGTCGGCTGGCTGCGACGTTGACGATTGCACACGTTACGCCCACTCTTTTGAAAAAGACAAGATGGATGAGAGCCTATTACCAGATATCACGGAAACCACAATGCGTTCGCTCGGCCTACGGGAGGGTGATATCATCCGCGTAACCAAGGCCATCCAGCAGAAGTTTGTCAAGTCAAACCCTTCCCCGCCCCAGGATCACCTCGCTAGTGACGAGGAACTTGCGAGGCGATTGCAAGACGAAGAGAACGGGAAGAAGCCCGTAAGCCCGGCTCCCAACCTCTTCGCTGGTCCAGGAGGTGTGTTGAAGAACAACACACAACGTCGAGGGAGACCTCAGCCTAGCAAGACTCTGCCTCCACCTGCCGTTCATTTGGACGCCATCGGGTCTGCATCGGAGCAAATCAAACGTAGTGGGTCGCCTCTTGTTCGTATGAGTAGCCCAGCCGGCGCATCCCCCGTCCAGCCGCCTCAGCGGTCTAGTTCCGCCATGACAACTATATCTGGCTTTGACGATGATGCATGGACGAACAGAGCGGGTTCCAAACCTCCCGCTCCCGCCCCTGCGCCTACACCACCAGCTGTTGCTCCAATGGCGCCTTCCGCACCTCCGGTCTTACAGACAGCTCCAGCGCCAACCGCGCCTGCTGCTCCAACTCAGCCTCGAGAGGGTGGCAGCAGCTCACTTGCGAAAACGACGGAGGCGGACATCTTTGACCAACTGGCACGCCTCAGTCAACTCAATACAAGTCGTGCCGTCCCCTCTCCTGCTCCTGCATTCGCTGCACCATCAGCCTCACCCCCTGTTGTCGTTTCTCCGCCACCAGGCTACAACAGTGGCCTTGGCATGGTCTCGTCACCTGTCTCACTAGCACAGCATCTTCAGAACCACCAGTCCGGGGCTCTTTCTCACCCTCAACAGAACGGCCCGCGTGGTCCTTACGCACCCGTTCCAAGCAACCAGTCCCTATTACAACCTTTGATACCCACTCAAACCGGATTCAACAGTTTTGTCCCAACACGTCCTTCCAATGTCTCGCCATTCCAACCCCAGCTTCCAGTCACACAACCATCTTTCCTTCAATCCCAGCCTACAGGGTTCCCTGGCAACCCTCAACCTCTCACTTCACAGCCTACAGGATTCCCCGGCAACCCTCAGCCACCCATTTCACAATCAAGTGGTTTCCCAACCTCTCGTCCTTTGCTGACACACCCCACTGGTGCTCCAAATGGAATGTTTGGTAACTTCACGCCGACATCTTCTTTCCTAAGCGCAACAGTAGCACCGGTGCAGACAAGTGAGTATTTGTGTTATATAGAATCGATTTCGCTGATGCTGCAGGTGCGGCAGATCCAACTGGTTTTTCGCCATATGGACAATCGCCGTTCAACAACATCGTATCCACTCCTTCACCGGTTCCTTCCCTCGCCTTGTCAGGAACGTCAAGCAATAGCACTGTCTCGAACACATCCCCTGCAAATGTGTTCGCACAGATGAAATCTGGAACATTCGCACCAGAAAATGAACTGTCTGGACCACAGCATGCAAGTGAGTGGCTATGCGTTACGTTTCTCAGATCCGTCTCTTAATTTCAAATGCAGTGAAGTACGATGCTCTGCGGGTCAATTGTGAGTAGTGTCATTTTCTTGTGTGAATCCAGGGTGATAGGTATGTCTAGCTCAACCAACAGGGTTAGCTCCACAGGCCACTGGATGGGGATTCCAAAACACCAATACCGGATTTCATAGTGGATATGCGGGATTTTAGCATCTATTGACTTAACTTCTATTGAGTTTCACTGTACTTGATTGATTATTGGATGGATTTATACAATTGACAACATGGACCGAAGACAAAGTAATGGTGGTGTTATGATGCTTCCATAATACCCTGCGTGTATCCCACGCGCTCGAAATACTTCTTCAACCCAACCCGTATCTCAGGAGAAATGTCACGAGCTAGGAGGCCTGTAATCGAGGGATAGATGACTGGCAAATACTTGATGAACTGGTTTCGGTGGGTCAATGACCCGTAGTCCAGAAAATGGAGAGCAGCCTACCGTTTTATTGTCGAATCGACAGAAGCCATCAATAATCTCAGCTACAACAGGGGTCCAAGCGGCAATGTTCTTGCCTTGCGTGTCGGCCCGTAGTTTGGCATAGTCCGATAAGGCGTTCAAGCCCAATCTGCATGGCGGCATCAGCGTCAGCATCTCATTCTACCTTATACAGAGATCTGACGCACGGTAGGAGTCGTTCAGCAATCTGAGGTCTTGTTGATTGATGCCCAGGACGTTCGTCGAAATACATTCTGAGTAAGACATGTACCAGAGTCGCTGCGCTACTTGACTCTTGCTTCAGGAGGTTGGGTAAGTGCTTCATGAACCCTACACCAATCTTAGATGGACTGACAGCTAGTCAATCGAAAGAACACTCACCAACTTTCCACAGTCCCGTACGAAGTTCTTTATCGTCATTGAACATCCGAGCGAACTGATAGCTGTGATCCAATACGCCCATCAATCGGAGCAGCTGATCCGGAGGTATAGTGGTATAAACAGTATCATTACGAAGCAAGTCGTTGGTGATTTCAATTAAGAGTAGCTGCAGAACACATTTGACAATGATTTGTTTGAAAACCCGGCGGCGGTCGCTCAGGGACGGCTTGGTCTGGCTCGGCGAATGTTCACCAGTGGGAGAAAGGGGAGCCGGCAGGATTGCTTGCCCGTTGGACTCTTCCTTCCCCATCAGCATGGACAATAGTGGGACAACGATCAGCTTACTCACCGTTCGTGTCAAATTCGGGCGTGTTACCATCGATCTCTACCCGTAAGCTTTCATCAAACAACTGATGTGGTGTCGTTGTTCGGAAGAGCTTCACAAATGTAGATGCTACACGTTCCCATTGGGCGTCGCTCAATTTCTTGGCGTTCTTCTCCAAGAATTGTTGCAAGCATGATGTTCCGATACGCGCAAGCGTGTCGTTCTCTGATCATATGATGAGACAAGCACAATCAAATACAGAAGATTCGGCCGACCTTGACAAATGCAGACACACAACAGGTCTAACAGTCCATCAAGGAAACGCTCCAGGATTTCGTAGTAGAACGTGTAGAGATCGATGAGATCGCGGAGTGCCTGGATCATTGTCGTAGATAGCCAAACGCTCATATCCTCCTGCGTGTTGAACCGCGACAAGTCTTGGCTAGACTTGAGCACGGCAAATATAGGGAAGAGGAGCTCTCGGCAGACAGTGTTCCAGAATTCGACAGGGAATGACCTCCCATGAGTTTTCAACGTGGCGAACAACGAATCCAAGGCTCTGCGAAGGAAGGTTCAATCTGGTGAAGACGGATTGCGCAGGAACTCAAAGCCTTACAAGCGTCGCACTTCCAAATCCTCTCCATTCATGATGATATCATAAAACCCGAATAAAACCGGAAACCAGAACCGTATCATCCCGTCCTCACTAGGAGACTGTCCTTCGACACTGAGGGCGCACTCCGGGCTGCTGAGCATCACCGGGATGACACCACGAAGCATCGCAATCGCAAGCAAGCTGAGTTTCTGGTATTTGCTCACTTTGCAGAATTCTGTGATACAGACAGTCAGGTCTGCAAAGGATCCGTGGCGGACGATTGCTGAGAAGTGGTCATTGTTCACTCGGGTTACAATCTCGAACGCAGAGTTGGCTATTCGTTCTGGGCGGTGTAATATCAGAGCCATGCTGGAAAGCTCAAGAAAGGTGTATACCTGTGAGCACTTTGGAAGCGGCAGAAAATACGCCAAACATCGTCCGCCAGCCAGATCGCATGTTCTGGACTCGGGCTTGTATCATTTGCTGAAGACATTGCAGGACCTACGATCAAAAACAGTAAAGGTCAGGGCTGGTCTTGTCGGACACTGGGGAGCATTGTACCATATCTCGAATGTCTGGATTGGCATTGTTGATCATGGTGTGTTCAAAAGGCTTGAGGAAGTCTTTCTGGAACTTGAAATGCGGCAACTCCTCTTTTTCGAGGAAGCGCATAGATAACTGTCGTAGTGAGTCTAGGGCGAAGAATCCGACGTGAGGATTGCTATGACAGCAAACCTACGAACTATTGAGCAATAATATACCACAATCGGGAATGAGCGTACTTGATTAAAGTGTTCTCCTAGAATGTCCCAAAGATTGGACCACTCTAATCGAATGCGGTTCATGTTGTAATATGATATTTCCACGAGCTTTTGAAGACTGAAAAGACGCGGATGACGTGAGAGGCCGGAAGACTGAATTTCCTCCCAAGACACGTCGCACAGCGCACGGACAAAGTCAACAATTGCAGTCTAAGATAGTGTGAACACCACTCGCTTTAGAACGGAAAACGACATACTCCAGATAGGTGATGGCTGAGAGAGAAGACCATATCGGCCGCTACTGTGATGTGCGTGGACCGACTTTCGTTAGCAAGGTCTTCGTTGGGCAGTTTCTTATG
Organism: Melanogaster broomeanus; assembly: GCA_014904935.1. Lineage (NCBI taxonomy): Eukaryota > Fungi > Basidiomycota > Agaricomycetes > Boletales > Melanogastraceae > Melanogaster > Melanogaster broomeanus. The sequence goes on along the minus strand of MU123695.1, from coordinate 1,075,099 downwards.
ACGTCTGAATAAAGCATTCAGCACCCATGAAGTTTATCGTCAACAAAAGACTGACCCTTTGTTTCCAGCATCAGGTATTTCAACACCACTACTGATCAGCTGCATGTGTTCCAGTTGACTGACACACGACAGAACCTCGCGCCAGGACCCCTTGAGGTTATTACCCTCGCTGACTGCTACATCCAAAAGCGTCTTGATGGCTTCCATGTTCTTCGACTTCATCTCTCCGAAATTACTGAGGAAGGTGAATTTACCCAGAGTCGTCACGAAAGCGTTGCGTTCCAACTCCAGATCGAAGAAGCAGACTATGTGAATGGCATTCTTGAAACCGTCCAAACAGAGATCAACCACCTCGGGGTCGTCAGTATTTTGAAGAGGTCCAGATAGTCCCGCAAGGAAAGGTATCCAAGCGACCTCGAACATTGGCCGCACATGGACGAAGTGGGAAGCGCTAAAGAAATGTTCCCCTGCGCGAGATCGGCGCTGGGAGCGCATCAACGTCCTGAAGAGGCCCTGTAGGTTGGACGTCAGCTACAAGTGACGACACACCAGCGGATATAAAACCTCGGTTTTGCTAGCTATGCTGCTGGACTGAAGCATATATGCCTCCTTCTGGAGATCCCTGCCAACATTGGCGAGCGCGTTGGCAAGACCAGGACCTGCAATAGGAAGGTTGATGGCAGCGTCCATCTCATCTTTCATCCGAATTTCATTGTTCTGAATCTCGTCGAATATACTCAACAAGAACTCCTCTGGGAGGTCCTCGCCATCATTGATACCACGATTGTTTCGAACGAAGCCAGCTTTGGTCATGCGATCCTTGATCTGTGGGTTATGAGCATCGGTGTTCAGCATGATCGTCGAGTACGAGAGGACATAAGCGGTATCTATTCCCAGGTATTAGAAGCAGTCCAACTGAAGTCCTCGATGCACTGACCTGCATTCTTAAATGGAGTTTGGGAGTTTCCTGCGATATACCTCTCAGCGAATTTAAGCATGAAGCGATCAATCTTCTGGGCTTCGCCAGGAAGACGGAAGGCTTGTAGGAATAACCGAAGGGCATCGATAAACTTCAAGTTTCGGAAGTCCAAGATGTCAACGAATGCGTGCATGACGGCTACGTTGTCTGCGTCACTGTCTCGCAACAGTCAGTGGTAGCTACGGATGACATTTAGATATCACTTACCCTTCGCCCAGGTACTCTCCTATCATTGCTTTACTCAGCCCATCAGTGGTGAGAAGAAAACGAGCGATGTCTTCTGGCAACGGACTCGCAATAAACCCAGCTTCGATGAGAAATTCGATACCCTGCGCAGCGCAACATTCAGTAGACATTCATTTATTTAGTCTCAGAAACCTACACGCTTCGGCTTGAAGTTGAATTTCTTAATACCTTCAAGCAAAGTCGTCTTCTTCTGCTTTGCGTTCTCGAACCTAGTCGGGTCATCCACGATGTCAGTTGTTTGTCGGAGGGCCTCGACGCTACCAGCTGAGATTGGAAGCCTGTCGAGCGACGGATCCGGAGTCAGCGAGTCAGGTCCTATCTCCTCTCCCAAGTGAGTGCGAGCGCCAGACTCGGCACTATTGTCAACTGGCGTCCTCCCTGCAGTTGTTCCCCAAGTCACTAGGGACCTAAGAACAGAGGCGAGACACTCCAAGCCCTGTTTCCGCAATTGGCCCTCGGAAAGACCAATAGTGGACGTATTTATCATTCCTGGAACTGATATTGCACCAGAAAAATGGGATGTCGAGTTATGTGTCTGTGTCCGCGGATTGATCGCAGGGCTGGCAGGTTCGCTCCCTTTGGGCTGGGAAGCAGTGTATGGGAGAGTGGCGACTTTGGAGATGATATTCATGAGACTAAAAAGTTACTCAGCGGGAGGAAAGGTACGAAGAAGCAGATGGATTCCTACTGCTCGTAGATATTATCCGCAGCCTCGCTGTCACAGTCGTAGTTGAGATACAATTCCACTAGGGCTTGCGGGTCCTGGCAAAGCTTGGTAAACATTGCAAGAATGACAGCTTTCTGTTTGAGAGTCGACGTCCGCATCTCGAGAATGGGAATAAAGATCTCGTGCAAAAGCACTTCTATTTCTTTCTGGTTGTCACGCGCAAGATCAGCTGGATGAAGAACAGGAATGACATGCGCCTTGTACCTTAAGCTTCGTCCGCATCCCAGAGAGCACTCGCCAGAAAATTTCCACGCTCACGTCGAACACCTGAGGCACCGGGCTCACTGCATTCCTGCTCAAGCTCAAGCAGAGATACTGATTAATAGCCTGGATAAATGTCGTTGCTTCGTGAGAAGAGCTGGAGTAGATGACTGCTAGAGGATCGACGAGGAGTGCCATATGCGAGTCCAAGACTGTTAATACCAAGTGTAGGGAGAGCAGCTTTGACCTCATTGCATGCGATTTCACGTCGCGCTCGCTGGATGATTGCTTTAGATCATCGAATAACAAAATCTAGCCTGTACGCACCTCTCGGTGTTCAAAGGCTTCATAGTCAATTTGCATAGAGCTCGGAAGACCAAAAACGCGTCCTTGATGAACATATCATGAGTAGAGAGCTCTGTATGAGGATGGACGCTCTCCAATCGGGTATCCAGCGAGTGTCGCGCCGGTTTGACGCCAGGTGTTTCAGGTCTAAAGGCTAAGTCAATCTCAACAAACTTATTTGTGGGCTTTGCTCACCTTCCAGAGCTATGTTCGTTACCATTTAAGGGTGGCGGGGATGACACCTGTTCCTCCACCGGCTGCGCAGCCGAGTCATGCGTAGGGGATATAGAAACCTTGTCCTGCACATGATCGGCCTCAGAAGGGACATCCTTAGTGGGCACTGGGTCCGAAATCAACTGATCTGGGACCAGTGATGAGCGTCGAGAATCAACTTCGTGATGATGGGGGTGAGTCGATGACGCGAGCGGATCCGAGCTGACTGACGACCTGGTTGTCGTCCCTTCATCCGATTCAGCAGGTTTTCCAGACATACACCGCATAAAGACATGGTGGACCATCTGTGTAAGGCCACCTTGAGCCACCGTTTGATTGACGGGGTCTGTACTCAAGAGAAAGACATTGTACACCGTTCGCACCGCTTTTAGCAGAGAGGAGTGATGCACGTATATCGTCGGAGAAAGGATCAAAGACAGAAGAGCCTTGACGACCTGCAACGAAACGGTTTCTGGGGTTGCTTCGCTATGACAGGAAGTTATGGTGTGGACCACTAGGTCAACGAGCGATGGCTGGGGAATGTTCGTCTGTGAGCCAGACATTGACTGCCGGCCATGTAGCGCGGGAGAAGGTGGAGGGGAGAGGAGCGAGTGAGCAGAGGACTCGTCGGCGAAGAAGGAATATGAGATCAACTTGGAAATGCAGTCCAAGCTCGCGATCATCAATTTCTCGCTCCTAGTCTCACAAGCAAGTCGAAGTGGCTCGAAAATTTCCCGTGGCCGGTCACCTCCCTGCCCCGCTCTTATCATCTCTAGGGCCTTCTGGGCACTGTCGCGAAGTGGCAGGGACCGTTTCGCTTCCTTGGAAGACAATATCGTCTCCAAGGCCGAGGATATCAAAACAACAGAGACGGTGTGTCCTTTAGAGATTGTGAAGGAGCGCTTATGGGCCGAGTGGGAAGGGCTAGTGGTAGAAGGTGTCTGTGGCCTCCCGTTGGTGTGACCGTTGGTCTCCGGAATATGGGTTGGGATAGCGGGCACCGAAGACCGAGTGGAATCCACAGACGCTTTAGCTGGAGTCATGGGCGCAGGCTGATATGGCGGTGTAGGCGGCGTGGTATTAGAAGGTTCCTCGACCGGCACGACCACCTCCTGCGCTAAGGCAGGAGGTTGAGAGTCTGTCGCGCTCGCAGGAGGCTCTTGGTTGCTGGTTACCTCGGAGGCTTGTTCCTGCTGCGTTAAACCACTTTCATGACCATGTAATCCCGGCTGAGAAGTCTCGATGCTAGGCGAAGTCTGGGGCTGGTGTTCAGGTGGAATACGATCACCTTCCACAATTATGGGTTCGTCCTTGTGAACCCCGGCCGGTTGAACAATTGGCGCGTCGATGTGAGGAGGACTCGTAGTGTGGTGGTCTTGATCCATGGTGTCCTATAGCCAGTAGGAGTTGCAGTGCCCAGAAAATGACTGATTCGCTGGCTACGGAGTGTCGTTGAGTAATGTTGGATCCGTAGTAAGTCCCAGTGTAATAGGCCGGAATTTGCCACGGTGTGTTTTACTCAGTTTATAAACATTTTCATAACGATCTTCCTGCTTGTAATAACCTGCAGGGCGCTGGCTTGACCCCATGTCGTCGCAAATTCCTGCAGGCGCCTCAGCCGCGGTTTTGAAACCATCTGATCCCATTCCTGATTCCGCCATCTCGGTACAAGGCCCCGACTTTGAGAAGAACCTGTCACTGCAGGATCTTCTTAGCAGTTACGAGAGGATCGGATTCCAAGCTAATAGTCTGGGGAAAGCTATCGATATCGTCAATCGCATGGCACGCCAGATTTCTTGACGTTTTCTTAGCCCTTTTCTCATCTCTTCGTTCCAGCGTAAATGGCGTCTATCCGACGAGCCAATTTCCCCCGATGAACCAGACGAATATGCAAACCCCGAAGTCAGGGCCCAAACGCGCTGTAGCATCTTCCTCGGCTACACTTCAAATCTCATCTCTTCCGGCCTGCGTGAGATCATCCTCTATCTCGTAAAGCACGGTCATGTTTCGGCAATCGTGACCACTGCGGGAGGCATCGAAGAGGACTTCATCAAATGCCTCGGCAAAACATACCTGGCTGACTTCGATATGGACGGCGCAGACCTCCGTAAAAGGGGTATGAACCGCATAGGAAACCTCGTTGTCCCCAACGATAACTACTGCAAGTTTGAGGATTGGCTCGTTCCCATCCTTGATACCATGCTGGCAGAGCAGATTGCTTCCGGTGAAGTGTGGACGCCAAGCTCGTTCATTCGCCGGTTGGGAAAGGAGATTGACAACGAGGAATCTGTGTATTACTGGGCTTATAAAGTGAATACAATGCGTTTTTCCCGACCTCGGTTGTCCAATCTCCGATCAAGACTGAGGCACATTCATTCAGAACGATATCCCCGTGTTCTGCCCAGCCCTCACCGACGGTTCGTTAGGAGACATGATATACTTCCATTCCTTCCGATCTCCCGGCTTAATCGTTGACATCGTGGGTGATATCCGCGCGTTGAACGAGCTGTCTCGCAAGTCAAAAAAAGCGGGAATGATCATCCTCGGTGGCGGTGTCTGTAAACATCAGATTGCCAACGCTATGTTGATAGTAAGGAGTCCTTCCTTTGTTTATATCGTGTCCTTAGTATTTCATTGCAGCGGAACGGGGCTGACTACTCAGTCTATATTGTGCGCATCCTGTCTTCAACCGTCACCAGTCTTTCCGCCTGCTGATCACTACATCCAGAATACGGGACAAGAGTTTGATGGATCTGATTCTGGAGCTCGGCCAGATGAAGCGGTGTCATGGGGGAAAATCCGTGCAGGCTCTGAATCAGTCAAGGTACGCTTCACTTCGATTCACATATTTGGAAGGCATGCTGATATCCCCGGCTTCAAGGTCTACGCTGACGCCACATTGGTGTTTCCACTGCTAGTAGCGGCCACATTTGCGCAGAGTTCATATACATAGACACGAGGAGCGTCACACTGCACCACGAGTAATCTCCGCCGTACGTTCGGGGTCCCATCAAACTGATCATAAATTAACTTATACAACAAACATATGGGACGCAGTTCAAGAAGTGTCGCCTGCTGGCCAAAAAGGAGAAAGGGAAGGATTTTATGTACACTAACACTAACTAGACAACACAGCCCTTAAAATCTTGCGCTCTACTTGCCCACAGAGTTTTCCGCTGCATGAGAAATCAGATGTCAGCCAGAACGTTGAAGTAAGGACCGAGGGTACTTACCTCTTTGCATCTCCCCAGACCATATCACAAGATCGTCCCGCAGCAGCTGCAAGATCATCATCGAATCACGCATGACTTGTACGGACGAGGAGTCGTCCAGGCAAGCAACAGCCTCGTCGAACGCGTGCTTCCCCAGATGACATGCTCGTTCAGGGCTTTTCCGGACATCATGGTAATATACAGCAAAGTTCAACGCCAAACCCAGTCTTGTGGGATGCGTGGGTTCGAGCTTAGCCAATGCATGCTTGTAAGCGAACTTGTACGCAGCAAGTGAGAGGTCAGAATAGCGACTCCTATCACTTTGCTGTGCAAACTCGGCCAGATATCGGTAATAGTCACCCTTCCTAAACCACATGTGAACAGGGTATGGTCAGAATATATACCGGTGAGTGCTCTGCGATTTCCTCACATTTTGTAATAGAACACTGTCTCCTCACCCGGTTCTGCTGTCGACAATAGGTGGTCGTCAAGCAGCTGGACGATGTCCTTGCACACGTCGGCGAGTTCACGCTCGATACGACTGCGTTGTCGACGCAACAACTGCACCTGGTGTTTAGACTGTTGCCCTGTTGAACGATGTGATTCTAGTTTCTCGAGAGAATCTATAATCCTCCAACTACTGCGAAGAGAATTTGTGATGTTCTTGTACGCGACGGACAGGAGGTTGCGTTCCTCAATGGTCAAGGCTCCGTAGGTCTGAGTTAAGCCTTTAATTTGTGCCACGAGATCTGAAATTCAATGCCTAAGTAGTTCGAACGTGACTGCAGGTGGCCTCAAAGTACCTTCATAACGCTCCGCCTCCTCAGCCACCTTGGCCAGGAAGAGATATTCTTCCCTTGCAGGAATCCTTACCTGCGGATCGTTGAATGAATGCGAATACGAGAGGATATACTGCTTACAGGTGACATGACACTGACAAAGAAAGGGCGGAAACAGTGCTAGAGGACACCGATTGGACTCTTTTCTACGGTTTAATTGGGTTATGGGCAACGAGGTCACTAAGGTCCGTGGGTCTGTTGCATGCCACAGATTGACGGGCTGTGGCCACAGGGCATGAGCAAAAAATATGGTGAACCCCGAAAGAGTGGCAGTAATGTACTGTTTCGCCATGAATGTGGACCCTGGGCAAAGGGAGAACACACTGGATTTGAGAAAAGGAATGAGAAAAGGAAATGGGTTGAGGGTTAAGGGACATGACTAACATAGCCTCGTGCCAACAGCATGGTATGGTGGCAGGATGATCTCAAGCAAAGAATTCTTAGAACATCGTGGATATACATTAAATCCACCAGTCTGGGCATGTACTGCGATATCGTAACTTTGTGGTAAGTAAGCATCGAGCTCTAATAATGAGAGAGTACTCAAAACCATCATATCAAAACAGATCTCCCCCTGCCTCGTGCCAGTGTTTTAAATCTCACCTCCCTCAATCTTTGCAAATATGTACTGAGTTCTGTATTTTATTCCGCGACTCTAGTCCGAGCTGCCGTCTCGAGTGGAACAGCTGAGGCAGAAGAACTACCGTCATCCCCGGGGCCACCCAAAGATGACGAAGGTCCGCGTTAAATGTTGTTGAAAGCGAGTGCCACTGCGAGGGCGAGGATAAACAAGAGGAGAACAGCAGGGAGCAGATACCAGGATATATCCATAACTTCCTGTTAATAGCCGCCAAGAGAGCTGCAGCTGGTAGATGAGTCGTTTTCGTCATCTGCATCGCTACGATGGCAACCGGGACCGATACCCAGCTGGCCATTGCAAGTCCACGTAGCGGTCAGGTGGGAGGAGCTGGAACAGAGTTGAGATACAGATACCAGCCAGCGCACTGATGATCAAGGACTCGGAGCGCTCTCGGTTGTGCCAGAGGGCTCTCGAATCTCGATGGCTCCGTTTTATATATATAGCACAGCTGACGCGTCCAGCAGCAGTGTTTGCGATGATTGGAAAACGGACTAGAAGGTGCAGCAAAGCCTGCTCTTACATAACTGGCAATAATCGATGGGACTCCCATTCTATAAAATAGTGCGCACGGCCTGAAGATAGCCTGGAGTACGGACACACCACAGAATGCAGCGACATGTCCAGACGCCATATTCCGGAAGTCGTTTGGGGTATGGTAGCCCAGCCAATGGCTAATGGCAGGAGGAACACTTGACAACTCGGTGGCGGTGCTCCATTTACTACCATTCTGGTCCATAGCTAGCAAAGCCTGGCGGCATACCGTGTGCCCGATTGGACTCCAAGCCCGAGGTACTAGTTTCATCTTCGACGTCAGACAGAATTGAGATCGTTGGAAAGACAGCTCGGGCCAAGCTCGGGACTGCCGCATGAAGGACTCCGAGTGCGCACAGCCACATGGTATACTCTTTGAATAGGACGAGGTGGAGTGGGAGCATGAGATCAACAGTGTTCGCAGTTCAGTACACTCTCACACATGCCCAAAGAGCCCGTCAGCAGGTCTATTTTTGCTTCTGCTCATATATGTGGCTGGCAGACAAGCGATGGAAGAAATTTAGTACTGGCATGGATATATTCAAGTAGTGGAATTAAGTTCTATACATACGACTTCGAACCTGGCAGTGGGCTAAGATACGCGAATCAAAACTGCTCCACAAAAAACTCTTGGAGAACTCGTCCGAAGATCTTCACCGCTCTCTCGAGGTCAGAGGACTTTGGGAGACGAATGTCAGTGAGAACAAAGGTGGGTTAGAAATTACATACCTCAGCTAGACTGAAGCTAAGGCGGAAATGTCCAGGAATTTCTTTTGTAGAACCTCCCATGGCAGCGGCAGAGAATATCCACCCTGGTGCGAAAAGAACGCCACTCTCTGCAAGCCGAGCGAACACCTTCATTTCGAGTGAATCCTCACTTCCAGGTACATATGACGGATGTTGATCAAGATGTAATTTAATCTGAAGGAACCGTTCAGAGAAATGATGACTCAACAATATCTCACTTACCCAGATAAACATCCCGGCAACGGGAGGTACGAAACTAAACATCGTCCTGTTCTGGAGAGGGTATTTCTCGTGATCACGTCCTGCTTGTTTGCGCGCTGCATGGTACGTGGTACAGCCCGACCACATGTCAGTAGTTGATGGACCGATCTGAATCTGAAATTCCTCGGAGAAGCAGTCAATGATGAAATCGCGGCGCTGGGTATACTCGGTGCGTAAGCCTTTCGTTCGTGTTTTGAGTATGAGCTTCTATCATGAAATACGTGAGACGCACCTCGTAGCCACCGGACGTAGCCATCATAGGTCCAATTCAAGAGGATTTTCGTTATGATAGACTGTCCAAATCCACAAGGAGCTTGAGTGCTTGTTTCTCCTTGTCTTTCAAGTCGCTCAGCAAAAAAGGGATTGCATGTGAACCATCCAAGTCTGCTTCCAGGAGCTATAGTCTAGGAAATTCAAGAATAAGAGAGACGCCCGAATCAGTTGATACGCGGAATAGACCTTTGAAAAGGTGTCAAGGCGAATGACACGACCTTCCGAATCAATCCTAAGGGGGGTCGCCAATTGGTGCTTGGGTAATAAGAAAGAAAGCTGTGTCGCCTTACTTCAGGAAACTGGGCGAGAGGCTCGCAAGGAAGTGCTTGGCATCGCCTGCCCGTTCGGGAGAGCGCTTATGTTTGGGAATATAATTGCTCATCTGGAGGAAGTAATATGGGTCGTCTTCGACGATCACCACGTCTGATGCAAGGTTACTCTGAGATATCAGATATGTAAATGCATGTCTCACCGTATCTGCAGCAGATATCATAAATCTGCTTCTTTCGCTCAATACTCATAGTCTAGATCCGATCAATACCAAGAAGTTAACGAAGTAATCATCACCTACCGATCCGGTGGGATTCTGGCCAACAGGTACAATGTACATGACATGTGGCCTTGTACAACAATAGTGAGAGTGTGCACGATATTGAGAAAAGTAGGACTTACCTGGGCATTTGACGGGCATCCGCATCCCACGTGCTGAGGACTCGCTCTAGGTCGTCGGCTCTCATCCCCAAACCGTCCATGGCTATGGGAACAGGCCGAATATTTGCAGGTAGCATGCTCGATATGGCCGAGGGATATGTCCATTCATCGCAAAGTACACCCTCCCCAGGGTTACAGAGCATCAAAACAGAGCGGTTCCATCTACCACAATTAATACAAAACGCAGGACACACGAACGAGCAACATACCCGTCTGTGTTTCCTGTGGAAATAAGAACGGTATAATCCTCGATAGCGGGCTGATACACCTCGTCCACGAAGTGACGCAGAAACTCTTGCAGATGCCCTTCTGCAACCGCTGCACCGTACTGAAGGGAAGTTTCCAGATTGACATCACCTTGCGCGGCAGGGTACTTCGGGATGGTGATGCTGGATGTCCTCTCCTTGGCCGTGCCCGCACCGAATAGCTTCCAGAACCAGGAAAGCGAACTTGGTGCGCGCTGCGCAGGTACGAGATCGAAAGAGTCGGGAATGAGCGCATTTACAGTGATATCTGCTAATGGGAAGTACGCAGGACTCGGAAGACCTGTGTATCAGTTCAAGACACGCAGACGCGAATGAGTGAGGTTCGAAGTGGTCAGGGACAAGGTAACACGTACCACCAGCGAGACTGAGAGTCCCAGGAACAAAATACTTTTGCAGACCTTTGAGCGGGGAGAGCTCACGAGCCTTCGAAAGCTCGGAAAGGTGATGAGAGAGATCAACAGCTTTGGATCGTTTCTCGGGGCCCATTGTAGTCGAACTCGTAACACAGCAGGTCCTCAGCCCACCTGATTATAAAGCCCACGAGGGTGCTAATCCGGACCATTCCCATAGAGATAAGACTTCAATAGCACTGGTCTCTGCGCATGCTGACTATCGCTTCAGCTCCCGAACACGCTCGACAAGATGACTCACATGCCTTCACAAGCTGACACTACTTAAACGTAAGCTGACAGACCACGACCTTCGGCCGTTTATCATCACGATACAGCGCGATAATATTTGCCATATTGGTTGCAGTGTCTGCACTGTTCGGTGAGCAAACTAGTTATCAGCTTGTACAGCTGTAGTACTGTGAAAGGGGAACAGCACCCATTTGGAAGTCACGCGTCACGTTCCAATTTGTATGTTGGAGGTTGAAGTTTAAATTTGAACGTTGAACCATGAGAGCAGGGATGACTATATCTTCATCATGCCTGGCGGAGACTACGAAGTGCCGTGCGGGTGAACACAGTAACGTTGATGGATAAATCAGATTTGAGTGTTCAAAGCTGAGTACTACTGTACTTTTAAAACCACTGAAACAGTTTATATATGTAGAACGTCCTTCCATTCGAGCGATCTGACGCAACTTTAGCGTCACATCTGATCATGAATTCAGACGTGCTCACGGCTGAATGGATAAATTCGGCCGCTGATACGATACGCGCCACGCGTACATGTACACTATGAAGTATGAATCACGTGTGGCATCAGCTGTTAAGTTTCAACAGTGACACCCGATGTCTCAGAGTCATATCGAAATTAATTGGCCATACCAATAATGGGGATTAACATTGCGGAGCAAAGGTAGAGCCTGGAAGCCTTAATACAATGTTATTGTGAATTCTTCCAGATCTCAAGATTGTCCACCGCAGAGAAAACGTATGCCCTGGGATCGTTTACAAAACAGTATCCTCCTTCCATACGATGAGCCGTGCTTAGGCCGCTCGTTACGACACTTTTTGCGAGGATGGGGAGTGGCGTCCACGAGAGAAGAAGAAGTTCTGCATGAAGCATTGTCAGAAAGGCAGTGGGTCAGAGCGACTTAAGCCTAACCTGACGGGAAGTCGCTCAGCACCCTCACAAGAAGCGCGATGGACGCGAGCGCGCTAAGGTCGGCTCCCCGTTGGGAGGCAGGACCTGGCGAATTTGGCTCGTGGTCAGAACTGTATTGGAAGGAAGTATACGTCATGACTTACCTGAGTGACTACGATCCTCAGGTGGGGATTGTGGGTCCTAGAGGAAGAAGACTTACTACATGTTGTTTATAAGGAGTCCGAAAAAAATGCACTGATCAGAAAGTGGATGGACAAGATGAAGGATTAGCTGCTATCGATAAGGCGGAGTCGATGTTCCGAGATCCTGTGGTTGGCACCAAATAGGGCTGGTGGTATTAGGGAGTTTGCTCGGAAATGAGACGGAAGATTAAATTGTGCATCATGATCTTGGGGTGCTGTAGCCTGTTCCAGAGGATGGGCGTCCACACAAGACCGCTCAAACAGGCTAAGCTGCTCAATTGGCACTTGGGTGATTGGAAAATGCACCTCTTTCGCTTCCAGCAAGCTAGAAACGCGGCAATGTTTCCATACGAGTACGACGCTACTCAACAAGCAATTTGAAAGCAAGTTCGTTAAACTTCAGACCTTGGAACCCAGCAAATTTTTGGAGACAACGCTGATACGTTGAGTGTGAGTTGCGCCACAGGGTTGCTACTTTAGGGCAGGTGAAATATGAACAGTAACGAGATTGATCCTCTCCAGTATTAGCCGGTTGAAGCCATCCATCGACACCCTCATCCTCGTCAAACGGAGGTGGGAAGAGAAGTTAAGTGGTTAGCTGGAAGCGGGAAGAGAAGAGGTCCGTCCCGGGCGTTGCTCCCCCTCTTCGAATTTTAATGTGCATTCCAGAAGTCAGGCCTAGTCAGAATCTGTAGATATGGCGTACCAATTTTCTCGGAAGGGGTGTTTCAAATGTGGAAATTGTAAGTGATGTCCCCTCTTTCTAGGTGTCGCTTGTGTTCAGTGTGATGATACAGTGGGCCATATTGCTGAGAACTGCACTTCGGAACAACGTCTCTGCTACAACTGCCGTCAGCCAGGACATGAGTCCTCGGCTTGTCCCTCACCTCGTACTGTTGCAGCCAAACAGTGCTACTCGTGCGGTGGGGTCGGACATATTCAAGCAGAATGTCCCAACTTAAGGGTCCAGGGCGGAAATCAGAAATGCTACGTGAGCGAGCTCTGACGGCTGTCAACCTGATACCCGCTGAATCGGACTCCTTAGAACTGCGGCCGTTTTGGGCACATCGCCCGAGTTTGCCCTAGCGGAGTAGCAGGCGTTTCCGGCGCTGGGTTCGCATCTCGTGCTCCACCCCCGGGGCGAACCCTGAACACATCGACCTTGCCGCCAGTTAAGTGTTACCGCTGTGGAGGCCCGAATCATATGGCTAGGTAAGAATCGCGCAGCGGTGCAGCGGACTTCCGAGGATGTTGACGTTATACCTACTACAGAGACTGTCTCGCTGCACCTGGCGCAACTCCCACGGACGGTGTTGCTGGAGGACCTACCTCTGGAACGAACAAGAATAAGACCTGTTACAAATGTGGACAGGAAGGACACGTAAGATTGTCACGTACTTCGGATCAGCAATCCACCCCGCTCACACCTTCACAGATCGCGAGGGACTGTACCGAGAATCCTGAGTTCTCTGGATGAGGATTCGTTACTTTAAATATGCAATGCCTCATAGGGATTCGTTTCTACTCGTTGAAAATGAGCAAGTTAATGTTGTTCCGGCGAAGCGTTATATTATCAGAATAATCTCGATCCAAGCAGTCTATACTCAGGACTTCTGGCAGACAGCCAGCTACGATCATAGAGAAGTCTTCCAGAGCCTGCAATCGCCTAGTGGTGCTCAGAGGGAAGGAATTCCACTCGGCCATCCAGATAACTCCGATCATTATCAGCTCTTATGATCAGTAGATCTCAGTACTCAGTTGCCGCTGCGGTGCGCTATATATGCTCTAGAGCCAACTGAGGGAACGTTACGGCCTCCGATCACACGAGAACGCGCCGCAGCAGTGATCTCGGGCATTGAAGCTTCTTCGTAACGTTGACCCCGTTGTGCAGAGATCTGCGCCACTTATTTTGTGCGAGAGCTGAAAATACCCATTCACCGTCGGAACGTGGATGTCAGCTGCAGTGTGAACCATGTCAATACCCCTTGCCACTTGGTTTCGGTTGGCCGAATTCTCCTATCCGAGTTTCGCCACCCGGCCCGCAGTGCTACAAGTGTGTATGAATTAGAGCACAGTCAACTTCTGCTCGATATCGAGTGATTGGTGGCCCAGTAAGTAATGCTGTAACTTGCTAGTAACTTACTGGCATGAGGCAAGTCGAAGTACTGCAACGGATGCAGTTGCCAGTGAGGCTTGGAAAGTAGCCTATTTTTACCAAACAGCAACTGCAGTGTGACAGGAGAATGCCACCCCATCATCAAATGCTCAAAGTCCTTCGACGACGGGCTCTACCTACTGCGTATCGCGGCACATGTAGAGGCAGAACTTTCTTCACTCTTCCTGATCTCTCTTCGTTGTCCCCATTTCCGGACACTAATGAGCCAGAAACACAGAGTTATCACGAGCGGAAGATATTTCCGTAAGTTCGACGCTTTCATACTCCCGAATTCATTTAAACGACTTCACACAGATATCGGCGTAGTGAGCTATACCAAATTGTCGCAGATGTTGCATCGTACCCAGCCTTTGTGCCGTATTGCACCGGTTCAAGGATCCTTCAACGCAAGGAGTGTCAGGACGGAATAACTGTCATGGAGGCCGAACTTACAGTTGGCTTCCTTGCATTCAAGGAAAGCTACGTGAGCAAAGTTACATGCAAGCCTCTTGAATCGGTCGAAGTATGTACTGCCTTTCTACGTGCATTGTTGTGAGCAGCAATGACTTATTGACACGGGCGATGCACAGGCGGTCGCTTCATCTTCAACTCCATTATTCAAAACGCTGACTACGGTCTGGCGCTTTCAGCCTGCATCTTCCGATTCCCCTCACCTCTCCATGGGACCACCACGTCATAGTTCTGAACGCAGTCCCGTCGGTATCACCTCCAGAACTTCACCTGATAACGGGCCAACGCTAGTAACTCTGGACCTTGCCTTCGCATTTGCCAATCCGGTACATGCCACTGTCTCTGCGACATTTATTGGTCAAGTGTCTAAACTAATGGTGAAAGCTTTCGAAGAACGCTGTATCACGGTATATGGACTCGGAACTAAATGACACTTTCAAACATCCTTCAGTCCCAACACTAATCATTAATGACATTCGATGTAGATTGCTTCAGTAGCTGTGACATGCAAGAGAACGAGTGTGATATTACTTGTGATAACTGAGCTTGCGAGTACGACACTGGGACCACATGAGCAGACGCGCAGACCTTCAGCGAAAGCAACTCACCACATTAGATGTAGCTCGTAAAGTGGTTCAAGATGCATTCAAACCCAACGTCTTTTCGCAGATCGGACACTTCTCCGATTATTCTCCCAGTCTGATGGACCGCGCCTCACCACCGCCCTTGGCATGTGTTCTTCGCCAGGATCTCTCATGAATTTATGGATGGGAGGTTCTTGGTAGGTGATCTCGCTGGAGGCACCAGGTGGCAGCAGCCTCCATCTCCAGCATTGCGACTTGAGATCTTCTCCAATAATGTCGCTCAAACCAAGGTCCTTGGAGCGAACCGAGAACTTCTTTTTGCCGTCCTCGGTCATCTCTCCTTGCTTGATGAGAACCTTCTCGATCTCTTTCGCCTCCGCCATTTCTTTAAGGATGACTCTTTTCAGATACCTATAGCAGTTGTTCGCAAGCTCTGAGGATGATAATAGCGGAATCACGAACTTCATGGACCGGACTGGGTGCTCTCGGCGAGGAGGCACCGGCACTGGGATCTTTGGAAGACGAGTTCGGGGATGAAAGCCTAGGGGAGTGGACTTGGGCGGCGGAGTTGGCGTGACAGCATCGGGGTATTCTTTGAAGGCTCTCTCGTAGATTTCGTGCGAGTCTAGTCCGATATCTTTGTTTGGAGCAGTGGCAAGGATGTTGCGCACCATCTCTCGTGCCGCTGGGGTGCCATAATTAACCCAATGCTTGAGGATATGCTGCTCCTTCAGCAGACGCGTCCAGAACATGTTTAGTCGCAGCAAAGAGCCTTTGGGACCAAGTTAACGTCGTGAAATTTGCACGAAACTCGAAAACCAAGTTGGCGCTCACGTGCACACGAATGATAAATCCAGAAAATTTTCAAGGGAAACGTGTTTCTACAAAAATAGAATGTCCAGTCAATCAAGTACGTTAGTTCTACAACTAGGTATAGTACTGTAGTACCAAGTACTGGACTCGTGCAATGTCGTAGGTACTAGTAGGCGCGGGCGTGCATTCCTCCTCGATGTTTTTTGGATACTGCAACTTATGGTCTCTATCCAACGGGCATAGGATGGCTACATGGCATCGTTTCGGCCGGGAATAGCCTTTTTGCATCGTGCCAGTAATGGGAACACTGCGGACTGGAGATACGAAATGTGTGATGAGTATGATGGCAGGGCAACTGTCAAAATCTCACAGTCATGTTGCTAATTAGCAAAGTGCTTCTAGCACATACTGTGGCAGCTCGTGTCTCCAGAGTCTATTCTGTCCTATTCCAGAGCGTTGGTAGTGGTAGTAGTAGCAGCAGTAATAGTACCAAGTACTAAACACACTGATACCGAATTCTATACGGTCTTGGATACGCGTTTCGGCACCGGACATCGTGCGTGACAATGCAGTGACCAGGCAGTGACCATACAAAAAGAGGTTCCAGCATAAGGTCACGTGCACGGAGGGTAAAAATATTCATTGGAGCCATTGGGCCAGCGTTGAGAAGAAAGCATCTGCTCACCACATCGATCTCACGTCTACGGCATAAAACCCCATCCGTGCCATCTGTCTCAGCTCTTGGTTTGTGCTGCGGCAACATCGCAATGCGGTAATCGAGTCGAAGGGTAACCAGTTACCACCCAGAACTTCTGGGCCTGATCCCGCTGCAAGGAGCCAACATCCAAGTTGTTGCGACTTGCGGCGCCGCGGTTGCAATTTACAAACTATGGTTATACAGTAGCTGGTCTCAAAGTAATGAAGCAATCACAGATCACTCGAGCGGTGAACTTGATGAACTTGAGGCTACTACGGACAAAGAAGGCCGTAATCAAGTAATTAGAACCTGAACAGAAAAATGAAGCAAAGGGGGTAAGTTGAATTTGTTGTGATTTCTGAGGGGTGGCAGAGGTCCGTTGTTAGGCGGTGTTCAGGTAACAGCATCGCCTGTACAAAACCAAGCGCCTCAAGGCTTCAAGTACAACCCTCAACGATAGCTTTTTTGTTTTCCATCTCCATCACCCACAGGTTCTTTGGGCCCAACTGAAGAGTTTCTTTCACCAGTCTTTCTTCTGCCATTGTTCAGGCCATGTCTGCTCCTCCCCATGAGCCTTATGGTGATCCATTCGCTGATCGCCCGCGTCAAACTCATTTCCAAGAGCCTCCCCCAAGGACATACGACGCCGTCAGCTCCCCTTTCGCGAGCACTACCACCTTACCCCGCGAGTTCGGTGCTCCGGGCTATGTTGACGAAGACTACGCTGAAAAGATCCCGCTGACTGGAGAAGAGAGCTACAACGCTGGTGGTTTTTATCCACCAGGGTAAGTCACAGGTCGTTTAATCGCTTCGACACGTAGAATACTCTTTTGCTCTTTTCTTTCTTTTCTTTCTCTTTTCTTTCTTTTTCTTTCTGTTTATTTTGACTTGTCTGCTTGACGGTGATTTGTTCTAACTTGTTCTGTTGCAGACCTGTTGACCCGTCCGCATACGGTGACCCCTTTCCTCGCCCTGGCTCGGCGCATTCATCAATCAACGGTGTCGAAACGGCATGGCGACGTCGCCAAACCATCAAACGCGGTGTTACGCGCAAAGTCAAGCTTACAAATGGCAACTTCATCACGGAGTACCCCGTCCCTACCCCTGTGCACAGCGCAATCGAGGCGAAATATGCGATGACCAGCACGACAGAATTCTCGTGAGTGAATTCTAGTCTTGAAAATGTTTGATACAGATGCTAAATTTCAAATAGTCACATGCGATACAGCGCCGCTACATGTGATCCAGACGACTTCACAGAAGCGAACGGATGGTCGCTTCGGAACCAAGCTTTACAACCGTCAAACTGACCTTCTTATTGCTGTCACGTCCTATAACGAAGACAAGACCCTGTATGCTCGTACTCTCCATGGTGTCATGATGAATATTCGTGACATCTGCAAGACTAAGCAGTCTAAGTACTGGAGGCGAGCTGCCGAGGAGGGTATGCCAGGCTGGCAGAGAATTACAGTTGCTCTTATTGTGGATGGTCTCGAGCCGATGGACAAGAGCGTCCTCGATATCTTGGCCACCGTAGGTGTATACCAAGATGGTGTCATGAAGAAGCAGGTTGATGGCAAGGATACCGTTGCCCACATTTTCGAGGTGCGTCGTTTGTCACGTTCAATAACGATGGTATCCTAACAATGTGCTCATAGTACACCACTCAACTTTCGGTTGACCCAACTCCTCAACTGGTACTTCCTCACGAGAATGATCCCAACAACCTGGTTCCAGTGCAAATCATTTTTGTCTTGAAAGCTAAGAACCAGAAGAAAATCAACTCTCACCGCTGGCTCTTCAATGCTATCGGAAAGATACTGAAGGTATGAGGCAGGCATGCTGTCATGAGGTTATTTTCTGACTTCAGCCTTACAGCCCGAAATCTGCGTGCTCCTCGACGCCGGAACGAAGCCTGGACACAAATCCATCTACTACCTCTGGGAGGCCTTCTACAATGACGCCCATCTCGGTGGTTGCTGTGGTGAAATTCACGCTATGATTGAGGGTGGCAGGAAGCTCTTGAATCCCTTGGTCGCAGCTCAAAACTTTGAGTACAAGATGTCTAACATTTTAGGTGCGTTCCTACCCCTCGTCATAGTCGTGATACTCACGTTTCTTGTAGATAAACCTTTGGAAAGCAGTTTCGGATACGTATCTGTGCTGCCTGGTGCTTTCTCTGCATACCGGTTCCGCGCAATTCTCGGGCGCCCCCTTGAACAATACTTCCACGGTGATCACTCTCTCGCTGATCGTCTTGGCGCAAAGGGTATCTACGGAATGAACATCTTCACCAAGAATATGTTCTTGGCCGAGGATCGTATCTTGTGTTTCGAGTTGGTTGCGAAAGCTGGTGACCGCTGGACTCTCACTTACGTCAAGCCTTCGAAAGCCGAAACCGATGTCCCTGAAAGTGCTGTTGAGTTGATTGGTCAACGTCGTCGGTGGTTGAATGGTTCATTTGCTGCCTCAGTTGTGAGTATCAGAATCCATGGCCGTGATTCGCGCGTGTTGCTTACTTTGCTCGACATAGTACGCTCTGGTGAATTTCTTCCAGCTCTACCGTTCCGGTCATGGTATCATTAGGATGTTCTTCTTCCACGTCCAGGGTCTCGTATGTGGTAATTACCAGACCTTCTTTTGTTGACTGACAGTTTTTCCAAGTACAACATCTTCTCACTGATTTTCTCGTGGTTTGCTTTGGCCAATATTTGGTTGACGTTCAGCATTATCATCGACCTCTTGCCGGGCCAGGGTATTGTCATCTTTGGGACCGCCGACATCGTATGTGGTGTTCCTTACAAATCGACCTATAAACTGACGTGCTACTTAAGACTCATTGGGTGAACTTGGCGTTCAAGTGGATATATTTGGCTTTCCTTGCGTTGCAAGTGAGCATGCCTTTTGTGGATGCGATCTCACCCAGACTCACTAGTCTCGATTCTAGTTCGTACTTGCGCTTGGTAACAGACCGAAGGGTGAACGTGGTGCTTACGTGTTGACCCTATGGTCAGTTGTTACATGCCCCATACATTTGTTCTTTACTAATCCGCACTGTAGGGTTTACGCGTTCCTAGCCGTCTATCTGCTCGTCTGCTCGTTCTGGCTGACAATCGTCGCCTTCATGGTGAGCACATTCACAATTATTTCCGACTAGGACATGGCCCATCCTTGGCTCCCAGAACATCCCCGACGAGCTGAAGAACAAAACTGTGGGTCAAGTCATCTTGACGTTCTTTACTCCTCCTGTCGGAGCATTGATCGCTGCAATGGTCTCTACATACGGCAAGTTCCTTCTCCGGAAATTGTAAGGGATGCTGGGCTCACCGATTCTGCTTAGGCATCTACTTCATGGCGTCTTTCCTCTACGTGAGTTTCATCCTTGCATTGACGGGACGCTCCACCAACCAGTACTGTAGCGAGACCCTTGGCACTTGTTCTCGAGCTTCTTCCAATATTTGTGTTTGGCGCCCAGTTTCACGAACATTCTCAACGTTTACGCGTTTTGTAACTTGCACGATGTAAGCAAACTTTCGGATTCGTCAGACACGTCTCATATGTTGGGCAGGTCTCCTGGGGTACTAAAGGCAGCGACAAAGCCGAAGCACTTCCATCGGTCTCATCGTCGAAGAGCAAGGACGCTGAGGCACCCGTCGTTGAAGATACCCACCGGATTCAAGAGGATGTGGACGCCGCGTTCAAGGAAACCGTCACCCGTGCTGTGACCAAGGTCGAAGTCAAAGAGGTTGTTGAGAAGCCTACTATGGACGACCAGAACAAGACTTTCCGCACACGCCTCGTCGCATGCTGGATGCTCTCGAACGCTGGACTGGCCGTCGCAATCGAAAATATCAATGGCCTGACGACCGCGGCAGACGCTGTCGAGGACGAAAACGAGCTGCGTTCGAAGCAGAACATTTACTTCGCCGTCATTTTGTATTCCACGTTCGGACTTGCCGCTGTGCGGTTTATTGGAGTAAGTCGCATGCTTGCGTCCGTGCCCTGGTGTCACTCACTGAATTTTTGGTGTAGTGTCTGTTTTATTGGTTCAAACGCAACCTTTTCAGGTGCTGCAGGAGGAACTAAAATAATACGTTACCCCGTATGGGTTACCCCTTACGATGGACTTGAACAAATCAGCCTGCATCTCTTTCATCTACTTTCGTTGATACCGTCCCTAACCGCACCTTTAGCTTGGACATTTCATTCTGCACTACTTATGACAGCATTCGTTTTATATATACGTAGTATCTCCTGTCTGCACCTACATCGGAGTAGATAGATGGGTACTCGAGGAAACAGAGGGCAGGCTTAATTATACATGGCTGGCATGACATGACTATGAGTACATTCCTGCAAACTCGTCTCTGTCGTCGCGTCTACTGTCTCCCTCTTGTCTACCCCGTGCGCCAAGTGCGTGCAACGGGTCCACTGACAGAGTTGGTAGCTGGGTGGAGGCAGGTAAACCTGTATTCCTCGCAACCATGCTGGGGTCCGCCAGCCAATGTTGCAGCCAGCCCTCCTGGGAAGGGGGAAGCGCAGTAGCGTTATCTTGGCGCTCCGCGTCCGTGAGGAATGGTCGCCGACAACTCGGACAGGAGTCGTGCTGTTGTGGTGGGAAAATAAGGTCAATGCTCGACAGCGGGCATAGATATTGTTGAGGTTTTGACTCACCCCTTCTGCGATCCATTTGGTGATGCTAGGAAGGAAGGAAATACGTAACGTCAGCATAATTGCGTGGAGCTGGGTTGCCACAAAAAAAATCAGGTCGATGCTCAACTCTCTGCGGCAGAAAATGTGGCCACACGTTTTCTGCAACTTGGTCACACCTAGCTCCTCGACGGGATGGGCGGGAGAGTCCATGGCGTGAGCGGTTTCCTCTTCGGCGAGGATGGCGAGTAGCGTATTGAAACATATGGGGCAGACGCCGTCTATACACATTTGTCCCTTGAGTACTGGGAGGCGTGCGCGCATATGGGACGCTTACCATGGTGGCCAGAGGTTATCAGGTCGGCTTCGGTCACTTTTGGAAGCTCGCTGAAGAGCTTTTGCATCTGCCTGAGAGAGGTGAGAAGAGCAAGTGGAACGCAGGAACCACTCACCGGTGCGAAAGCCTTGAGGTTGATGTGCGCAGCCTGAACTGCGAAACCATTTCGTCGATCTCTTGCGCATTGATAGAGACGATCATCTCAGGGTCAAATGCGTCAGCCATGTTCAGGGGGTCGATGGTGTGAGGATGCAAATTCAGGAAAGAAAGCGTGGGAACACTCCCGCGATAGGATGGCATACAAGTGCAAGACAACATTGAACGTTAGAACTACAGAAGGATTCAGCGGGCCAGCCAGCACGACTTCAAGTAATACTACGACAGATACAGAGGGGGTATTATCACGCTCTTACAACACATCGTCCACCCCGTAACCATCTCACTGTTCAAACGGGTTTGTATCTTCGTCCATCGGCACCTCTGTGGGTTTTGCCCCCGAGGGTTCTGCGTCGCTCCCGCTCTCTTGTTCGTCTGATGACAGCGATTCTTTGTCTTTACTTGGGAAAAGAGCACCACCCGTTGGCTTTGCGCCCCTACCAACGACAATGATGATGAGTAACAATTGGAAACGCAGGGGATCATGGCACATACTTCGTGAAGCGCTTTTGCTTAGCAGCGTTGAGCTTCTGAGTGACTGGAGTCATCATGTTATCGGTCGGTGAGACGAATTTCGGGTTGCTTGACAACAGGGTCAGGCAATTGCTACATCTCGACGTGTATTATACCTGTTGACTCACTTGCTCTTTGCCATCTTCTTCGCCAAGAGGGCTTTCATGCCCATTCCTGGTGCCACACTGGCTGTCCCATTCGTGGCATTACCGAGAGGTGCCTGCGGGACAACTATATGTGCTGCCTGTGAAGGATTGTGCATTGGTTGGATGGGTAGAGAGATGGGGGAATCGTTGGGAGTCGAGGTAGTAGACATCGCGAAAAGGTTATGTTTTCTTTCAGGGATTTCGCTCACGAAAAGGTTTTGTTTCGGTAGGGATATGTACAGTAGTTGGTGGAGTGTGCAAAAAGCGGTCTGTAGGTTGGAAACAGTTGGATGTTGCTCTTTATGGTCGCGTTCGAAAGTCAACTTGACGCGTGAAGACATCACGTGGCCAGTTACCATCTGATTCTGAACCGTAACGTTGGCATTGGGATACACGCAGGCATCGATTGCTACTGTGCATACGCATCTGCACTCCTGGGCATACTCGACAACATGAGGTCCGCCAACTCTGCGCCTACTTGACGAATTCACATTGCTCCACCTACGATTCACGAAGCCTACATGTACATTGTCGTAAGCCGTCACGACCAAATCCAAACGTCATTCGATGAATCTTTTTCCCTCGGTCACTCAGGCTGTATCTATGTTGGACTCTCAGGGAATTTGTCTCTACGCCCATGTCCTGAACCGCAACCGTTGGAACGCTGGGCTCCCGCGTACGCTGTGGGAGTCAGGCCCTTTCTCGAATACTCTGGCGATCGAGTGTGATAATCTGGTACGAACGTGTTCACGGGTCTGTGTGCTTTCACTGCCAGCCCTGTTCCCGAAAGCCGCGGTACACGCACTGAGCAAATGGAAGGGTGCGCTCGTTTCGTTGAACTTGGAGGGCTTCTGAACTGCTGTGTTCATGCATGTCTGACGGGGGAGGGTTAGCCGTACCTGCACGTGAGTCTGACACGTTATCGAAGCTCCCATGAAAACCCAACCTTATTTTCTTTTATTCAGGAGGAACTGTCTTGACATACCCGGGATTCATAGCCTCGATATCCGTGGCCACGTACCCATCATACCGGTTTCTATCATTGCTATGCGTAAGTCGGGAGTATTTGTGGCTAACCTATAGAGGTTTGTGGGACCTGACTACATGGGATGTTGCCTTGATGTTGCCAGAAGAGGGAGCTCTCAAACCAGGTTGAGAACTTTGTTTATGCGACGAGAGCAGCCCGCGGACTTGAGAGTGTGTGTTGCTGCGCCAGGGTCAAGACAGGGTCGAGGCATGGCTCCCTCTGAGTGGCTGCGGCTGGTTTACGCACGAGGTTAGGTAACTGCCCACGGGATTAGTAAATTGGTGACGAGGCAAATGCGTCCTGTTTACGGCAATGCCTTATCTTCGCGCCCAATGATAAAACATACAGATGGTATCCAGGCAGGGCTTGTGCTGCCAGTGGGTGGTCTTGATGTCGATTCGATGGATGGCAAGCTGTGGGCAACTGTGGATCCACAAATTTTGTTCCTTCAAAAGCGCCGCTGCCACTGCCGCATCTGCATGACACCGGCTCAAAAAGGGGTTATTGACGCTTATTGGCTGCTCTCCCAGGTTACGCGTACAAGTCGGACCGTTAGATGGTCATCACAAGACCTTGACGGAATGAGCACAGTGACAGTATAAACGTCATAGAAGCGAGGTCATTACTCTTGTCGAAAGGGCGAGGCCATCGACGCGGCGGGGAAGTCACTGAATTACTTGTGTGCTGTCGCTTTGTGTCCGTTCCACACTGGCACCGCGTAGAGACCCCGCATACTTCGGAAATTTAGCTATTCCAGTGGGATTGCTGTTACTCTCCCTCCGTATTTATATAAACTCGACCCATCGGACTGCCTGTTCTTCGTTCAAAGTACCCGCTCCCCTCACCGATCTCCATTTTCTTTTTGTTCTTTTGAACGGGCGCGCCGCGGCACTGTTTGCCACATCTGTCACGGAGAAACCCCACCGTGAGGGGCCCAGCTTATTAGGGTCTGTTCAACCATCGCCACAATCTCATTTTTTTTGACTACTTCCACATCTTCTTTGTGTATTGTCTCTCTCCCTCTCTCTGCCCTCTTCTTTCGTTTAATATTTTTCCTTCTTCTCCTTCCGATATGGCCGCCAATACCATGAAGAAGAGAAAAATTGCCGTTCTCGGCTCCCGCTCAGTCGGTATGCCGTTCTATACAGGCCCCCATCAACGCGTGGCTCACTCTTCACTGCCTCCACAGGCAAATCCTCTCTTGTCATCCAGTTTATAGAAAATCACTTCGTAGAACCCTATTATCCAACCATCGAAAGCACTTTCTCGAAAGGTGTCCTCTACAAAGGCGTCGAGTACGACTGTGATATCATCGACACCGCTGGTCAGGTTCGTAAATTTCCCCTCTGATAACCTCCTTCCACCTCCTAATCATTCTCTCCTCCCAGGACGAATATTCCATTCTCAGTTCAAAACACGCCATCGGCATACATGGCTACGTTCTTGTCTACTCCGTCACATCAAGGAGGTCCTTTGACATGATCAAAATCGTCTATGACAAGATTATAGACTTCTGCGGAAAGAACGACATCCCTTGTGTGATAGTCGGCGCAAAGACGGATCTACAGTCAAGGTATGCGTCTTCCATTCGTTGTTACATGGCTGTGTCATGCTCCGTTGTCGACTCTGTTCGTTCTTATTATAGTCCAAATAGCAGACAGGTCCAGCCCGATGAAGGTGAAGAACTTGCCAAATCGAATAAAGCTGCATGGGTCGAAACCAGCGCAAAGAATAACATCAACGTTGGTATGTGCCGTCAAAATCTACAGTTTACGTCCTATGCTAAACGTATCTAATTCGCAGGCAAAGTGTTCGAACTGTGTCTTGCCGAAATTGAGAAACGTTCGCCGCATGGCCAAGCTGATCAGCCGGAAGCGAGCAAGTGCATTGTTATGTGAAACTCCCTCGACCACTTGCCATCACTTTCACATGTCTCCTGGTCATCTCATGCCATACTCCTGAGTTACCCCTTCCTCCAATATCCTAGCCTGTCCCGACCCTGGCTCTCCTTTCTGCATTGCTGTGTGATTGTCGACCTGCATTATCCATATTTACACATATTCTCTCCTACTCCGTACCCTTGGATTACATGTCCTTCCCAACTTTAGAGAATGTCCCTCTAACTATAATCTTTCTTCCCTGCGTTCCTGTCTTACAGTACTCGTGCTGTACGGTCTGTAAGATTACGCCGTCTTTTTTTTTTCTGGGATTTTTTCTTCTTTTTTCGATTCGGCTCCTGTCACCGTAGTGTCTTCCCTGGTGGTTAATAATAATAATGCAACTGAGAAGATACAAATGTCAGATTTTGAGATCTGGGGTGCAGGTGTGTCTCCGAGCGTCGCCTCATCGGATTATCCAAGTTACCTCCGTTAAGCCCCATCATACGGCCACATCAATTGCGCTCGCTCGATCTTGCACTACTACTACCGCTACACCATGTTGTCATTAAGACCTAGACTTCATGCTGACCCATCACCGAGGAACCGCACTCTGACGTCTCTGCCCTTCAGCCCAACGGCTTTGATGACCTGGGGATCATCTGGGATAAGATCGATAGCCTGATCGCTCCATTTGACATCTGCGCCCACAACGTCCAGAACAATCCCCTTTATAGGCTTCTGAGAGGAAAGCTCGACAGATTCTCCATTGCTTCCCGTCTTGACAAGCAACCCCAAATCTTTGATAGGAGGAAACTTGATGAATTTGAAAGGTTCAGGCCTAGCCCGAATGATATGAAGGCAATATGCTGAAACCCTATGACCTACTTACCAGTTCGAGTGGCGCCCCAGAACAGTTCCGGATTCGTCAAGCAAGCGAGCGGAGACGATGATCGTGCGAGGAACGTCGCTCAGCTTTGTCCGGATTGGTTGACCAGGAAGCTGGCCAGAGAAGAACTCGGTGCTCGAGTTCGCAGCCAATATGACGTCCTTGGTGAATTTGTCTGTCCATGTCGAGTGGAGGTCAAACGAGGTGACCTCCAACTTAGCTTTCTTCTCAGTCAGGGTACTGTTCGTCCCCCAGATTTCCAAGACGGTCTCGATGGTGAAGCAGGCTGCCGAAAGTTCGTCTGCAGCTGTCTTCTTCTCCTTGCGTGTCATGCCCACTGTGAAGGGGCGCAATTCACGTGCAATCGTAAAATACGCCGGTTTGGGTCTCAAGAAGTAGTCGACGATTGCCCAGGACGTAGTTGGCCAACAATCATTGATCTGATAGCCATCAGATTCGCGGGACATACCCGGTACGGATAACTACCCACCTGCCACACCAGAGCTCCAGCCGTGTACTCTCTACCCTTCCCACGCCAGTTCCGCCTCCATAGCCGGTACGCCGATGCAAGTGTCTCCGCCTGCATGACTTGCGTGTAGTAAACATAGCTGCATAGAAGACAGTAAACACGTGCAAAGGGACCGTTTAAGGTTTACGCACCTCTCCATATCGAATGAATGTTTGAAGTTTTCGACCAGGTAGAGCTGTGAATAGAAGTGAGGAACCTGGGCCGCCCCACATAGGTGAAATGGCCGTTACCTCCAATCGCCGTTCGAAGCCGTCAGCCTTGTTATGGTTGTTGTTCAAGCTGTGACGTCTCAACACTTCATTCGGGCATGAAGATCGATTTCACACATACCGGGATTGGGGGTATCGTTCCGACTGGTCTCCACCTAGCCAATGATCGACCGTACGAATGTTGGGGTACCCTTCCCTGCAACAAAACAGGTAAAACATGTGCCTCGGGTGATTGCAAAGACAGTACCCACATTCCAAATTCTGAAACGAAGCGCCCAGCTAGAATGTCCCAATTGTGCCAGGGTTCCTGAGAACCATGCCACACATTCCCTATCAATCAAGATATTTAGGGTCGGCGCTCCCATATAATCTGACGGATCATTTACATTGATGTAAGTCACCAACGGTCTTATCCGTAGTGACTATCCCAGGCGCGCTATACGGAGAACTCCTGCGGTATTGGACATCGCAATACTTGCTAACGATGGAAGGCAGGGTGCGCTCATAAATGTGGCGCGCCGGGAACTTGGTCTTCCGGAAGTCGGATGTTTCGTCAGAGTAGTCAACGATCCCGATGGACTCCGCAAGTTGGTAATCTTCATTGTTTCCGGCTGTGGAGCAGCCTTTTCAGCATGGCTCATACGTCACGAATTTCAATACGGAGAAGCTGACCAAAGATAACGACGGATGGGTGGCAACGGAGTCTCTTGACGTTTTGCTCGGCCTCAATCTCAACGAGCTTCAGGAAAGAGTCATAGGCTGGGTACTAAAACAAGTCAGCGTTATTCTTTTTTGACCCAGGCTACGATGTTGCTCACTTGACCACATCCAAACATGAAGTCTTGCCAGACAAGGACTTGAAACGCCCATTCAATAAGTACACCTCCGGATATAAGATCATTCAAACTTACTGCCAAGTTCTGTCCAACCTCATCAGCGATTCTTAATGGAGATCTCGTGTCGGGATGACTCTACCATCACAGATGTCGTAGAAAGCGTCCGCCTCGTAGATACCACCACCCCAAACTCGAACCATATTTTGATTCCCATCAATCAAGAGTTGAAGCCAGGCGCGATACCTTTCTGTCGTCATCCTACGCGCCGACGTGGATGAGCTAACAGCACGAGATGCGGAGGACGGCCACTGACGTTGTAAGGAATGAATCCCCGGGAATCCAGTTCGATCCACCGCAGAAGATCCTTAGGTTGTTAACTTCGAACAGGAAGGTCTTTCCTGGCTGATCGATAAGGGGCTCCTCTACTACGCGGACGCGGCGGAAAGCAACGGTTTCGGTCCTTGAATCGCAGACTGTGCCATTCTGTAAGAGTGGCTGCAAGTTAGCCCTCTCGCTATTCGCAAACATTTCCCTTGATACTCACGGCATCGGAAGTGATAACTTCAATAGTATAGATGGGTTGGTTTCCATACTGAACAGGGTACCATAGGTCCAGCTCGCCAGAGGAGAAATTGAACTCTGCATGAGCACGTCCGAATTCTACCTTGAGATACTTTTCTGTATGAACCACGGCGCCTCGGGGATCCCTCAACGTGACAGAAGCCGAACCAGAAGATTTGTCGGACAGCGATAGATCAACAGTAACTTTCACATCCAGTGATTCCGAGACCACACTCCTGATGTCAAGGTCTGCGAGGTAAACATCATAGGTGTGGAGACTGATGGGCTTCCAGGGTCCGACTGTCATCAGAATTGGGCCCCAGTCCCATCCGTAGCTAGTGATTCTGTGAGACCTCGCCGCTGGAGATGATAAACTAGAGTTTCTCACTTGTATTGCGCCTTGCGTACATGTAGGCGACTGGAGTCGCCGTTCCATAAATGGTACTTGCCGTTGACCTTTTCGATCTCTCTTCCCTGAATTTCTGTGAGGAAGCAGACAAGTGGCACAACCGTACTGCGTCACCTTTTTGAACGCACTTGCGAAAGTTATCACCAGGTCATTGGGACCAACGCTCAGAAGAGGCTTCACAGAGGCCCTGTAGGTGATGAACTGATTCTCGGTGCTGATCGACGTATTAGTAACGCTGGACGGACACTGTTACAAACACGAAAATGCATACTTGAGAATTTCTTGACCGTTCTTATGATAAGTCACAACGTAAGAGAGAAACCCTTGCGACTATGAGGCACACATACTTACAAGCGTGACGGTGGCGAAGGTATCAAGACCATCGAAGACCAGGTCTGCGTTTGTCGCCGCGAGGTCTGTTTCCGTCACGACAAAGGTATTCTTGAATGCCCATTCGGCCTCTCCAACCCCTGTAGCACATTGCAATGTTGAGAATAGTAGCAATGGACGATATCACGACAGTTACATTGCACCTCCCATTCGTTCAAGCCAAGGAACTTGGTGATCTATAAGCATCGTGCCCCCACTTGAAACACCTGGACAACTCTTACCGGGTCTGGAATTCTCTTCAGCTTCAAGAGCTCCACGTGAACGGTTGTGGGAAACTCTGAAACGGGGAGCCATTCGCCATCTTTTGTTCCTTGTCCTCCACCGACCTGACTGAAACTCCAGCCTGAGGCGATGGTTCTGATGGTGCCCATCGAAGATAAGCTCCTAGTATAAGATCTAAAGGAAGACCGAATTGGTGTCTTGACCGTGCACTCACTATGGAAATGTCTATACGACACGACATGCTTGCCGATATTATTCCGGGCGTCTGATTCAACCTTTATCCCCACACCTTGCGACCTAATAAAGCTCCAGGTATTCCCAGCTCGTTTGTACGGTCACTATCACTGATGCAGTGCTCCCCAGACGATCAGAATCGTCTTCTTCGAGTCGTCAGCGATACCCAGCTATGATTCTACTAGCACCTCACGAGTTGACGACCCGGATGAAGTTTTTGGGGGTGCAGAAGGCAGAAAGATATTAGAGAATCAATTGCTTCGCAAGCTGGATCGTCGTGTCGCGTTTCTCCTCCTGGTCTCCATCATGAACTATGTACGTTCGACAGTCTACCTTACCTCTCCATAACTTGACTGGGCTCCTCGTAGTTGGACCGCTATAATGTAGCGTCAGTATTGCGGGGAAGATATTTCGTTCGCTGTCAATTTGACCTGCCAGGTCCTCAGAGCTGCAAGAATACAGGGCCTCGAAGACGACCTCCATATGAGTGGAAGTCAATTCAATACGCTCATCAATACGTTTTACGTTGGCTACGTGTTGATGCAAGTCCCCTCGTATGTTTTCCTTGCTTGCACTTTCGAGTGAATGTGCTTGGACTGACGGAGTATAGCAACACATTTATGAGTTCAATTCAACGGCCATCGCTATACCTCTCTGTCTGCGTGTTTCTCTTGGGAATATGCTCCATCGCTACCGGTACGTAACCTTATCATCACAATCGCGAAGCAAGACAGTTCGATAACCATGCAGGTATATCGCAAACGTGAGTTAATGACACGTCACACCATGCTCTTGGCTCAGCCAACGTGTTCAGTTTTGCTGGAGCCCTTATTTCACGTTTCTTCATTGGAATTTGTGAGGCCGCATGGTATCCCGGAGCCATGTTCTTACTGTCTAAATGGTATCAGCTAAGTTCCACTCGGACTCGAAGCATACTCTAACCGCGTGACAGGTATAAACGTAGCGAGCTCGCTTGGAGAATTGCAATCACCACGAGCGGCAGGCACGATCAGTTATGCGTTTCGGTGCTCTCATTGCTTCTGTTGGTTATGGAATTGGCAGATAAAGTATTTGGCTTTGCGGGTTGGAGGTCAGTAACCTCGTCATGTGAGCACATGGGTGGGTAGTTGACTACGCTGGTTCAGATGGTTGTTCCTACTCGAGGGCAGCGTGACCATAATCATTGCTGTCTTTAGCGATCTTCAGTCATTCCAGATTACCCATCTTCTCCTGCGAGCTGGCTTACACCCGAGGAGCACCTTCTTGCTCTCAGAAGAATGGAAGAGGATGGTGCCGATTCCCTGGAACAAGATAAACAGATGTCAGGCCTCATTGAGGCGCTGTCCGACTGGCGCGTGTGGTGGCTGAGCATCGCTCTGCTGTGTCTCTATGCCGCTTCATTCCTTCGGCAACTTCTTTCCTACACTCATTGCAACGATGGGCTACGGTCCGACTGTTAGCCTGCTACTCTGTGCGCCACCGTGGATACTTTCAACAATGACAAGTTTCGCCGTTTCTCGGTTCGTGCACTGTACATCTGCTTTCTGTACCGAGCTGAGGCCTGTTCTGAAACATAGGCATTCTGACGTGTCTGGAGAACGGTTCTGGCATATATCTATTCCTCTGATGATCGGCATCACTGGTTTTGTGCTGGCCATGAACACCATGAACACTATTGTTCGCTATCTATCTTTGTACGATCCTGACATTGTGCGACGTAATCCTCGACTGACTATGTTCAGGTTTCTGATGGCACAGATTAATGTCGGAATATATATCTCCTGGGTGAGCAACTCGTTTCCTCACTCCTCAAGTAAGCGGGCAGTGGGTATTGCCATAGTAAACTCCGTTGCAATGACCGGAAATATTGGTGCTTCGTGAGTCGGTTCCTCTGAGTGCACTGGTTCATGTGGTGACCGTTTATGCAGGTATTTCTGGCCGTCCTCCTGGGGACCTCGTATTTCAAATCTTACTTGCTTTGTATTCTGGCGGCTGTCGTCACTCTCGTCATCTTATGGCGGTATCAATCATCCCTTGAGGAAGCCAACAAAGCTGCAGAGGAGGAAGAGCGCCTGAAGGGTTTTCCAGTGGGTTTCAGGTACCTTCTGTGAGGAGCCTGTTCGTACAATATCGAGAGCCATGAGTCCCTAAGGCTGTACAGGTGTTTCCATGGTACACGATATCAATGTAGAAGGAAACCCTTGTGACCACTAGACACAGATACTTACAACCGTGACGGTGGCGAAGGTATCAAGACCGTCGAATACCAGCTAAGCCTGCGTTTGTCGCCACGAGGTCTGTTTCTGTCACGATAAAAGTATTCTTGAGTGCCCAATCGGTTTCTCCAACCCCTGTAACACATTTCAGTGTTTTGAACAGCAACTATAGCAAACTAGCAATGGACTAGTGGCGGGCCGTGACTCACTATATCACGGCAATTACATTGCACCTCCCATTCATTCAAGTGCATCTGAAAGTTGTGACCAACTCGCCTCGTACCAGCGTGTTTTGTTTTTGGTATAGCGTTATTTCATTCCCGTTTGTTTGCACCAATCTTCAAGAGCTCGACCTAGTGAACGGTTGTGGAAAACTCTGAAACTGGGAGCCATTCGCCGTCTTTTGTTCCTTGTCCTACCGACCCGACTGAAACACCAGCACGAGGCGATGGTCTCAGTGATGATGCTGATGAAAGATAAGTTACTAGTCTAAAGGAAGCCCGAATCGGCGTCCTGGGACGCTGCACTATGTAAAAGTCTATGCGACACGACATGCTTGCCGATATTATTCTGGGCGTCTGATTCAACCTTTATCCCCACACCTTGCGACCTAATAAAGCTGCAGGTATTCCCAGCTCGTTTGTACGGTCACCGTCGTGATGCAGCCAGACGATCAGAACCGTCTTCTTGAAGCGTCAGCGATACCCAGCTATGCTTCTATTGGCACCTCACGAGTTGACGACCCGGATGAAGTTTTTCGGGGTGCAGAAGGCAGAAAGATATTAGAGAAACAATTACTTCGCAAGCTGGACCGTCGTGTCGCGTTTCTCCTCCTAGTCTCCATCATGAACTATGTACGTTCCACAGTCTACCTTACTCTCCATAACTTGACTGGGCTCCTCGTAGTTGGACCGCTATAATGTAGCGTCAGTATTGCGGGGAAGATGTTTCGTTCGCTGTAAATTTGACCTGCCAGGTCCTCAGAGCTGCAAGGATACAGGGCCTCGAAGACGACCTCCATATGAGTGGAAGTCAATTCAATACGCTCATCAGTACCTTTTACGTTGGCTACGTGTTGATGCAAGTCCCCTCGTATGTTTTCCTTGCTCGCACTTTCGAGTGAATGTGTTTGGACTGACGGAGTATAGCAACACATTTATGAGTTCAATTCAACGGCCATCGCTATACCTCTCTGTCTGCGTGTTTCTCTTGGGAGTATGCTCCATCGCTACCGGTACGTAACCTTATCATCACAATCGCGAAGCAAGACCAAGTTCGCTAACCATGCAGGTATATCGCAAACGTGAGTTAATGACACGCACACCATGCTCTTGGCTCAGCCAACGTGTTCAGTTTTGCTGGAGCCCTTATTTCACGTTTCTTCATTGGAATTTGTGAGGCCGCATGGTATCCCGGAGCCATGTTCTTACTGTCTAAATGGTACAGCTAAGTTCCACTCGGATCGAAGCATACTCTAACCGCGTGACAGGTATAAACGTAACGAGCTCGCTTGGAGAATTGCAATCACCACAAGCGGCAGTACGATCAGTTTCGCGTTTGGTGCTCTCATTGCTTCTTTTGTTATGGAAATGGCAGATAAAGTATTTGGCTTTGCGGGTTGGAGGTCGGTAACCTCATGTGAGCACATGGGCCGGTATTGACTATGCTGGTTCAGATGGCTGTTCCTACTCGAGGGCAGTGTGACCATAATCATTGCTGTCTTTGCAATCTTCGTCATTCCAGATTACCCATCTTCTCCTGCAAGCTGGCTTACACCCGAGGAGCACCTTCTTGCTCTCAGAAGAATGGAAGAAGATGGTGTCGATGCCGATTCCCTGGAACAAGACAAACAGATGTCAGGCCTCATTGAGGCGCTGTCCGATCGGCGCGTGTGGTGGCTGAGCACCGCTCTGTTGGGTCTCGATGTCGCTTATTCGTTCGGCAACTTCTTTCCTACACTCGTTGCAACGATGGGCTACAGTCCGACCGTTAGCCTGCTGCTCTGCGCACCCCCATGGGTATTGTCAATAGTGACGACTCTCGCCATTTCTTGGTTCGTCCACTGTATCTGCTTCTGTACCAAGCTGAACCTGTTCTGAAACAAGGCACTCTGACGTGTCTGGAGAACGTTTCTGGCACATATCTATTCCTCTGATCATCGGCATCACTGGTTTTGTCCTCGCTATGAACACCATGAACACTGTGGTTCGCTATCTATCTTTGTATGCGCCTGACATTGTGCGACATAATCCTTGACTGACTACGTTCAGCTTTCTAATGACACAGATTAATGTCGGAGTACTTATCTCCTGGGTGAGCAACTCGTTTCCTCACTCCTCAAGTAAGCGGGCAGTGAGTATTGCCATAGTAAACTCCGTTTCAATGATCGGAAATATTGGTCGCTGCGTGAGTCAGTTCTTCCGAGTGCAGTGGTACATGTGATGACTCGTTATGCAGGTATTTCTGGCCATCCTCCTGGGGACCCTCGTATTTCAAATCTTACTTGCTTTGTATTCTGGCGGCCTGTCGTCACTCTCGTCATCTTATGGCGGTATCGATCGTCCCTTGAGGAAGCCAACAAAGCTGCAGAGGAGGAAGAGCGCCTGAAGGGTCTTCCAGTGGGTTTCAGGTACCTTCTGTGAGGATCCTGTTCGTAGAATATCGAATTGAGAGTCCATGAGTCCCTCAGGCTGTACAGGTGTTTCCATGGTACATGATATCAATGTAGAAGGAAACCCTTGCGACCACTAGACACAGATACTTACAACTGTGACGGTGGCGAAGGTATCAAGACCATCGAATACCAGCTAAGGCTGCGTTTGTCACCGCGAAGTCTGTTTCTGTCACGATAAAGTATTCTTGAGCTTGAATGCCCAATAGGTTTCTCCAACTCGTAACACATTTTAGTGTTATGAGTAGTAACTATAGCAATGGACTATACCATGGCAATTACATTGCACTCCTCCTCGTTCAACTCGAAGCCAAGGAACTCGGTGATTTATAAGCTTCGTGCCCCTACTGGCAGTTGGCAGTGAAAAAAAACACAATCTTACTAGCACCGGGGTCTGGAATTCTCTTCAGCTTCAAGAGCTCGACCTAGTGAACGGTTGTGGGAAACTCTGAAACCGGGAATCTCTTGTTCTTGTCCTCCACCGACCCGACTGAAAAACCACCATGAGGCCATGGTTTTGATGATGCTGATGGAAGATAAGTTACTACTAACTTACTAGTCTAAAGGAAGCCCGAATCGGCGTCCTGCGCCGCTACACTATGTAAATGTCTATGCGACACATGCTCGATATCATGCGTTATTC
>MU123695.1:911987-1033151 GCA_014904935.1 Melanogaster broomeanus | reverse complement strand
CTGCGAGGAAAATATTTCGTTCGCTGTAAATTTGACCTGCCAGGTCCTCAGAGCTGCAAGATTGCAAGGCCTCGAAGACGACCTCCATATGAGTGGAACTCAATTCATAACGCTCATCAGCATCTTTTACGTTGGCTACGTGTTGATGCAAGTCCCCTCGTATGTTTTCCTTGCTCGCACTTTGGAGTGAATGTGTTTGGACTGACGGGTATAGTAACCTATTTCTGAGTTCAGTGCAAAGGCCATCGCTATACCTCTCTGTCTGCGTGTTTCTCTTGGGAGTATGTTCCATCGCTATCGGTTGGTTGCCTTATGTCACAATCGCGAAGCAAGACTGAGTTTGATAACCATGCAGGTATATCGCAAACGGTAGTTAATGACACCCACACCATACTCTTGGCTCAATCAACGTGCTCAGTTTTGCTGGAGTCCTTACTTCACGTTTCTTGCTTGGACTTTGTGAGGCTGCATGGCATCCCGGAGCTATGTTCTTACTCTCTAAATGGTTCAGCTAAGTTCCACTCGCACCGAGGCATACTCTTCTCTCTTCTTTGGTACATGTGGTGACTCGTTATGCAGGTATTTCTGGCCGTCCTCCTGGGGACCCTCGTATTTCAAATCTTACTTGCTTTGTATTCTGGCGGCTGTCGTCGCTCTCGTCATCTTATGGCGGTATCGATCATCTCTCGAGGAGGCCAACAAAGCTGCAGAGGAGGAAGAGCGCCTGAAGGGACTTCCAGTGGGTTTCAGGTACCTTCTGTGAGGATCCTGTTCGTAGAATATCGAGAGTCCATGAGTCCCTCAGGCTGTACATGTGTTTCCATGATACCATGATACAGCTCCGCTCATGTATTTGACCATAAACCTGTGAGATCAGTCCAAAAGTTGCTTAGTCCCGCTAGGCAGACCAAAGAGTTCCAAGTCAGACGGTCATTACTGTTCCATTAAGGTACTGGGCCACTGTACATGAATCCTGGCTATTGCTGCCGTTTACTAAATTGGGCCGCTCGCAAGCCTCGGCTTAGTCTCCCCTAGACATACCAAAGAGTCGAAGTAAGATAGTCGTTACTTCTCCACTATGGTCTGCTTCTTAAAGGACCCTTGTTACCGTAGTGCAGGATTCGAGCATCAAAGTTCGGAATTTTCCGCATGCCGCTGTCCGGCAAGCACATTTGTCAGCAGGGCTCCAAATTGGGTGTGGCAGTGAAGGACGCGTTTTGGCTCCGAGAACGCGAGACGCGTCTCACTGGCAGCGAGCTACACTCTGTCTTGTCGAACATTCCTTTATCGCGAATAATGCCAGGTTAACATCCAATGGACAATCATATTTATCATCAATCTTTACCCTCACACACTAATCAGCTCAACACACGACGTGATCCACTCCTTTCACCCCTGTCTGGGCCAGTTCCTCGAGTCTTAACCCACAGTCCTCAGGCTCTTTGTCCCGAGTCGCCTTCAGCACAAACACCTGCCGCAAATAATCGTCAGCCAGTACCGGATCCTCTTGCACCGAAAAAGAAGAGAGGCCAACATGTGATAGGGAGAAATGACGAGAACAGTTTGCCATTGTTCGACACTCCCAGCTGCGTTCCCGGGCCCCCGCTGAAGAAACGACGCGCTTCACCAAAGTCATGGGCCCAAAAACTTGATATTGTCCTTGACACTTTGAAAAGTATCGACTGGACAGTTGCAGACCTCCTCTACTACCTATTCCGCCTTCGTGACCAGGATAATGACCCAATCCATCGTTCGCATAGGCACGCCGCTGCTGTGCAACAATTCCTTCGTGGAAAAACAAAGATTATACCCTCATTTATTGTCGACGCTTGGTTGCGTAGTGCAGATGGACGGATTGCAGAGGGTTCGGAGGAGTCCAGTCTCATGTACTCTACCAAAATTGACTACAAAATGATCAAGTCTGTTCGTCCTGCTCTCACCTCATTCGCGGTCCAGCTCGTCCGGTCAAAACTCTGCTCCGAATCATCTAATGCTCTCCGCCAGCATGACCCATCATTGAGCACAAAGCCCATGGGGTGGCTCGACATCGGGCAACATACAGTGGCGAAAGCCACAGCCGCTATACAGAGGGACCAACCAGTCTTATGGGACCTCATGTTGTCCCTGGGCCTCCGACAACCACACGGGACACATCGTATCACGGAACAACGATGGCGACGTCCTGTTGAAGGGGTAAGTGTCATACAGAGACGACAAATTACAATGATGTCTCATTATTCATTAGGTCTGCACGCATGTTATCTCGACGATAAACCACGTATCGGCTCCACGGTCACCAAAAGGGGAGGCTTGTACCTACTCTTCGAGGGCTGTACTACTTCGCGTCCTCTGTTCCCTACGACATTTTCACCTTTTCGAGCCGCATTGGTCACACGCCCTCGTACAGTGCCATCTGGAAGACGCTGAAAGTGCTATCCGAGCACGAAGCGAAACTTGTCATTGATATCGGTCGTGACCCAATGAAGTGTGGCATTGTCCGCTTGGATAACGTGCAGAATTACTTGCTGCAGCGAGACCCTCGCATGGGACGTGAAAACATGATGAACATTGGCTTAGCAGCTACGTACTTCGAGGTTGAGGGCATTGACCCACAAGTCTTTGATCTTGACGACAAGAGACGACGACTGCTGGCGAGCCGCCGCCAGGATGTAACAGTAGACCAGATACTGAAGTGGATCGATCA
The DNA here is from genome assembly GCA_014904935.1 of Melanogaster broomeanus. Taxonomy (NCBI): domain Eukaryota; kingdom Fungi; phylum Basidiomycota; class Agaricomycetes; order Boletales; family Melanogastraceae; genus Melanogaster; species Melanogaster broomeanus. The sequence goes on along the minus strand of MU123695.1, from coordinate 1,030,447 downwards.
CGACCATCTCGGTACTGTGCTCTCGCTTCACTGGCTTGTGCTGTCCAACTCCTTGACTTTACAGGGAGCTAAAATGAGTCGAGCCATATTTGCGCTCATCTGTGGGCCTTTGGAACCGTGACCTGACTTCTTTCCGGTTTTGGGCTGGCCTACAATAATATCTTCAGCGTTACCGATGGCGGATGGGGTTAGGTAGGTGATAGCAGATGGTTGTAACATTAACAGTTGTCGCTGTGATGCATCACTGCCATTCAAGTTTGCAGGTAACGTGGATATTCTGATGCGGCCAACCTTCTGTAAGTAGTCATCGGTGTCCATGGGTTCACCAAAGATCACGACACGTTTGATGTGTGGAGAGTCGAAGCCGACAGAGAGGGTATCCGTGGCAATGATTATCTGAGCTGTTGGATCATCATTCAAGAAAGCCAGTGTGGCAGAATTGTATGATGCCCAATTGAGTGAGTTGTACATACGTACGCGTTTGTTACAGCTCAAATCTTTTTTGCCCTCCCCATACAGGTAAACAGCCACGCGGAATCCGACTGCAATCGTGCGGCAGAAAATCACAGTACCACCATCAACATACAAGGTCCACTTGAGCTCTTCAAAGCGGAATCTTGATAGACCTGACTGCATGTTTCGAAAAACAAGGCGGATGTCCCCTCGGATGTTCGACCGTCGTATAAAGTGGTACGTGCCATTGGTGAGCCCAAGACACTCACACACACGTTTGGTGGGTTCCCCTTTCTCCAGTGTAGCAGTCGTCACCAGCAAGACCGGATGTGTCGCAATCCGGGCACGCAGCCACCCGATCTGGTTGTATGCAGGACGTAAAGCCTTTCCCCATGAATTCAGAAGGTGAGCCTCGTCAATGGCCATCATTGTGATCCTCTGACAAAAGTCTTTAGCCTCCAGGACATTCCAGAACCCCCGGCTCTTCAACTGCTCAGGTGAGAGGAGTACCATTGTCACGCCTGCCTGAATTGTGTTGAAGATGTTGATGCCCTTCTTCCGAGCGTCATCTACCGTGTCTGCATTCACTGCAACTGCGTTGAGCTTCGCATGCCTCATTTTTCGCTCCTTAGTTATGTAAGTTTCACTTTTCTTTTCAATGTTGACGCAATCTTACCATGTCTAGCTCCAGTGCCTTTGTTGGACAGACAATGAGCATTACTGGGTCACGGGGGAATCGTGCGGCTTCGTCATGCATTGAGGGGTTTTCAGATAACATGCGAACAACATGCATTAATCGAATGAATGTGTCCGTCTTGCCTGTCCCTGTTGCAGTAACGAAGAGGACATCTTTCTGATCCAGGAGGTGAGTGATGGCGTCTAGCTGATATTCATGGGTGTCATATGGCATTAGCTTGTCGAGGATCCTTCTGCAGAGTTCTCGGCCATCTTTCGATGCGAACTGAGAGCGTTGTACGGCGGCATCCATGCAGTATTTGTCTTATCATAGGCGTTCAGATTTTGCTACAATTTATTGATTGCCTGGATCACGGACCGTGAGGTGCCGCCATGCTTACGGAGTTCGCTGAGGTTGAAAATACACGAATCCTGCACTACGGTATCTACCCTCCTTTAAGATGCAGACTACCTCGGGCTGGGCCTCCGAACTTTGGATCACCAAGGCCAACGTGGTGGTCTTCAGCACGATGGCTTCGACTTCAGACGCAGCCTCTGACAGTCTCTTCAATAACAGCAGCGAGCACAATTTAGAACCCGGCTATGGCACATTTGTGCACCCCGGTGACCCAGATAAAACGTTCGGTGGTGCTGAAAGGCGAAGGCAGATCGAGAAGACGCTTCTTCGAAAGCTAGATGTTCGAGTTGCCTTCCTCGTCTTGGTGTATGTCATGAACTACGTGAGTTTGACTCCTGTTAGGCTTTGTATAGTCCAAGAGCTCAAATAAGACACAAGATGGATCGGAGCAACGTAGCGTGAGCTATACCCTTCATCGCAAACATTACTAGTGCACGGTGCGAATGACGAATTTGATTAGAGCCGCACGGCTGAAAGGTTTGGAGGAGGACCTTCATATGTCTGGGAAGCAATTCAATACTTGCTCAGCATCCTGTATGTTGGCTATATGCTCATGCAAACCCCCTCGTGAGTACTGGTGGTGTTCCGACCCTCTGAGTGCATTTGGCTGAAGACTCCAAGTAACTGGTTCCTCAATCGGATTGCGAAGCCATCAATATATATTTCTTGTTGCATATTCTCATGGGGAGTAATATCTGTCGGTACTGGTGCCTCCCAAAGGTTCGTAGGTCGCTTCCAGGTTTTTAACAAATTTTGAAGGACTTTTTGACAGCTACTATTCCGCTCTGGTGTCACGTTTCTTACTCGGATTCGTCGAAGCTGCATTTTTCCCTGGGGCTTTGTTCCTCCTTTCGCAATGGTATACTTCGATGAACTTTGTGTCTTGAATTTTCGTCCTTACTCCGAGACTTGAGGTACAAGCGTCATGAGCTTGGTCTCAGGATGGCAATCCTCACCTGTGGAAGCTCCGTCAGCAATGCCTTCGGTTCACTCGTCGCGTCAGGAATTCTCGCTGTGATGGATGGAAAACTTGGTTTTGCTGCGTGGAGGTGACTGGGATCAAAACAATGGTCGCGTTTTCTAGCCTCATTTTTCTTGCAGATGGTTATTCTTTGTCGAGGGTTGTCTGACCGTTCTGGTCGCCATCACCGCCTTTTACATAATCCCCGACTTTCCTTCGACTCCTGCCAGTTGGCTTACGCCCGAAGAACAGCTTCTGGCCAAGATGCGAATGGAAGAGGACTTTAGGTGGTCTAGAGCAAGATAAATTCAAGCAAGCAAACGACTCCGGTTTGCGGGACGCCCTGACGGACTGGAAGATCTGGTGGTTGGGCATCTCACTGTCCAGCATGATTGCCGCTCTTTCATTTGGAAATTTTTCCCAACCCTGAGCGCTACCATGGGTTACAGTTCATCGGTCAGTCTACTGTTGTGCGCACCTCCATGGCTCTTGGGGACGGCTACGTCTTCTCTCACCAGGTTTGCACGCTTGTTCGACCTTTAGATTTTTACTAAGTCTTCTCAACAGACACTCGGACTCGAGCGGCGATAGGTTTTGGCATATCACTGGCCCGTGCGCGTCCGCGACAGCCTACGGATGCTTGGGATCCATCGAGGTTCTCAACGCAAGCCTTCAACAATGAACCCATCAGCAGAGTCCTACACTTTCGGCTCGTAACTTTCCTTAGCGCAACCAAGTGAGGCTTATCCAAGAGGCTTCGTTGAGTTCTTTATACAAGGCCTGTTCGTGGCATTACTTGTCCTTATGGCCGGTACGTAGACTCCATTCCCAACTCATCTTCCGTAACGGGCCTTCCGCATGCTATGGTCGTGTAAACGACCGATGAGCGCTGTTGGCAGGTCAGCGAGCTCGTGAGTGCTCAAGGCTGAGCGCGTGCGGTAGAGCGAGGTAATGCGGCGTCCACACGTCACGGCGATTCTTACAGATACCCGTCCTGCATCCTCTATCTCGCGGGCCGTCAATATATTCACTCATCCTTACCCCTCATTTGTAATCCTGTCGGAGCCTGTGTTCGCCGCATTGTTGTAGTGGCGGGGTGTTGGGTGTACCAGGCGCACATGTCGTCGCACGCTAACATGGGGTCACGGGCATGAGAACGGAGTGTGGTTTCTGTGCGAGATACCCCAAGAGCCAGGGTGACCCCTGCTTAAGCGTATTACCAAGGTCACTTCATGGTGAGTTAGGACGAGCTAAAGCGCGAATTCGCACGCTGACGCCACAACCTCGTTCTTTCGACCGAGGGGCGCGCGCATCATAAAACGCGGGGCCAAAGTCCGTAACGACGCATTAGAGCCGTGGTGTTCGACTCGTGGACATCCGAGGAGAGTGGCGTAAGCATCGGCGCAATGTCGTGGTACTATTAAGAGCGACAGGGTTACGCAGATGCAACCGGCAAGGTGACTTCGGGGGCGGTTCATGTACGTCGTGTACCCTCGGAAGGGGCGGCGGGCCAAGGGCGGCGGCTTTCAGCACGATGGGGTCGACGTTCAGGACGCGATGTGCCTCTGACAGTCTCTTCAATAACAGCGACGAGCGCAACATTGCTAGACCTCCGGCCCTATGGCACAGGTGTTCCGCTATCCACGTGTACCATGGACGGCTTCGGCCGTCTGGCCTAAAGCGCCGCAAGGCCGAGACGGAGACAGCCCACGCTTCGTCGGATACAGCGTAATTCGGTGCCGCAGGTGCCGCTCCGCTCGCGTCATTGTGTTGCTCACAGGGGACGTGAGTTATGAGCTCCTGTGTAGTGCCTGTGAAGCGTGGTCCAAGGAACTCAAATCACTGAACCTGCTGCCAGATGCGCTGAAATCGGACCAACGGGTGACGGGGGTGGCGAGCTATACCTCTGCTGCATCTGCAAACATTACAGGTGGCGGACTGTGGGCGACGGGCGTACTCGGATCAAAGTGTTGATTAGAGCCGCACGGCTGAAAGGTTTGGAGGAGGACCTTCGTATGTCAGGGAAGCAATTCAAATACTTGGTCAGCATCCTGTATGTTGGCTATATGCTCATGCAAACCCCCTCGTGAGTACTGGTGGTGTTCCGACCCTCTGATTGCATTTGGCTGAAGACTCCAAGTAACTGGTTCCTCAACCGGATTGCGAAGCCATCCATATATATTTCTTGTTGCATATTCTCATGGGGAGTAATATCTGTCGGTACTGGTGCCTCCCAGAGGTTAGTGGGTCGCTTCAGGTTTTTAACAAATTTTGAAGGACTTTTTGACAGCTACTATCCTGCTCTGGTGTCACGTTTCTTACTCGGATTCGTCGAAGCTGCGTTTTTCCCTGGGGCTTTGTTCCTCCTTTCGCAATGGTATACTTCGATGGACTTTGTGTCTTGAATTTTCGTCCTTACTCCGAGACTTGAGGTACAAGCGCCATGAGCTTGGTCTCAGGATGGCAATCCTCACCTGTGGAAGCTCCGTCAGCAATGCCTTCGGTTCACTTGTTGCGTCAGGAATTCTCGCTGTGATGGATGGAAAACTTGGTTTTGCTGCGTGGAGGTGACTGGGACACAACAATGGACCTGTTCCCTAGCCTCATTTTTCCTACAGGTGGTTATTCTTTGTCGAGGGTTGTCTGACCGTTCTGGTCGCCATCACCGCCTTTTACATAATTCCCGACTTTCCTTCGACTCCTGCCAGTTGGCTTACGCCCGAAGAACAGCTTCTGGCCAAGGTGCGAATGGAAGAGGACTTAAGTGGTCTAGCGCAAGATAAACTCAAGCAAGCAAACGACTCCGGTTTGCGGGACGCCCTGACGGACTGGACGGTCTGGTGGTTAGGCATCTCAATGTCCAGCATGACTCGCCGCTCTTTCGTTCGGAAACTTTTTCCCAACCTTGAGCGCTACTATGGGTTACAGTCCGTCGGTCAGTCTACTGTTGTGCGCACCTCCGTGGCTCTTGGGGACGGCTACGTCTTTCCTCGTCACCAGGTTTGCATGCTTGTTCGACCATTAGATTTTTACTAAGTCATCTCTACAGACACTCGGACTCGAGCGGCGATAGGTTTTGGCATATCACTGGCCCTCTGATGCTGGGGATCATCGGATTCATAACTGCAAGCTCAACCATGAACACCACAATTCGCTACATCTCGCTGTAAGCTTTCCTCTTAGCGCACGAGCGACCTTTTCAACGCTCGTTTAGGTTCTTTATGACTCAAGCGACTGTTGCATACGTGGTCCTTATGGCCTGGGTAAGTAACTCCATTCCTGAATCATCTTCCAAGCGGGCTGTCGCATTAGCTTTCATTAGCACGATTGGGACATTTGGCAATGTTGGATCTTCGTGAGTGCTCGGGTCAGCTGTTTAACGAGTAAGCCACTCACGGCGAGGTCGTTACAGGTATATCTGGCTATCCTCATGGGGCCCGTCATATATCAATTCTTACCTCATTTGTATCCTGTCGAGCCTGTTGTGCATTGTTATGTGTTGGGTGTACCGGCTGCATCTCGCACGACTGAACATGCGGGCAGAAAGAGAGGAGCGTGTTTCTGGAATACCCAAAGGCTTCAGATACCTGCTTTAGCTATACTGTACTGTAGCAAGTCCAAGCATAGGATTGTGATGTAGACTACTAGAATCGCAATCCATTATGCCACAACTTTCTTTCGACGGCGCTGATCTAAGGACCCCAATTGAACTATCCACCACAAACTATATATCATAATAAGTGATCAAGTGATCAATTTATGAGGCTTTACTGATTTGAAGGTACTTTGGGGTGCGAACTAGCTGTACGTATTTTTAATTATGTCACAATCTGTGGGGTGAGTTTTGGCCATGTGCTCCTACCAGCGTTCAGGACCACGCTAGTATCATACTAGTATTACTAGCTCGAGTCCTTCTCACCTTGACTGTGTCAGCCTGTCACGCTCGTATTTCGATATCTTAGAGCCAGCTTCAGCCAAGTAACATCTTAGATGGCAGATAGAACGTTCGAGGGTGTTGGCTATACCAGGCTGCGTGAGTCTTTCGTTAAGAGCTGTGATTTTTTGTATTTGACTGCGTCTCGGTAATCCATTTGGGTCTAATTTTTCGTCTCGGAAAGCTGTCAATGATACCTCAGTAGAACTTGATCAGGATGCTATATACGAAGCTGTATTGCATTCGTCCCAAGAGGACCGAGAACGTGTCGAGAAGAACCTCCTCAGGAAGTTGGATACCCGAATGTCAGATGCTAGTATTGATATACATTTTGAACTACGTGAGTCCATCAGACCTGTGTATCTTCTCTCACTATGTTCATTTCATTTGGGTATCCTTGACTTAGATTGATCGTAATAACGTCGCGTAAGTCGTTTCATATGCAGGACTGGGTACGTACAATTTGACGGTGTGACCTCGACCAGTGCAGCCAGACTTCGTGGTTTTGAAGAGGATCTTCACTTGGAGGGACAGCAATTTAACACCATCCTGAGTACCCTGTACGTTGGTTATATCCTAATGCAAGTTCCTTCGTAAGTCCTACTCGAACTCTTCCCTACCACCACCATTCATTGCAGAACAGCAATATATTCCTGAATCGCATAGGGAAACCCTCCATATATCTCCCAGGATGTATGGCTATCTGGGGGGGTATTTCTGTTCTAGACAGGTGAGGCCGTTCCTCGTGTGCAAGTGACCTGCAGCTGATGGCATTCTTCTCCAGGAATGGCAACCACGTAAGTCGTGCGTTTCTCTGTCCTACTACCATGTCTGTTTCATTTATTTATTTATTTCATTTTCGGGAAGGTATACTGGTGTACTCGTTACTCGATTCTTCATCGGTTTTGTCGAAGCTGCGTTCTTTCCTGGGGCGTTGTTCATCCTATCTAAATGGTGAGCCACGCACAGCAGTTCCGCTACAATTCCTTCATTGTTGGGCAGGTATAAACGCAGGGAGTTAGGCGAAAGAACTGCAATCCTGACATGTGGCATCATGCTTAGCAATGCCTTTGGCTCCCTGCTGGCATCTGCTGTCCTTGATATCATGGACGGTGTTTTGGGGTACGCGGCTTGGAGGTGAGTATACACCCGTGGCTACTCTCGGGATAGTTGATAACTTCTCTTTCAGGTGGTTATTTTACGTGGAGGGAACACTTACCGTGGTCGTCGCTCTGAGCGCGACCTGTGTATTGCCTGATTTCCCTTCGACACCATCCCGCTGGCTAACACCCGAAGAACAGGCTCTGGCTCAAATACGAATGGAAGAGGATGGTGGAGGGGATGAAGAAAGTGAACATTCGCAGAGTTCGACAAGTGGGCTCATTCTGGCTCTGTCAGACTGCAAAGTTTGGTGGTTGTGCATAGCGCAAATGAGCTTGGTTGTCTCTCTGTCATTCAATCCTTTCTTTCCTACCCTGAGTGCCACCATGGGATATAACCCGACGGTGACTCTCCTTCTGTGTTCACCACCTTGGGCGCTCACTGCATTTCTGGCCTTCAAGACCTCGAGGTAATTCTAGCACACTCGATAATTTTTAGACTCTGAATGTTCTCCCCATAGGCACTCTGATGCGAATGGAGAGCGCTTTTTCCACATTGCAGTACCTTCGTTCTTTGGCATCGTTGGATTTCTCATTGCGATGTCGACCATGAACACGGCTGCCCGCTATTTCTCCATGTCAGTGGTGCTTCATTTCTGATACCTAATCTCACTTTTTTCCCTCGCATCACTCCGCAGGTTTCTTATTGCTCAGTCATATACTGGTTTCGTCGTCTTCTGGGCGTGGGCCAGTAACTCGTTATCGCGACCTCCCTCTAAGCGTGCTGTGCGCTTGCCTTAATCAACTCATTCTCAACTGTCGGCAACTTCACCGGCTCGTGAGTCCTTCACAGCTTCATTTAAAACGGGCCTTATATTCTCCCAGCTATGTTTGGCCATCCAAATGGGGTCCTTCTTATGCAAATTCGTGCGCAATTTGTCATTGCAACGAACGCCGTGTTCATTCTTATGTCGTGGGCCTTTAGGCAGCACCTGAGGCGTTTGAATGAGGAGCTAGAACGCCGAGGATGTCAAACTGGATCGTCCCAAAGGGTTGAGATACCTGCTCTGAACAAGTAGTGCCGCGAACGAGCTCAAATGTATACCAAGTACTCGTACAGTACTAGAATACGGAGTTTGCTGAGTATGACTCTGACTCTGCGAGTTGACATATATCGTCGATAGTCCGCTCGCTGAACGGGTATATTTATAGCAGCAACGGATCAGGCATCGCGTGTGTTCCCAACCATCTTGACTTCTACCAGTCAGTATGGCAGCCACAGCGATTGTCCTATCACCCGCGACGACACCACCCACGTACCACAGGATCGTCTCCCCTACCCTTAAGGTCCTTCCAACCCCTCGCTCCCCATCCCTGTCGGTCTATTGGCATGTCAACGTAAGGCGATAATCAAATGTATCGATATGAGCTCGGAGTAATGTGAATGCTCTGCAAAGGTGATCCCCTCCTCCGTAAGCTCGAGACCACCGTCGTGAGCTGTACGATCTCCCAGTCTGGTCCGCCCCCCAGTGGTAGAAAGGGAAAGAAGACTCCAGTGCCGTCCAGTGCAGTATCAGAAACTCCCACTCTCGAACTTATCTTGCATGATACGGTCATATTCCCTGAAGGCGGAGGTCAACCCTCCGACACTGGACTGATCGAGACAGTTAATGGACGCACCTGGAAAGTCACACAAGCAAAGCGCCACGGAGGACACGCAGTTCACTACGTGCAAGCAGGAGATGCCAATACAGATATCCTCCAATTTACGCCGGGGGAAAAGGTCGTGGTCGCTCTGGGAGACGCAGACTGGGACCGCAGATACGATCATGTAAGGGTCCAGAAAACTCGAGTTCTGTTGTTCGACGTCTGACCTTTCTGGTGCAGATGACCATGCATACCTCCCAACACCTTCTATCTGCCGTGATCGAGACTCGTCTCAACATCCCGACGCTCTCTTGGTCTTTGACGGAGGCTCCCGCGCCGTGCTACGTCGAACTAGCGAGGAGCATGTCCACAGATGAAATACAAGCCGTCCAGACAGAAGCAAACCGACATGTTTTTGACGGCCGCAGTGTCCACGTCGAGGTCCAGGAGATGGACAAGCCAAGCGAACCCGGGGAGCAGACATCAGACCCCGCACGTGGTGTCAACAAGGCCATCCCAGCTGACTACACTGGGGGAATCATGAGGGTCGTAGTTATCGACAGCATCGACCGTAACCCGTGAGTCATGGGATCACTCCAGTTTCATACCATTGACTCTGATGGACTGCATTACGCAGATGTTGCGGCACTCATTGGCCCACTTTGCACAATCTTCAGCTCTTCTTGATCCCTCAGACGGAAACACTAGCTCGCTCCAATACCACTTCTGCTAGATTGTATTTCTTCGCTGGACCACGGCTTATCAAGTACCTGACCAACACCCACGTACAGCTTGCGGCCACTGCCACAACGCTGAGCTGTGGTGCTCCCCAGGTGCCAACTCGCGTAGAGCAGGTGGTGGATGAACGCAAGAGAGCGGAGAAACGGGTCGAAGACTTGGAGTCTGAACTAGCAAAACACATTGCAAAGAGCCTCCTGGAGGAATTGGGCCAAGCATCGGACCGGGTATTCTTCAAGCACATACATCGAGTGGACGATTCCGTCAATCCGCTGGGGTTCTTGTCAACAGTAGCTTCTGCATTTGCGGGAGTTGCTCCCTCTGAAAGCCAATACCTTCTAATCCTTTCTTCCACGCCGTCCTCTCAGAGTGCAACAGGAACCAATGTTTTATTGATACTCGGCTCAGATGATAAACAAGTCAAGGCAGCCGGAGAGCAGCTGAAAGGAAAACTGGGGGTCAAGGGCGGGGGGAAAGGTACCAGGTGGAGCGGGAAGTTCACCGGCGTCTGGAAAGAAGGGCGCGAGGACGCAGTCGTTTCTAACGCCCTGCTGGTCGTCCAAAATTGATAGAAGTAATTATTTAGAAGTGATGCACGAAATACAAACCAACCAAGGAGAATGCTTATTACATCATACCATCCATCTACTCAGAAGAGGATGAGGGCTCGTCAGAGAAGGAGGTGTCTGCATCTACATCGGGATGCTCGCCGTGGAGGACAGGTACTGTGATTTGTGTGACGAGAGCGCACTTCGACTCGAACGATAACTTACCTTCTCCCTCTTCAAGCAATCCGTCAAACTTGTCCTCGTACTGCTGAGCCACACCCCAATCACCATCGGCGTCGTACTCCAAGTCGCCCCAGATGTCGTTGAGGTCAACTTCCATCTCCTCGACTTCAAATTCATCCTCAAAGTCATCTTCACCGAGGAAGTCATCTTCCTCATCGTCGTCTTCGTCTGGCAGATAATCTTCGTCTGAAGATTCCGCGTCCGATTCTGCAAGTGGTTGTATATCTAGAAAGGGGTGCCGACATGTCGGGCAACTGCCATGCTACATTAGGGGTCAGCTACGCAACAGCGCCAGGTAATATCTTTTACTCACGCATCCCCTTATCCATTCGACCAAGCTACAATACATAGATAGAGCGGTAAGTACATTTGGTCTCCCCATGGCAAGGTATGTTCTTACTCTTTGCGGCAAAACATATGCCCACAACCTGCGACCTTCGTTATCCCACTGTCGGAAGCATTTGTTTTCTCGTCTCCACAAGAGTGCTCCCCTGAAAGAACTGACGCAAAGGGCATCAAGCAAATTGCGCAGAACTCGTCTTTGGGTACAACGTTTTCCTCGAGCACAGGGAGGTTGTCTATGGCTTCCTGGGCACGTGCAAGCAGTGCCAACCGCCTCTCAGAAAAGAAGAGACGGAAATCCATGGTACAGCGTCCAGCTGTATTGATTATCTGTGTCTTCCAGCGAAGCGTTGTTCGACGTGGACGTTGCCAATGCTGATCGCCCGCCGTTGTGAATGTCAATGTGCTGGTGAACTACAAGTAAACAAAGTAATTGTCACGAGACGCGAGACGCGAGGTATACACGTGACATTGATACACGCTTGTCAATCGTCATTCAAAAAGCGGTGTCATCTCTTGACCACCAAAACACTTTCATATGGTCCTGTGATCAGGTCCTATGATCAGACGCGAGGTTATTCTTGTCAGACTCATAACGACATGGAGTAACAAGCTTGAGAGTCGACGTGGCTCTTTTGTCTCTTAACCGCCATGTCTGCAAATCACACAGATGCAGACTCTCTTCCTATGGAAGACAAGGACCCAAAGGAGCACGACTCTCATGCGAGGACGACTGCAGAATTTGGTGGTGCAGAGGCACGTATGGAGCTCGAGCGTAAGCTCTTGTGGAAAATCGACCTCCGAATGTCCATCCTGGTCGTGATCTACATCCTGAACTATGTGGGTTAACATCTTCATCTCCCCATATGCTCCAGCCTCATAACTGTAACCCCAGGTCGATAGAAACAACGCCGGGTATGTGATCACTTATTCGATGTCACGGTACCGTCGCATCCTGACTTGCAACAGTGCTGCCCGACTACGAGGATTCTCAACAGACCTTCACCTCGTCGGTCAACAATTCGCCACTTTGCTGTCTATCCTCTACGTCGGCTATATCATCATGCAAATACCCTCGTAAGTGTGGGCGGTCTTTCCACAGTGTATATGCTGACGACCTTTTAGCAACATGTTCTTAAATTACATCGGAAAACCGTCACTTTACTTACCCGCTTCCATGATAATATGGGGTGTCATTTCCGCACTCACAGGCATTACCAAAGAGTGAGTCGCGTTTCCCACTGTCGAACGACAACCCATGAATTTACTGCGTGTATCAAAGCTTCACTGGAGCCCTGCTTACGCGCTTTTTCCTCGGTTTCGTGGAAGCGGCGTTTTTCCCTGGTTCGTTGTTCTTGCTCTCAAAATGGTTTGTCATACTATGGATAGAACGAATGCCCAGTTAGCTCAAGTGTCGGTTACAGGTACAAGCGGAACGAAATCGGTCTCCGTACTGCGATCCTGTACTGTGGAAACATCATCAGCAATGCATTCGGTGCCCTTATCGCTTCTGGAATCTTGGGTGGCATGAATGGTGTCCTTGGGCACGCATCGTGGAGGTGATTTTTATTTCCTGCGCTTACTACATTGGTTCGAAATCTGATCTAGAACATGTTAAGATGGCTCTTTTACGTGGAAGGGGCACTCACGTGCTTTGTTGCTGTCTGTGCTATCTTCATCCTCCCAGATTTTCCTACTACCACGACATGGCTCACGGACCAAGAACGTCGACTTGCCCTGAAGCGTATGGAAGAAGACGCAGGCGTTGGTGACCAAGGCGAAACTGAAACAGGTGGTAGAGCACATGGCTTGTACCTTGCTCTCACAGATTGGAAAGTGTGGTGGTTCGCTGTCGCAATGACTGCCCAAGTGATTGCACTGTCTTTCAATGCCTACTTCCCAACCCTTAGTGCCACACTTGGTTACAATCCCACTGTCACACTACTGTTGTGCGCTCCTCCATTCGGTTTCACGGTCATTGTAGCATTCTGGCTGTCCAGGTACGTGAATCAACCTTGGATGAGAAAAAAGTTTTCATTACAACCAGGCGTTCGGATGCGAAGCAGGAGCGGTTCTATCACATGATTTGTTCCTATATTGCAGGCATCATCGGCTTCATCATCGCCATTAGTTCTATGAATACCGCAGCGCGTTACGTATCTCTGTAGGCGCAACCTCCCTTCATCTCGGAATTATCGCATTCATTTCTCTGTGAACAGGTTCCTCATGGCGCAGTCGTATGCTGGATTTGTGGTGATGTACGCGTGGATGAGCAACTCATTTCCGCGTCCTCCTTCGAAGCGTGCAGTGTGCCTGTCCCTTATCAACGGGTTTTCACAGTTAGGCAACATCGCGGGGTCGTGAGTCCATCGTTAAGATCTGGTCTAGGCCGATATTCGAACCTAATGACAGATATGTCTGGCCATCGAACTGGGGACCTACTTACCGGTATTCCTACGGTATTTGTATTGCCTGTTCGGGTACTGCGATCGTGATGAGCTGGGTATTCAGGGAACATCTCAAGCATCTCAACACGAAACTGGAGGAAGAGGAACGAGAAATGGGAAAGACGGAGAAAGGTTTTCGATATCTGCTCTGATCGATGGATTACACACATCGGTTTATACCAATGAACACGAATTTGATCTTTTCTGGTGGAATGTTCGGAAGGGGTTAAGCAAGCGTGTGGACTGCGACAATATCGATGAACGTGTATGTGTTGAGAGTACACCAACGTGGTTGCAGCGAGGCGCGGATATATAAGTTATCGCACTTGGACAGGATCTGTTTTCTTGAAGCTGCCAGTTTGTACCGGGCTTGTACCGTGCCGGGTGAACGTTGTTTCCGCCCTAATGGTGCACGTGCGCGACTGTGGTAGTAGTACTACTTCTAGCAGTGACACTGGATGATCAAGGAAATATTATCCCTAGGCAATGCGAAGAGTGAAACGGACGATAAGAGTGCCGCAATCAGTGATTGATTTTCGTACATGCACAGGTCATCGATAAAAATGTTATGTTGGGGTAAAAGGGGAAAAGACACCAGTGACGCTTCTAAGTTCTAGCTACGGACGTTCGCCTATGTGCCGTATATTACGCGAATACCCCAGCACTTTTGGCTAACGAGTCCCGCGTCTTCTCGACTTGTTCTTTCGCTTCTGGTTCACTTTTGCCGCTCATTCTCAACTCGTGCTGGTCGCAGCCAGCGTTGCACACGACTGTCACATCCGACAGCAATGAACTCTCTTGCTTATATTTCGCGCCAGTTCGATGTCCTCGCCACCGCTCGCACTCCTCCATCTACCCCAGTCGACGAACCAGCCGAATTTCTCCCCCAGAGACCTGGTGTCTGGCGTCGTGGCTCGCATTCAGGCGACTCTCTCAGACGAACTAGTGCTTGGTCCGACAAATCCTTTCCCGATTCTCTAGATACCCCAGGCCCTTCACGACCAAAGCGCTCTTACTCCTCTCCGTCGGGTTTCCTGCACATACCATTCCCTCCACCACCCATCTCTGACTCGCCGGTCAGAACCGAACCAACGCTAAGACTCAGGAGTGCCTGGAGACGTCTAATCTTCGTCCGCGTCTTTGTCACCGTATGGAATACAATATGTGCCACCTGGGCTTCTTGGACACCTGGAGAAATTGTGGACAAGGATAAAGAGCCTGTAGTGGGCAACATTGTCGAGGAGAAGCTAAGAGAATTTAAACGTGAGGATGCAGACATACCGCCACCCGGAACGCAACCACTGTTGCTCCCTCTCCCTGATTCCATTCCTCAGCATCCATATGCAGATGCCCTACCCGACTTACGCGGATTGCATTCAAGGACAGCCTTAGGTAGTCTACCTACTCCTCCACCGTCACCTGGTCCTGTGTCCCCACCACCACCTACTTCACAGTCCCCTCCTGGAACTACAACTGAAGCTCCACGAGAACATACACCCACTATAACGGCTCACAAGACCCCCTTCCACCTCCCCAAGACTCTTGTGCTTGACTTGGACGAGACCCTCATTCACTCGACGTCAAAGGAAATGTCACTGTCTTCTGGCGGGTTTGGTCTCCTTGGTTTCGGTAGGCGTAACATGGGTCATACAGTTGAAGTAGTTCTCGGAGACCACAGTACATTATATCATGTGTACAAACGACCCTTTGTGGATTACTTTCTTCGCAAGGTGAACGATCTCAGTCTAGAATTCTGTAGCCAGGGTTCGTTTTCTGACTTACTTTAGGTTTCTGGATGGTACACACTTGTCGTGTTCACTGCATCAATGCCGGAATATGCTGATCCAGTGATCGACTGGTTAGACGCTGGACGTGGTATTCTAGCCCGCCGATTCTTTCGGGAGGTGCGTGGGTCTGGCTTTTGCATTTACCCACATGTCTCAAAGGTTCCCCAGTCTTGCACACTGCTTCCAAACGGCTCATACACCAAGGATCTGTCCCTCATCGAGCAAGATCTGTCGCGTGTCTGTCTCGTTGACAACTCTCCCATTAGCTATCGTGTCAATGAAGGTAGGTGGCACTACGCTCGTCCTGCACGCTCTGTGCCTCGGTTGACGCAGTCCTGATAGCGAATGGCATACCCATAGAGGGTTGGACACATGATCCACATGACGAAGCTTTGCTCGATTTGTTGCCAATCCTTGATTCTCTACGCTTTACTTCTGATGTTCGCAGGGTGCTAGGACTTCGTGGCTTTGCGCCGTCATAACTAACCAACCTTACTCACTGTCTAATTTACTACTCCTTGTCCTGTACACTGTAGACAACCAAAAATTTAGCAAAAGAACACAGCATGCGTGATGTTATTAAATGTAAGGAAGGGGATATAGGTAGTAGATCAAGATGAAGGCTAAGGAGGAACCATGCTAAAATATAATACAGCGTCATCGTTGGCACTACATCGCTAGAGCAGCCTGCAGTTCTTTCAGCTGTGCTTCCTCGTCGTCCTCTACAGCGATCTTCTTGGCTACAAATAATTGGATGAGAATGAGTGATCAAGCAAGACAATGAAGCATTGCAAGACTTACGCGGTTCACGTGCACCCGAAGGAATATGTGTGGGAACCCGTTCCGCGCCCGCTAGCAGTCCATCTAACTGCTCTTGCTCAAGTTCTGCCAGTTCGTCCCTGAGTATATCCTGCGGAATATTGTCAGACATGAGATTTCATTCCCAGATAAGATGAATTACCTCGTCCCCTTGCTCGCCGACAGGTCCAGATATTGCTTCTCCAATCTCGTTAGCAATGTCTCTTTGCTCCGCAATCCTTGACCATAGTAGCATCCACGTCGTCCATTTTCCTGGCAAGGACGAAAGGTCAGCAGTCGAGTACTAGCCAGAACCTTAGTAGCAGCACGAACATGTTCCCGTGAATGTGAGCTAGTACATCTGACGCTTTCTTCATAGCTTGCATGGTCTCCAGGTTCAAGTTCGCAGATTCTAACGTGTTGATTTGCTGTTCCAGCTGCAATCGCTGGCCGCTCAGTCGTTCCATCTCTGTCTCGCTCTGTTTCTTCCTCCGCAGTGCCTGTGTCGCCACTGTTTGCCACGTGGCCGCATGAGCAGGGAGTTAGAGGTGGATCGCTGGAGACGTACCAGCTTTATTCGACACAGCATTCGCCTTTGCTTTCTTCAATTCTTCGTCAATCTTCTTCTGGAGGTAGTCTTCCTTCTTCTCTATCATTTGCAGCTGCTGTCTGAGCGATACAATAGCATCTCGAGTGGCCTGCTTAGAGTCCCGTCTACCTCCAAAGTAAGACATGAATCCAGCCATCATGGCTCCTAGCGAGAATGAAAGTGTTGTAGAAACGAATGGAAGAACTTGAAAGAGGCTGCGGTAAGCCACATTGATGCTGATATCCAGATAAGGAAATTACCCCTCGAGACCCCCATTCTCAACGAGTTCACACTAAAGCCTATATATGCAAGCGGCTGAAAAATTATGGTATATGGACTGCCACATCTATCTAAGCAAAGACACCAGTACTTGGCAATTAGAGCAATGTCTGTAGTGTAGTCTACCAAAGGCTTCATTCACTGATCCTTCCTTTCATTGGTAGTTCTGTCGAGAAAGTCAGCTTCGTCTAATTTCATTTTGAGGTACTCACCCATCTTCCTCATCACTGCGATCGTCAGATGCCCCTTGGCCAGTTACGACCCGGTACGCAACCCGACATATCATTCCAAACCATATGATTTGAAGGATCTTCGGAATGGTCGGTTACACCAATCGACAATAAAGCGAGATACTGAACGCACCTGTAGTGTCACCAGCAAAAGGGAGAAACCCTTGTGTATGGGACCAGATAAATAGTTACCTCTTTCTGGTGCCCACATCTCCGAAACGAGCCGTACGGAATCCACGTAGACTGATTTGATGGCGATAATGACGAATATGTGTCGGGTCACGAACCAAGAGATGAGGAAGACGATGAAAGTCGCGTCGCAAAGGGTATAGAAACCGATATATCGCAGCATTTTAGCAAGCTAATGTGGTGCCCGTCGCGTCAGACGAGGACAACTGGGCGCGTCAGAAAAGGCACTCACAGGTAAGAAGATATCACAGCAGTCCATCAATACCATGATAAGACATCCGATGCGAGTGAAATTGTAAGCGTAGCTCGAGACCATGAGGACGATGGTGATGACATGATGTGCCATCATTTGGACATGATCCTTTCTCCGTGCCTCGGCGTTGAGAATCAATACTTGATGCATATAGAAAGCGGTCTGGGTAAGATAGTAAAATTTGAGAGGTCCAGGCAGGGGGATGTGAGGATAGTTCAACCACAGGTCTGTAGGATTGAAAGCACGGGTGGGAAGGTTGTGATGGATATACTGACAGGAGATGTCAGCCTCACTTGCTAACTTGCATCCCTTGAAACGAAAATGTCACTTACGACGCCATATGAGAAGTTGACGAGGTAGTATACAAAAGACCAGCCTTGTTCGGCAAACCTGAGCACACTCCTGTGTAACCTGCGTGCTTCTCTTTTTGACATGGTGAACTCCTCGTGTTCCCCAATTCCGTGACTGGTGTGGCCGTTCTGGAGTGATGGTCGGTTCGGAGAGCCGTTCGAAACGCCAACAGCAGCCCCGTTCGCGCTCAGCTTCTCCCGTTGCGAGCTCTGCCAGTCACGGGAAAGCTTCCATCTGGCAAACGGTTCCATGAGGAAGATACGCGTTATGTCGCGCAACACCGCCATGACGGCGATGCACGTTATTATGAGACAGCCATCGAGGATACCCGTTGTGTAATATTGGGAATCATGGAACGAATCAGGATCGACGGGTGACGAGGTTGGATACGAGAGGGTAAAGAACGGGACGAGTAACGATGGGAACCATTCTGAGGGTTGCAGGGTGTTCATCTGAACGTGTTGCAAGAAGTCGTCTAAAATTTCATCAACAGTCGGAGGGAATTCCGCTCGGTTTGACCTCGGTTATTCTCTACGATGTTGCGCTTGTTTGCCAAGATCATAAAACACGACCAAAGGTGAAAGATGGCGATAGCAAACAAATGAGTGAAATGCTGACTAGGGTATCGCGTTGGGGGACGTCGAGAAACGACGACCTGGTATACTTGGAGAACCGAAGATGATTTTCATTTTCATTTAAGTAGGTCCTACAATAATGACCCGTGGGAGTTGCCTACCGCATCGAGATTACAGCTGCCCTATCAACTTTGTTTGCAATTTGTACTTACAGGTGTAGTACTTAGATTCATCAACATGGCCTCATCGTTCCAGCCAAACACGACTTTGTATATCAATAACCTCAACGACAAGGTCCACAAGGATGAGCTGCGTTCGCAGCTGTACGCACTTTTCACCACGTACGGAAAAATAATCGATGTTGTAGCCTCCAAGAGCCCCAAATCGAAAGGACAGGCATTCCTCGTGTTCACTGACCTCGCTGCAGCCACGACCGCAATGAGGGCATGTGAAGGTATGGTGTTCTATGATAAGCCTATGGTGAGTTTTATCTCCCTTGGAACATAAACGCAGAGATCGACCCCACACATCGCACAGCGTATCAATTATGCAAAGTCTAAGTCATACGCGACCTCCCGCAGAGAAGATCCCAACTTCATCCCTCCAACCTCCGCGCACGCACGACCGGATGTCGCACAAATAGGAAAAGTCACAGTCTCTTCCGTAGATAAAAGACAGAGAGACGATGACACCGCTGATGGTCAACCCCAACCAAAGCGAGAAAAATCACAAGACGACAGTAGTGATGGTGAAGAGATGGAGATCGATGAGGATGAAGAAATTGCACAACATAACAAGCCATTAGGTATGCAGCTATCAACGGAAGTCCATCAAGGCATTTTACGACTTTGTTTCCCGAAGCTACCTTGCCCCCACCAACACAACAGCCATCCGCGCGTCTATTATGCACAAACTTACCCAAAGAGGTAACCGACGATGTCCTCTCTGTTTTGTTTCAACAGTATGTTATTCCATCCCAATCTCACGATCATGGCCGACGAACTCTACATAGGTACCGAGGGTTCTTGACGACCCATGTGACACAGTCACCAACACCAAACGCTGCCGGTGCGAAGGTTAAAATGGCGCAAGTAATTTTCGAGTCCGCTGATCTGGCATCAACGGCGAAAGAAGCTCTAGACAACTTCACGTTAAAAAAAGGATGGCAGATGAGCGTCGTTTACTTTTGATTTTTTTCCCCCGCTTCGTCAATGTATCCTTCTCTGCATGCATTTCCTGGTCCTGGGAAGCCCTGATGGTCCGTCATGCAGTTCTCAGGTAAGCTACTGTTTTTTGGGCGGGTGATGCCATATGACAACAAGTATATCAGTGTAGCCCATATGTCTTTTCTGTTTCAGCAGGGTCCTATATGAGCACTCGAGCGTGCTTATCCGGAGCTCTGGCTACGGAAGAATTGTCAGTGTCTTCACAAAGCCAACATCGCTCCGTCAAGAAGAAAGCCAGAGATTTGCGCCACGTAGCTCCGCGGCCGTCTTTGAGTTCCTGTAACAGTCATCTCATCAAGCTCAATAGGACGTTTCCGTTTGATATTTAAAAAAGCCTATTGACTACTCAATCAGGATTCACCCGCGTGTTTTCTTAAGAATCTACGGGGCAGATTCACCTGCGACACGATCGGAAAGAGGGCGGGTCCCGCGATAGAGCGGTATGAAGGATTTTGGTCCTGCCTCACTGTTTTGGAATTTGGCGAGAGTAACTAGAACAGGGTAGTGAGAGATCGTAAGAGAGAGTCCATTGCGCATCTTTGCGTGATTCGGTTTCTGTGCATAGTAATATAGTCTTAGCGGATAACTGACTTAAGATGCGCATACCTTGTCCTCATTTGGTACCTCTTCTGTGGTGGCTGCTTGTGAGTTTGGGGTTCCCTGGCCGGGAGGGGGCCTCTGAGGTCGCTCTTCGTTGGGCCGGTTCCCAGGTTCTGGGCCGGGTGAGCGAGACCGAGTTCCGCGTCGTGGTGGTCAGGAGGCTTCTCCTGGGCGATTGGCCTTTCTCCTTCACCAAATGTATCGACGTTCCCTTGTACCGGTTCCGGAAGCCCGTCCAATGACTCAGTAGCTGGGGAATGATGGCTGGCGGCTCTTCTCGCGGTGGTTTGTGTCTGTGGTATGTCAAGCGACTGACTTCGGTAGGTACGTAGTCATGCTTCCTGCGTGACTCACTAGTAGAGTAGGACTAGAAGGAGGTAGCCCGCAGGGACAGAAGCAAGGAGAGGGATATACATAAGCGCCATGCATAGTGCGCCATGCATGCACTGTGCAATTTCGCCTGCAATGCACACTTGCATGGCCCGCACTGGCTCGCACTGCACTTGCAAAGCACGAAACGCGTTTTGCATGTTCAAATGAGCAATTTGGGTGTGCCTGGGTTCACTTGCTGTAGCAAACCCGATCTGTATTAGACTGAAGGCCGATACCAGCCGTTAAAAAAAGGTGTGTCAATTTCTCCAAACACCTATCGTGCCATAGCTGGTTATCGGTTTTCCATGGGATGCATCAACGGCGTGTACCTACCATGGCGGGAATTGCAGCAGGTGATGCTATTGTCATAGAGGTATTGTTCGTGAGCGGTGTTGCAGCAATCTTGCCATCCTGTCAGGTCCGCCCGTAGAGGACGAAGTTGATGTGAGAACTTGTCGGATGTTTCACACTCGGTGGCCCATCAGCGCTCAGCGACCAAATTTAAATGCCACCATAAACAGTTGACCGGAGAGGACATAAAAGCATGGGCAGGACATTGTCGTTGAGGTACTTCAACTCGTTGTAAAGTTCCCAGTATCATCATGCAGTTCAAAGTATTGAGCGTCGTCGTCGCGCTTCTCGCCTGGACGACCGTGGCCTTCGTCCAGGCCGCCCCGTCCCAGGTTAGTCGGGTACCCTGACACATGCAACTCGTCACTGACTGTTGGTTTGGTAAACAGAAGAATTGACTGGTATTTATAATTTCAACGAGACTAGACCGACTGAGTTTGTCTGACCGTTTCACCAGTTCGCCAGACCGATGATGCCTGTGACCGTGTCTGTGGAGATCCTATTTGAAGAGAGCGGGCTGTCGTAGTTATGGTTGGTCGATGTACAAAATATATTGGTGGAAAAGTAATTTGCATCTTCCAAAGAAAACTGAAGATTGGTGTGCAGTCAACCCCGGCCCGCGGACCACCACGCCCGCATTGCTGCGACTTCCCAGCTAGTGATTTCATACTCACTAGGACATTGTACCCTCGGTAGTTTGGTCTTGGTGTGCATGGGTAGGTTTAGGGTCTGTCAACCCGGCTTGGAGATTCTGTATTGTGGACGCCGATAGTGAACATCGTTCAGTAGTGGCTCCAAGTCGGTCCTTTTCACTAGGACCCAATCTATTAGGAAATCTTACTCAGGGTAGGGTTAGGATTAAGGTTACCTAAGGCAGTGTTTGATAATGGCGATAAACAGCGTTGATCAGCAAATTCGATTACGACTGAGAGTGTCTGTATCGTATGAACAACTTGAAGTGCTACAGTACATCTCCGTCGTGATGTCCTCCTTCTTTGGTCTGTAAGTTACTGACTGCCTGTCTCGCTGACTTATGAGGCCAACATCCAGGTTCGCGGACTCTTTGGTAGAGGAAAGACGCGAACCTTCAAACCGCGCAAGGACGTTCCTGAGGGTACAAAACAATATCAGTTGCGCAAGTATGCAGAAGCCACATTGGTAAGGCGTGCCTCAGGTGGCTTTTCCTACAGATCTGTGGGATCTGATGTGACGGCTGCGGTTTTATCTTAGGGATCAGGCAACTTGAGACTCGCAGTTCAGCTGCCGGAGGGGGAGGACTTGAATGAGTGGCTCGCTGTTCATGGTGTGTCCCGTTGATCTGCAAAGGCGCCCATGGAAAGCTCATGCATCAAGCACAGCTGTCGACTTCTTCAATCACTTGAATATGTTGTACGGCACTGTGACCGAGTTCTGCACCCCGCAGGAGGTACGTCAGTGATGTCAGCGCGTTCTTGTCGTTTCTCAACTGCATGGATCAGTGTCCAATCATGTCTGCTGGTCCTCGGTGAGCACATATTCTGTACTCCCCAATTGTCCTAATTCATTTACAGTTACGAGTACTTGTGGGAAGACGGTGTCAGGTACAAGAGGCCCACGAAACTTCCAGCTCCAGAATATGTCGACGCCTTGATGAATTGGGCCCAGAATATTCTTGACGACGAGAGCGTCTTTCCGAACAAGATAGGTACTGATAAGGCATTCGTCTGGTCTCTAGGCAGTCTCCGCTTCATCGACATTTTCAGGCGTTCCATTCCCCCGTAATTTTCGAGACACCGTCCGCACTATTGTACGCCGGTTATTCCGTGTCTACGCCCACATATACAGCAACCATTTCGACCAGATCTGCGCCTTGGGCATTGAAGGTATAGTCATACATCCCTCATATCCCAGCCCAGGATCTAATCAGACACCCTGTCGACTTCAGCGCACCTGAACACAAGCTATCGCCACTTCTTCTTGTTCATCAACGAAGTACTGCTCGCGTTCAATTTCATTTTGTATCTGCTGAGCCGACATGATCTCTTGCAGTTCGATCTTGTAGAGAAGAAAGAACTTGCTCCATTGGATGAGCTCAACGATGCCATTCTTGCCGAGGACAAGTCACGATCATAGGTCAAAACCCGTTTGTTTTACTCCATTCGCTTTCATAACATCGCACAATTCCGTACCATTCGAGCTTTCAAGGTTGTCGAGTTGTTCACGTGTACTGACTTCCAGACATATTCATTGTACCATCGATATTCCTCTTTACCAGTTTGTATGCGTGCCAGCTATCGTACATGTGAAAATGCTGATTCATAGAAATGCATAGACAATGCGACTATTGAATACATCATGAGGGAACTTCGTGTCGACGGCTCGTTTGTTTGGGTCGAAGGGAAAGGAGAAGATTGCGATAATAATACATAGGATTTGGGCAGACAAATGGAGGACGTGAAATAGAAGTACAATGGAATGAATAAAATACAAAAAAGGACCGAATTCTAAGAGTTCTCAGCTTCACGAACCTTTTTTTTGAGTTCATGTGGGGTATATCCATAAGGACCACCGTTCAGGCTAAGGGAAGTACCAACGGCATGCATATTTATATCGTCCTCTGCAAAAAAAAACGTTAAATGTGGAAATTATGTAGAGCAGATCCATTACCTTCACGACAGACCATTGCACGATCAGTGTTTTGAGCCTGTCCTGGAGAGCTCGCCGGCATGACTCGCAAGACAGCTGCTCGCTTAATGGTGCAAGGGCTGACTCAATGGTGCTCGTAGAGAGATCTGTTGTGCGCATGATTAATTGGTTACCTCAAAGGGTCGCTGAGGTCCTTACCAGGTCTCGCGTCCCATGCCAAGTAAGCGGACGCTAATGCCCATGCTCGGGTCAGTTTTTTCTGCTCCAAGAAATCGCATGCGGGGGTCGGAGGATGTGGATGAGGTGGGGGCAAAAGCAGTCGTTTCAGAGCGTCGGCGCGTCCGAAGTGCAGAAAGAATAAACGCTTCAGGTACAGGGGACCCATGCGCTCGGCCATTTCGTCGGTCAACGATGCGAGGGAAAACGAAAGTAGGTGAGAAGAGGTCGGGACAGCGAGGTCGTATAAGTCATACGAGGCTGCGAGTGTATAAAGTTCCAGGGGGTATAGGGGTGCGTGAGATAGAAGAAGAGTATGGAGGGGGGTTGCTCGGGCAACATGGGTCTTGAGCGACATGCCATAGGTGATCATGGCAGAGAGAGCGGCTGCGAGAGATTCAAATGACGGCGAATAATGAGAACAAGACAAGTCGTAAACGGTGTGTAGCAAGATATTGAGTATGTTCGACGATTCTGGAACGAGAACAACTGGCCCCATAGCCGTATTTTTTGCATCTGGAGAGGGAGGGAGCAAGGAATTGAAGCTATTGTCGGACACGGAAAGGAGGACATGGGCGTGCACGTAGAAGAACACGGAGTCAGATGTTAAGAGTACGAGGTCGGGTGGGTGACTGTGGTTCTGTGCGCCAGGAAAGAAGGTGGTAGATACTGAAACAAATGAATTTTCGTCCGGAGGGGAATCTACTGGAGATGCAGAAAACGACTCCTGCAAAATATCACGGTCATATATTAGCATAGCTGGGGTGCGGGAGTTCGGATGGGTTACATACTGGTGGAGTTGGCACCTGAGTTAGCGACATAGTAGTCGGTGGCTCAGTTTTCTCGCAGACTGGTTTTTCAGGGAGGGGCATCTCGAGGTCCAGTGGTTCGGAGACGAACTGGAGGGCAAAGTCCCATTCTGTGTTTTCCACTGGCAATGTGTTTGACATATTTACAGGACAAGCTACGTCAATGGGTTGACACTGGGGAGACGAGGCGTATTAGATAGTTGGGCGTGTTCTCATAAATAGTGAGGAGAAGTAAGGTACGGATGGAAGGCAGACAGGAGTAGTTGCCAATGTAAGTGGGGAAGGACGTGAATTAACGTTCGCTGAGTTTGTAGTGGCAATAAGCGGGCCCCGTGCTTCGGCCCCTCAAACTTTCGGGGCCTCAAAGTTTGAGGCTCAAACACTGCTAGAGCCTAGCATTCGCTCGACAGCTGCCAGATTAGTCGTGTTGGGTACATCATTCAAGACCACCAGTGCAACCTCCGGCACATCTTTGCCATACCGACCCGTCAGATCCAACCACACTAGTGTATGGCAGTACTTTGAACTCCCATCTTCGTTTGTTTTCAATTTCAATTCATAGATGAACGAAGAAACGCTCCGAGAAAAGTAAATAAGGATATGATATGTTGTATGAGACAAACACAGAACTTCATCTGCAAAATCCGACAGGTCGTGGGGTGAGAGAGGCTTACAGCGGTGCGGTGTCTGCGTGCGCCCACTCACGCCATTCAGCTGGGTCCATGGCAGTCCTGTATCGGTAGGTTCAGTTACTCAATTCATTGGGCGCCAAGGTCCAAACACATGCCTTACAAATCCCGCATGGTATTGCAATGCGACACCCACTTGAATTTCCTCCACCACCGGATCTCCCCTGACATGATTCATATGGAAGCTTCCAAGTCCCGTCGCCGTTTCTGGCTTTTGAGCTTGTGAATTTCTTCCCGTTGCCCAAAATTCGAATCATGTAGTTCCTGGCCTCGAAGTCAGTGCATGGCGAACAGAATAGGAGAAGATTAGTACCATGTTTGCGAGTCGCTTAGCGGTTGAAACGGCATTCAGTTTATCTAGTACTTTGTCTTCTGGCATGGTCATGGCGGTAAGCTTGGTGCCTAGATAAGTCGATAATTAAGCTGTGGCGTTCGGTACTCCGACATGACATACCGATGCGATCTTCTATTCTCACCATCCGGTCCTCGTCTTTTTCCGTGACAAAGCTGATAGCAACACCCCCTTTCCCAACGCGAGCCGTTCGGCCCACGCGGTGAGTATACTCTTCTGGTTCATTTGGAAGATCCCAGTTGACAACCATTGCAACATCTTCGATATCCAAGCCACGGGCACCAACATCCGTTGAGACGAGGACTGGAACAATAGCGGAACGGAACAATGACAACGAGGCCAGGCGTTCGCGCTGAGTAAGACGGGAGTGAAGTGCAGTGCTCCGTATGGACAGAGTCTTCAACAGATTTGTCAAATAAGCGGCGGTACGAGGTTTCGTGCAGAAGATAATAGTGGGGGGAGGCTGGACGATTGGCTCTTCTTCCTGAACGTTCTTCTGCGAAGATTTTGTTTTGCCGCTCTTCTTCCTGCCGAATTTTTCTGCAGGTTCTGGCGGCGCGCGGCGGAGCGACAGTGTATTCTCCGGAGGGTTGCATAGAAGGTAGAACAAGTAGGCTTCTCGCACATGGGACGGAACAAGAATGTAATGCTGTTTCAAGCTCGCGACTGTCTCGACTCTAAAGTATGATCATTAAAACAAAAATTCATGAATACGGAGTACGTCCTCACGCTGATTCTGTTCGATGGAAGAATGGCTTCATCTTGCCTGCCTTTGGCGGCACTGAAGCCAGAGTCTCCACGGAGGGTGTTAGCGTTGCTGTGAAGAGACATGTTTGCCGGTCAGTTGGTAAGATGTTGAACAAGTACGCTAGCTCTGGAGCGAACGTCTGTGTAAGTAGCCGGTCGGCCTCATCGAGGACCTATTTGACACATCATTTTCAACGACAGTGAACAACCAGCAACGCGAATTTACCAAGAATTTGACCCTCGAAATGTCCCAGTCACCACTGCTGCTCTTTAGGTGGTCTACAATGCGGCCAGGCGTTGCAACTACTACATGCGGACGACCGTCGAGCTCAAGCGCTTGGGACATCATGTCCATGCCCCCGACAATAACCGAAGTGCGAATGCTAAGTGGAGCACCAAGTACTGCGAATTGCTCCGATATTTGAAACGCTAGCTCACTAACAAGAAAATTAGATCTCAGTGTCCACGGCTCGGAGAAGTAAAATTTTATATTACCGTGTTGGAGTGAGAACAAGGGCAAAAATTCCGTACGGGTCGTCGGACAGTTTTTGTAAGATGGGTATAGCGAAGGCGATGGTCTTCCCCGAGCCTGTTTTAGCGTGACCGATGCAATCTCTCCCTAGTGAGGGGCGGTATCAGTATACTACGATACAGGCTAGAATCCTGTAAGTAGGCCATCGATGCACACCTGTAAGGAGCGGGGGTATACAAGCAGCCTGAATCTCGGTTGGGGCGTGGATGGACATCCTAAGGAGCGCAGCCTCCAAAGAAGCTGATATCCCCATCTCATTAAAGGACTGCGCCAGATGCATTCGCGTTTCTGTTGACTTTGGCGTATGTGTTACCATCTGCGTTATCCGAGATAACTTGAGGCGTCCACTGTCCTCGTGGATATCTCCCTTCATCTCCAACGTATCACTCTCAACGTTTTCCATATATTCTGATCCTGAGGACTCCACGTCGTCTCGAAAATCATCCTCTTCCTCCGTTTCTGAAGCAGATGACATAAATCCAGGTCTGTCGTTCCGCGTGCCAGATGGTTTAGACACAACAGAAACGCGGATTTTCTTCGAGGGACGTTCATCTTGCAGGCGGAGCAGGTCGTCTGTCGTCAATTCACTGCGTTTCTGTTTCGCCATCAAAAGCTTCAAGGAAGATTTCTCGGAACGCGGAGAGTCGAGCGCTCTCAAAAACAGGTTGTCACCCTTGTGACTTCTACACATTATATGTCACACCTCCAAGAAAAGGGCGCTGCCAGTGGGATCTAAGTCATTACTAGTAGAAATACATTTATGCACATGTCGATAAGATGAGTATGCAACAGGAAGTTCGAGGATTAGAGGAATGAGATGAATGCTAAGGCTACAATGTCATAAATCTATAAAATGTCGTCAAGATCGTAGAGCGTAGGCGATTGCCTGTTTCATTCAAGTTGGACATCGGCCAGGATGTTCGCTCGCGACAACATTAACCAATACCAGGCAAAGTAATTCCGCTGGCTCCCTTACTCCACCCACAAGCCACCAAACTCGTTGCTGCTCGTCATGTTCGGGCTCAGTGGATACCAAGAGACCAGCGACGAATGACAAGGGTCGGCATTCTCCATGGCGGACCAATCACCGCGGAGCAAATCAAGGTCTTCCAGAGGACCACACGGTGCTGAGAGGTTTAAGCTTCGCATAGAAGGCAAATTGTCCTGGAACATATTTTGTGACAGCTGAAGTTGTTCGAGGCCGAGGCATGAGGGATAGGACGTGATGTTGTTCTCGTATTGCGAGTGACCTGTCACTGCAGTTGGTGTCTACAAAGTAACGCAACTAGTCAGTATCAGGCCGCCTCTGGATCAAATGGTGACTGACAATTTGCAAATCGCGAACCAAGTCGGACACGCCCGTTTGATAATCTTTGGCGAATGAAGCACGTAATCGACTCGTTTCCAAACCGTGCGCGTTTCTCCGAATGATGAGAGTCTGGGACGCGGCAGGTGGCGGGCTCTGCCAGCTGGACTGTCCCTGGAAAGAGAAAGGAGGCAGCAAAGACGGCAGCGAGATCGGAGAGAGCGAAGCGCATGTCAATGAAGGGGACGCGGATAGAAGGGAGGAGGGAGACAGGGAGGTTGGGGATACAGGTTCGGAGCGTGGAGCTGGAGCGAGGAGTGTATCCAGCATGCTCCCCCAGTATGGTGGCTCATAAGGGCGTGTCCAACGTGCCCGAGATGGACGAACTGGGCCAACGGAGGGTCCAACCATACCAGCGTACTCCCCCCTCAAGGACCGAATGCGGACTTTTCCACCAGTGGATCGAGAGGATTTCTCTTTATACCTGGTCGACGGCTTCTCGGTTCCCTTGCGGGCGGGCTTGAACGTGTAGAGGGGGTATTTAGCGAGGTGCGCTGCCTGAACGGCTGCTGCTTTGTCGTGCCAAACAGCCTTCTCGTCGTCCGGAAGCATGTTCCAGCATTGACCAGCAATACGGCTGAGGTTTTGTTGACGTTTCTCGACTTCCGGGGGTACAATCCGCCGCTTCAGAAAATCGGAGCGATAAAGCATAAAAGCGTTGGGGGGTCGAGGGATGTGCTCGGGTTCGTCGTGCGGCCTGGCGTCCTGATCTGAAGCGGAGGTCGAACCGATGGAGCAGGTTTCATTCTCATTGGTATTACACCGTATGTGCGAGGAAACAAGTGGCGTAGCGCATCGAAGACGATCTTCCAAAGCCGGGCCAGACAAAGAACCTGCTTCGTCGGGAAGAGGGCGAGGAGGTGCGGAATGTGGGCGAAAATGTCCGGCGTTGTCCGCAGGAGTGGCGAGTGGATGAGAGAAAGGGATGTTCGAAGAAGGGGCACTTAATGAGAATAAGACATCTTGGAAGCCTGCCTCAGTCCAATCTCGGTGCGGGAAATTAAAGACTGCGTCAGCAAATGAACTGGTCAGTGATGGTCAACCGGACTGAACATCCATACGAACTAGTAGAGTCCATTGCGAGAGTAACGATCACAGATGCAATTTCTTTGCAGACGCCTAAGGAGATGTACGACAGGGAAACTGGAATGAAGAAAGTAGGTGTTGTTTGGCTCTTTATATGTTCTTCGGCGAGACGGAGAACTTGAAGTAAGGGTCATTCGGCCCCACACAAGCGAAAACACGACGCGATGGTTACATTGAAAGAGATCACGATGAAAGAAAGACTTTATCGCACAAAGTAGAAAGGGACCAGCATGGAGCATACCCCGGCATTTACACCTTGAGCTGATGAATTCGCCGAAACAGCTGGATCACGTGACCAGAACAGAGCAAGCCCGGAAGTGTGCGGGTACACGTTGCAGGACTAGTGTTTGCCTTCGCTTGGACATGTACCTGTCAATATCGCGTGCGATCAGCATCGGCACTGACTTTTATCGCGGAGAAATTGCGCTCAGCGTATGCCGCGTTGAAAGTCGCGATTGAGCGGTAGTGAATACTATGCGCTGCACACTCTGCACTGACTGATGCTGAACGACCAGCGAGATCAGGTATATGGGTTAACGAGAGTAAAGCCGGAGTTTTGGAGAGGCCTCGTGTTCATGAGGCTGATCACAAATCAACACGAGGCACCTTGTTCTCAGACATGAGGCAGCGATGAGCGGGGCGAGCGGACCGAGAACTCTCTTTAGCAGCTGGTAGAAGGATGGATGTGTCAGAAACAGTTATACTAGCGCTCACAATCACCGAACACGGTTCCCATGAGGGAGTTCTCAATAAATTGCGTGGAGCACTTTAGGGGCTGCGGACTGCTTCGACGTCGGTTCTGTCGTCCTTCTCGCACATACCAGGGGGAGAAGGCTGAAACGAAATGACAGAAGGAGGATTAATGTGTAAAAGACGTAGAATGCTCTATTGTCTCTAGATTAGAGTCCGTATATCGTCGATAGAATATACGATCGCGGCGGAAAAGAGAAAGATGAGACGCACGACAGTGTTTATAACGACTGTAAATCCACCCAACACGTCTCTCCCGCTGCCTTTTTCACCCGGTTCATGACGGCTAAGCCCTCATTTTCCTCAGGAACCTCTTCGATAAGAATAAGGTCAACACCCTCCTTCTCGAGCGTCAACAGGCCGTCGAAAAGCCGTCGTGCGATGACCGCCGGTTCTGACAGGGATCCAAGAGGATACTGATGCCACTGAATGACAGGATCTTCGAGAAGTATCTTGGCGACAACAGATTCCGACGGCGTCAAAAGTCCTACTTTTAGGGGTGATCTTGAGGTAGTGGAGCTCTTCAGGGAGGTCAACAAAACCAGTGGTGTTGAGGTTTCCACTCCTTCGGGAGGGGCAGATACCGTCAGCAGCAACGTCACTGGAACCGAGGGTGAATAGTGACGGTATTTCATCCCTGGGGTAGTGGGAGCCTGCTCAATGGCATCGTCCACAAAATCTCGATGATGAACGAGAACGCTGGGTATCGAATCTCCGGAGAAACCATTTTGCAGAGCCTTCAATATCTCCTCCACAGTGACACCTCCTGGTCTGAGGACGCGGATGTTCCCGTCTTCGTGTAGCCCGTCCACGACAGTGCTCTCTAGCCCGACTTCACAAGCTCCGCCATCCAGTATCAGTCCGATTTTTCCTTCTAGATCATGCAAGACATGCTCGGCGCGAGTAGGACTTGGTTTTCCAGATGAATTGGCACTTGGAGCAGCTAACGGAGAGTTAGAAATGGCAATGAGAGCGCGTGCGACTGGATGTGAAGGCATCCTGATAGCGACAGTTGGATGGTTGGCGGTGATGATGCTGGGTATCTTCGTAGGGTCACTGGGGAACAAGAGTGTAAGGGGTCCAGGCCAGAACCTCTTTATCAAAATTTGGTATGAGGCGGGGAGGGTGTAGTTAGGAGGAAGTAGAGATTGTAGCATGCTCTTCGAGGAGACATGGACGATGAGAGGATTGTCAGCGGGACGACCCTTGGTGGAAAATATTCGTGCGGAAGCTTCGGCACTGAGTGCGAGAGCTCCAAGGCCATAAACAGTCTCTGTGGGAAAAGCGACTGGTTGAAGATTTTCTAGCAGACAGCGAGAAGCGGCCTGAAGAGATGCCAGAGTATGTGGCGATGTTATGTGGGGTTGATCATCATCTGTGTCGAACGAGATTGATGCAGGGTCACACATAAGCACTTGGGTCGAGAAACGCCATGGCAGATTCGGAAAAGGGTCGTCGAAAAAGCTTGAAGCTTGCGATAAAAGCTTTGATGATATCCATCTGAATACCCTCACTGATCGGAGTGGTGACGATCAAGAGACGGGTCAGGTCGAGTCAGTCCCCAGTCAAAAAGTATTCGAGCACGGGAGCACTTTGAAGATTCACTGTATTTGGCAGGTGCTATAGTGTAGTTTACTTAAATTATCCCAGGTGAGGACAGCGAATCTAGTAGCACAAGCGGTTCCACAAGCTTCGTCGCACTGCTCTTAGTTCTGTTTCGATGACTCCGGAGTAACTGGCATATTTAGTCCGACTCTCCGAGCTGTGGCCTCTATGCGTTCTTCCGCTGAGAGATCAATAAGAGGGTTGTACCGGTCCAAAAGTGTCTCCATGGTACAAGTCAGCAAAAGCCGTCATGCCGAATGACCTACAACTACCTTGTATTCATTCTGAGAGCGCATGAAAGTTACGATGTTCTCAGCGTCATGTCGGAATGCCTGTGGCTCGTTGGATTGGCCGCTTCGCTCGAACAGTCCTCTGAAGCTTGCAGAAATCTCCTTGTTCCTTTGCGTTCGTGGGGAAATGCTCTAAAGAACTCTAGTAAGTCGATGAGAAGAAGAATACAGGGAATCATTCACCGCTTTGGCTACCTCCCTTACCACGCTGCGATACAGTCGAGTGTGTTGAGAAGCCATGGCAAAGCAACGAAGTTGGTGTGCAAGTACTATACCAGCTTACATACTTCACTCACTTTCAAGTCCGCGCTCTATCACAGCCAATATTTCCTTTCTTGTCGGACATTGTGCATGACATCAAAGTTGTGGACTCGGACGTTCCTCCACCGATGGTGAAGTGAAGCGGGTGTGAAAACATCAATTGATGTCTCCTGTGAATGGACAATGGCGATGTCAGATATCCATTGTTCATCCACAGGAGATATCAATCGTCCTCCCTTTCAGGTTCACACCCACACTTGTCATTTCCGAGAATGTGCCAAAGCGTCGAGTACGCTCGGTCCACATCGTGTGGTTCAAAAGGCGCACCCCCCCAGGCCAGACCAACCAAATATCATCATCAAGAATCCATCAAGACGCCTCCCGAATCTCCAGGACACTAGGACCATTAAGCTTATACGCTCCCATGGCTAAATTTCGCGCTCCCAGCACCTCTGTAGCCTCGATCGCCTCAGTATCCACCTTTAATACCCATGTGAGTGTGAGTGGCCTCGCGACGCCTCGGCCTCCAAGTTAACATATTTATGTTGTCCAGGAAAAAATAATTCCTGGGTCTACCAAGCTCAAAAAAAAGCATGCCGGACCACGACGTGTTCGTACGAAGAACTTAGACAAGGCAAAAGCTGCAGTCAAGGACGCCGCGAAGCGAAATCACAAGACTATGCAAGTGCTTGATCCGTCCACTGTGTTTGTGGGAAACGTAGGTCGCAATCGTTTTTTTCTCTCGTTCTTACTGACTGAGCATCGTATAGCTCAGTCCCGAGGTGGACGAAAGTGCATTGATAGCGCACTTTCGCGACTGCGGAAATATCCTTTCCGCCCAGATTCACTGCTGTGGTGGAGTAGCTCTGACAACCACACCGCCTCCCAACGGTTACCATAAGAATCAGAGGGTTCGCCAGTATGGCATCATGACTTTCGCAACCAAGTCAGGCAGGCACAAAGCCATCAAGCTAGGGTGTTCCCAACTGGGAGGTCGCCAGATCACGGTAACTTAGTTCTCTCCCCGGGCGATCTGGGGCTAAACTTCCCTCTTATCTTATCAAGGTGTCTCTCAGCATCTGTGATCTTCCTGAAGTGAAGGAAAAGATCTTAAAGCGCGTGCAGGGATACTGTGACAAGTTTGACAGTCCAGATGTACGTCGAGCAAAGAAGAGCGCGCTCAAGTAAGGTGTTTCGCTTACTAAATGATCTACAGTGCCAACTCATTCTTTCCTAGGCCATTAAAGCTAGAACCCACAGTGCTCCTAGATACTAGCAGCGCTGGCGAAGAGCAGGTCGGCCCGAAACTTTTTGGTGTGTCGTTGCGCATGGGTATCATGTAACGGTATTGCATGCCTGTTTCTATGCATCCCTTTGTTCCTTCTCTGTGTATGTCTTATTACTTGTATGCGTCTATGCCTTGTATGCAATAAGCTTTGATCAACTCGATCAAAAGTGTCAACTGTAATACATAGAATGTACAGCGAACAACTTGAAAGCCACAGTGAAAGTTGACATGTGAACCTCAGCCACTTCCGGAAATATCGCAGGGACAGTTTAGCTTTCTCTGGTATTAGTGGTAACGTCCAATTGCTCCAACCGAGCACTCATTGTCACTGGTGTCCACTGTCCAGTGTCACCATCCAAGTCTAGCTCGTACAACAATTTTGGTCCAGCCGTCTGCATGGAATTGGTTTGACTACGCCTAATATCTGACTTGGAGGTAAGTCAGCTCTGCTGGGCTGTTTTCTGAACATCTGTCTTGATTGATAAACTTGGCTTGTTCATATCGTATAGTCTCTTGGTCTCTTGACGAACTTTGGACCTTTTCGCAACAATGGCGAAAAGCGCAGCTCTGAACCCATCATCTACACCTTTCTTCCCTGGCAGCATGCGCGTCAGCGAAGATGAAGGGTCGAGTGGGTTTGGTTTTGGAGTTCCCACACTTCGGGAGCAGGATCGGGCCTCCGCGTCAGCGCTCTCTACTTCTCCAGTCGAACACAGGTCTGTGCGGTCGTCACCAAGTCCTGCTCAGGACAGCGGAAAGCAGGAACGTCCATCCGACACGCGCTTCCAGCCTTCGCCCACAGGTCCCGACACCTCATCAGTTCCGTGTTATGCAGAACTAGACAGGCCATTCAATCAGCTTCGTGCACGGGAGATGTCCATGGTCGGGAGCTTAGAATCACTACCAGAAGCAGACGATATCCACGGATCGGTCACAATGGATGAAAGAGCACAAACACCCGCGGATACATCACCATTTTTCTCAGCACTCATTCAGCAATCTCGGGGTCGCATCAATACGCCTTCCGACCACATAATGCATAGCTCATCGTCTTTCAATACCAATGGACCATTCACGTCTTCGTCTCCAGTCTCATCTTTAGACTCCGGCAGTCAGTTCGCTGCCAGCACCTCGCAAAGCTTGGATGCCCAGCTCAAAGTCTCGCCTCTCATTCAGGATATCATAGACCGTCTTTTGCGCTGCGAGTTTACGGCCAATGAAGTTCAACGGGAGCTCCGTGATGTCCACCGAAAAGTCGACTTCCTTGTCGAGCGCTCATTGAACAATGCGGCTCAAACCAGCCATTCGCAGCCAGAGTTCAAGGATCCGTTTGCGCCGACCGGTAGCAGTCAGTCTAGTGTTGCGATGAACATACCCAGGCCATCTTTCAGTGTCGGCATTGCCCCAAACCAATCTCCACCATCGGACGATATCACTCAGATATCGCAGCGTCTGAACACGTTGACTACATCCGTTGGTCAACTTCTAGCTCTGCAAACGCAGCAACACATACAAAATGCCACTTCTCTTGGCCGTATTACTCCGCGCACCCCAGATTTACCTCAGAACCAGCCTTTTGGAGCTGGTATGGGTTCAAACCCTGCACTGCTTGGCCATGGACTACCTAATCGACCTGATTTGAGGCCTTCCCCCCGTGCACCAAACCCTCCAATGCGAACGTGGTCCGGAGGGAATCTGGATGTACCTCTGAGGGTGGACAGTGCTCCAGGTCTAGGACGCACTGAACCTGTGCGTGACAAGCGCCGGTCCATCACTGGAGGATTGATGCGCCGAGAATCTGCTAGTGTGAGTAAGCTATTTCCACTATTAGAATGTACCCCTGATTCAGTGACCGACAGATGATTGATGGACAAGGCAGTGACTGGTCAGGCAGTTCACCTCGCGATAATGGTCCCATGGTCTCCAAGTGGGAGCAATTGAACCTTTCCCCTGACTTGCTACGCTCTTTGAGCAAATTTGGGTTAGCACTCTCGTATCACATGATCAGTTCATCCAGGGCTTATGCAGTTCGACGCTAGCGTTGGACCCCCGAACAAGATCCAGCAGCGGGCTCTACCTTTCCTTCTGCGTGGCGCCGACATTATTGCACAAGCTCCTCCTACTCAGGAGCGCATCGCTGCATATGTCATACCCGCTATTCAGGTTGCTGTGGTCAATACAGCTGGTCGACCCCCTAACAGAGGTCCCATTGCCGTCATGATATCCACAACAGTCGATCAGGCTACGCAAGCCCAACGCATGATTCGGGATTTAGGTGGCCCCATTGGCATTCGATCAGCCTTGGGAGTGGGTATTTCAACGAATGCGAATGACGTTACGCAGGAGCTGCGTCTCTTGCAGCAGAATATGCCTCATATCATCTGCGGAACGCCACAGAAATTGCACGCGCTCTTCACTTCGCCAGGAGGTCTCAGTGGTTCAGAAGTCCGTTTTCTAGTGCTCGATGAAGTCGATCAGCTTATCGCTCGAAACTTGCACGAATACGTCTTCAACATCGTTAAGCTACTTCCTCCCCCTAGGTCCCGTCCGTTGGGTACCAGCACTCCGACGCCAGGTTCTAATGGCTCTAGCCAGTCGCCCTTCGCTTCCTTCGACAGCAACAATACCGCAGTGGCCCCAACGAACTCTGCACGCAGGTTTTCCGCAATTCCGCCATCACCACCTAATGATCTGGGAGGCAATCCAGCCACGATCGAGCGTCAAAGTGCCCTGTTTTCGAACACGGTTCCGCAGGATGTTCTGAACCTTGCGACAGCCATTCAACTTAGAGAGCCAGTTCGGGTCCTTGTCCGCCGGGATGGCAATGTGACTAGCACGGACACAAGCCAGGGTTCCCGTGGTCTGCGCCAATTCTACTTATATCTAGCCTTCACGGCTGGCGGACGAGCAGATCTTTCGAATCCCATTACGCCTGGTGGAGGACTTGGGATTATTGGTTCAGGTCGCGGTGCTTCTAGCGCAGAAACTGCCCAGGCTCGAGAATGGAAGTTGGATGCTTTGGCCGATATCTTTGATGACGTTGAAGTCGGTCAAGCGATCGTCCACGTTGGCGGGATGAATGCTTTGGACTCTGTCGTCTATAAGTTGGCAAGTCGTGGATTGGAAGCCGTTCCTCTTGTAAGTTCCCCAGTTTCGTCCAGCCACTGGTGCTGACTACTTTTCTCTAGCACGGCGAAATGAATGCTGGAACCAAGTTAGCCGCACTCAATAAATTCAGAAGCTCTGCTTCAGTCATTATGAGGCAACCAGTGACCAAGGTTTTGGTTGTGAATGACGTGCAGGTTAAAGTTCCAGAGGTGTCGCATGTACCTCTTATCATCAATTACGGTATGTATAGCTGTAGTCTGTCTGTTTCCGCGCGCTCAGGGCTTGTCAGATCTCCCCAAAGCAGTGGAAGAATATGCTCACCGGTGGGTTTTGCCGGTTTCTTGTCTTCACGTCTCTCACTTCTTATTTGATAGTGTTGCCCCGGCCATCGCGTCGAGTTATGCTCGCGCCGGTGTCATCATAAACTTCGTGACTGCTACTGGGGGAGATGTCGAGATGCTCCGCTCCATCGAATGTTTCTACAAGTAAGTGCATTTCAGTCCATGTGGAAGGACCCAGCTCACCGCGCACGGTCCCGTCAGGATTAAATGCGTATGTTTTTCTCCTTCACAATTTGGTGCAGGCGCTGAGCAACTATCACAGCCTGAAGTCCCTATGAGCCTCCGTGATATTGTTTAAATTTTACGACCTTCTATGTTTCTGTATCCCTATTGTTTGTCGAAGTTACTCGTCAGCCCTGGTTCTACTTGATCTCATCATCGGTTACCAGCTACTGTATATCATCACACCCAAGGAAACCTTCCGGTCACTGATCCGTACGATACCCGTATATCTGACACTTCCACCTCTAACTGCACCATCTGAACATCTGTTTCCGTACTAAAGTGCTCGTCTGTTGCTTGGTTACCCAACACCTTCTCGGCCCTTACCACTGTATAGCAGAAGTTTCTTCTTCACTGTGCTTGCGTTGACTTGCGTATACTGTGTTACATGACTTTTTATTTTCTTTCTGTGGTCCCCAGTTCTTGAGGATCTACATACTCTTACTCTACGTCGATCTGGACAATCAGTATTTTCAGTGTACCATCTTCGCTGCAGGACGCAAGGTGCTTTTTAATTGCCTCGTCAGTGGATTGCCACGCAAGTCTGTGAATCTGGTCAATATGAGCGACCCTGGAAGGGTTTAGTCAAACAGAGATGTCAAGTTGGGACAGTGCGGAACGAACCCTCTGCCGATTGAATGCACGAAGTCCCACTTTTCTGGTGTGGACGTTACACTGGAGTAAATGAGAATCTCTCCCGTCTCCAGGCCAACAGCAAGCAATCGCCTGTCAGCGTAAATCCTCGTCAGACAGATATATTATATACAACAACGTTCTCACTTTTTGGCAGTCAAGGGAACAAAAGGCGACCGCGGTTGCTGCCTCTTGGAACTTCAACGTGGCGAGCACGGGCCAGCGATCGGAACCAGCTTTCGGTGACCAGATTTTCACCTGAGGATGTCTCAGCATCTGCTACCCTAGACGGACCGCGAAATCACGTACCGTCTTGTCTCGTGAAGCAGTCGCGAATATGTCGCCTTCGCTACTCCATGAACAGTCCCAGATAATCCGAGCATGGGACTTATCCGCAGCAACGGGGAAGTAACCTATCCGCAACCAATCCGTCATCCATGCAACCCAATGAATCAGCGTCACGTCCAACATACCGTCATTTCTCTTCTCGAACGACCTCCACGTACGATCACGACTCACAGTCACGATGTAATTGTCATCCGGACTGAAAGCGATGCGTGTAACTGTGAGAGTGTGGCCTTCCAGCGGTGAACCAAATGGCTGGTAAGTTGATGCCAAGTATACGCGAACGACAGCGTGCTGTGCCGCCGTAGCTCTACAGGCGGTGGCCAGCAAATCATGAGAGTTGGAGGATGCAATCGTGATCGACTAATCGGGTACGGTATTTAGCACCACGCTCTCGGGAAACACGCATATTCTTACTTCGTATCCATGTCCGAAGACCTTCTCAACTTCGGGCCACAGTGTCGTGGCCGCGAGCTCACCTTCAAACGGCCGTCTATCTGGCCGCGATGGGTCTAAGCTGGGCTGGTGCTGACGAGATGAAATGGTATGAGCGTTGAAGTGGACACCTAACTTAGAGTGGTGAGAGCACACCTTCGCAGATCGCCTTGTTTGACAACCCCAGTGGTGGCACGCTGGCAGCGATTGGTCGGTCATCCTAGCAAAATGTATGAGCATTTTTACTTATTCGTAGGAATCTATAACTCACGCTGCTTTCCGCTATTCCGCGGACTCCTAAAATTTTGGTGGACTCCACAAATCCTCGAGGTGCTTCAAATACACGTGCCACCTTTTCGTCTGCGACACTCGCGAACATCCACGGACCAAGCCAAGTCGCTCCCACAAGGTCATATCCATGCACTTGCGGACGCGCCAATTCATGCCATACTTCCGCCGAGTCTGCGGTAGGTGAAGGCGAGAGGACAGCACCATGCACACGTGTCGTCTGATCCAAACTATCCAGATGCTTAGTTGCATACGCAGCCGAGGATAATTTGAACAACGTACCCGACCGAGATGACATATTCCCCGGCGGGACTCCATTCGAGGTCCTTCACCGGCCCGTTGTGTCCCCCAATAGCACCAACCTCTCTCCATTGGTCGATCTCCACGTTGCCTTCGGCTGCTTGCACGGATCGCCAGCGTCTCCACCCACCGTTCCATCCCCAAGCCATAGCTTCGTCGCCTCTCGTGGTGTGCGCCCATAGTCCACCGACGAACCCTCCAAGGCGTTGTCCACCCACGTCACCAAATCGTTGCCGGTTAATCCATATCGAACCAGCCGTGACGTCGTTAGAGGACGAAGAATGGAGGATCTGGCTCGGAGACCACAGAATGAGAGAGGAGTCCGTTGAAGTTGATAAAAGGGTTTGCGGTGGTGGCGTGGTGCCTGATATTTGTGGAGGCGAAGATGCCCATGCCAGAGATGTCACGCCTGCTTCATGTCCAACGAGGAGTGCATCAAAAGTTATGGAATACTGCTGGATCCTTTTTCACGATCGATGACTTATTGTTGAACGAAAACAAAAGAATAGGAAAACTTGCCCAAGGTCCTTGGATTTAACGGTCAAGATGTGGCGTTTAAGAGAAATCTGCCTTCCGCCTTCTTCGCCTTCCGCAGGATCCGCAAGAGAGGCTTCAAAGGCGTCTAGTAGATCATCGCTAAGCGCGTTTATACTTTCTTTACCACCATCGCTAAATGTCTTGCTAACTTGCGGCTTTACAAGTGCACTGATGTTCCACAATCTTATTGTCCCGTCCTGAGAGCCTGAGGCAAGTATGAGGGGGTCGTTTGAAGTAGTCTCCGCAGATGGAGTTGGTGCAAGAAATGCCAGCGCTCGTACCCAGTCTTCGTGGCCCGGAAGTGTGACGGAGCGGACGAACTACAGTACGAAGCTGGAGATGAAGAATGTGAGATTTGGGGCAGAAATTAAACGTACAGAGTGCTCGGAACGCGTCCAGATGTTCACATTTCTATCGGTCCCGGCGATGGCAAGAATGATAGCTAGTGGGGAAGATTAAATCTAAAATGACATTTTGGGGCTGTCAGAGGTAGACTAACCTTGCGAATGTGGGAGAATGGTCACTGCCAGTGCAAGTGGGTATCTCCCTTGAAGGGAAATGACCTGAGCCTCCTCAATTTTGTCTACAATTAATTACAATTAGAATGCTAAAGCGCGGCACATACATAGTCGGAGGATGCGTACGACTTTCTTGTTCGTCGGAGATGTTCCATATCTTCACAGATGAATCAGAGCTGGCTGTTATCAAAATACCTTCTGACACAGCGAGAGCAGTGATTGACTGTTGATGCGCGTGTATGGTAACCGTGCTCCTCCACTGCCAAGCCAGCGTCACTTGAGAAAGACGCAACAGAAGATAACAAAGTCTTCACACCTTCTCGAACTTCCGCCATATCCATACGGCACCTTTGTCGTCCGCACTCACTAAAAGGTCATCGCGCAGAAATTGCACACAAGTTATGAGTCCTTCATGGCCCGGGAGGGTTTCTTGGACACCACTGTCACTCTGGTCCTGGTAGTTAGTGCACAGCGTAAGCTTGGTGGAAGGGGAAGGTGTGATCAACTCGCGTCAATGTTCCAGAGGGCGACGAGACAGCCTGTTCCAAACGCCACCAGGGTGCAACTGGGTGAAACATGGGCTGAATGATTGAAGCGATTGGTGGATGCGGAAATATAAGCAGTAGATACTTGCAATTCGACCATCCTGGCTACTGACAAGGACCTGTACCAAGTTGTCGATTCCGTGGACCTCAAGTTTCAGTTTGAGTCCAATAAATATTGTTGTAGCCGTAGCCGTAGTTTTCTTTCCCTTGATCTTATCAATCACGTGAAGACGAGACACCAGCCTCTCGCATTAAGTATTACTAGTAAGTTACAAAAGTACTGACAAACCTTCCCCTCAAGGTGCCTCGCACTATGTGTCGGACTGCAGAACGACGACAACGGCAATGGAAATTCTGTTGATACAATTACAGTATGGTTATCTCAAATGATTCTCTGACTCAAGGAATTGTGAGGCCAGCTTTCACCCCGGGCCTTTCCAGGATGCGCTCCAGCCAGGCCTATGGTTTGTGAGAATTCTGTGTTTAGTTACACGCACAATGTAGTGCTTACCTTGGTGTTTGGGAATGCGTCCAGGGTCTCAATCCCGGCATGGGTGTGGATCCTGACCCTGAGTGAAGAGGGGTTCGTGAGATGATCAATCGCATAACCCGATGGCCTACCAAGGCATGACGTTGATGTCCGCAATACTCAACTTGCCCTTGCCAGGGCCAGCCAGGTAGTCACGATCCTCGAGGCGGATGTTAAGCACATTGTACAGACGGGCAACCTCGTCCATGTAGCCTGCGAGATATCAAGTAACAAGTAAAAAACAGTTTTTGTCACGTACGCTTCTTGCCGTAGGGAATATCCTCAGGTGCATAGTTTCTGAAGTGGTGTGCTGTCAAAGGAGTTTCAAACATATGTCGCGAGGCAAACGCAATCAGACGGCATACCCTGGCCTTGCATGGGTCCCACTCCCCCATGCTAGAACAAATCATCAGCGTGATGAAATATCACGTGGTAAGGTCACTGACAGCGAAGAAGATCCACTGCAACATCACACTCTCGTCGTCGCTCCCAGCGGGGAACGTGAAGCGCCCCTCGGTATCGTACTTGCGTACGAGGTACAGTAGTATGGCTGCACTCTCAAAGACGGGAAACGGATCGGGTTTGTGTGTGCGGTCAACGATGACAGGGATACGGCCATTGGGGTTGAGAGCAATGAACCAGGGTTCCTTTTGACGGTTGGTGGAAATATCAATGTTCTCGACTCTGAAGCATTCTGGTCAGGGACCCGACGAGACGAAGAGGGGTCTGGATGT
Source organism: Melanogaster broomeanus (assembly GCA_014904935.1). Taxonomy (NCBI): domain Eukaryota; kingdom Fungi; phylum Basidiomycota; class Agaricomycetes; order Boletales; family Melanogastraceae; genus Melanogaster; species Melanogaster broomeanus. The sequence continues at coordinate 988,190 of MU123695.1, read as the reverse complement.
GCTCACTCATAATCAACGACGTTGCCGTAGGCTGCCTTGAGCTCTTCAAGCATGACGGATACCTTGTATCCGTTAGGGGTGCGGGCGGTGTACAACAACAAAGGCTTCGACATTTCGGACACGGGCTGAGCTGTAGTGGGATGAGCAAGGTGCTGGTTACTATCTCAGTATATTTATACTAAAACCTTGGATGATGCTTCGTCATGTGCTCGGTAATCTCCCAAGCTTGTGATTGCGCAACTGTGCATCAAGTCGACGCCTCAGAAGAATGACATGGATGCTTATGAATCTCTTCCCTCTCTGGCTAATGCATCGCCCAGACGGTGTCCTGTGGTGTCCTGAGTGACGTAGCGTTGCAGACCAGTCAGCATCCTGCGACGTGGCCTTTGTAAATTTGGTAGATGGTTTTACTATTATGTAGTCGACTATCGACGTCGTTCCCAACATCCAATTCTACTCCTACTAATCCGACGCGGCTGGTGAAGGAGCGACCTTCAGCTTTTCGGCATTCATGCCAACGGTATTTCCGCGAAATCTCTTCCTCATGTCCAGCTGAGAATTGTGTCGTTTACCTTAGCATTGAACCACCTGCACGTACATCGAGCAAACGACGCACCATGTTCCGTTTGCATTCAAAAGTAGCTTTCCTTAAATTCTGGCACGTTTCTGGGAGTTCGTCCATGTGTTGTTTGAGGCATTCTGATGGCAGGCGGCCCTGATTTTGAACACAATCAGACTCGAGAATGCAAGTTTTCAGGGCACTGAGGAGAGCCTCGCAGGACGACGACATGTCCGTCCTCCAAGAGAGTAGACGTAATACAGCTACTATGTATAAATCCGTGCTTGCAGTTTGAGTAGGCTGCCCAGCGTCCACGATATGATGGTGGCGGTAGTAGTTTGAGAAAAAAATATATGTTGATTACTCCTCAACATCAACTCTCTCCGTCATGCCTATTCCTGGCCCATTGCGTACACTGCTACGCACGACGCCGACCCTAGCTCCAATCACAAACCGTGCAGTGCTCTCTGTATCTGGCAGTGACGCAACCGAATTCCTCAATGGCTTGCTCGCAAACAGCGTCCAAGGCAAACAGTCGTACGGCGCATTCCTGCACGCCCAGGTGAGTACTTGTCCTCATGATGACACATCTCCGTGGTCGACGCTATTCTGACTACTACATGTCGATAGGGCCGCGTTCTACACGATGTCTTTCTATATACCTCGGTTGCCTCAACGGCTCCAACCTACCTCATCGAGCACGACCCGACCCCCTCCGAATCTCCGCCACTGTTGGGCTTACTGAAGCGATTTGTTCTTCGCTCCAAAGTGCGCATTCGCGATGTCACAGAGGAATGGGACGTGTGGGGAGCGTGGGGTGAAGGGCCTGAAGCCGAGCAGAGAGAATGGGATTGGGCAACGAGCGGCGCTGTTGAACCTGTCTGGCGTAATTCGCTCGACTGGCCGTGGGGCACCGCGCACGGCGTCATTCTTGACCGCCGTGCACCCGGTATGGGGCGGCGCCTGCTTGTCCGGAAGGGGGACAGACGTTCGTACCTTGCTCGAGTCCGTTGTTTCCTCTTACACTAACCTTCGTCACACAGCACAGGAAGTGTCGACCCACGACATAGTAGGGACTGATGCATACCTCCTACATAGAATAGTACATGGCGTGCCTGAAGGCAGCGCCGACATCCAACCTCTTCACGCATTTCCCATCGAGTCTAACCTCGACGCCATGGGTGGACGTGCGTAACGCTACTCCTTCGTCCTACCTCAGATCTGACGGTGCTTGCAGTGGACTTCCGCAAGGGGTGTTATGTTGGACAAGAGCTGACAGTGCGGACATATCATACGGGTGTGATACGCAAACGTATTCTTCCTGTTGTGCTCTCCTCCTCCACGTCAACCACGACAGGACCACCAATAAATACATCTATCAAACCTTCAGTTATCATTCCAGCCCCACCGACTCCGACACAACTATGACGCGTGCACCCCGTCTCCGTGGCGCATCAACCCTCCTTTCTTCGATCCTCGCACCTTCCGTGAACCCCGGTACGGCCGTCGGCCTCGCTCTCCTTCGTTTAGAACACCTGCGTCCGTGTGTAGAACTATTCACAGATGAAACGAGGGATGCGAAATGGACAGAAGTGGAAAGTGGAACATTGGTGGCCTGACTGGTGGCCCGACGACCCTCAGATGACAAAGGAGTGGACAACGTAGATTCATAGTGTAGACACTCGTACTCGCATCACCAAAATCCGAGCCCATTCACCACTTGTCATTTGGTGTCCAGCCCGGGTCGTCAAGTCAAAGTCTCAGCGACAACGTGTGCAATGATGTACTCCCCATCGTGACTAACGGACACGTGTAACCTTGGGAGTGGGCTGGAGGCGATATCGACATTATCGATACCGGAGTGCAAGACGAGAGCTGGTTTGGACCCGGTTCGAATGTCTAACGTGGTATATGTGAGGTCCTTCCAAGTCAGTTTGAATGGATACAACGCTTTGTACGCTGCCTCTTTCACAGCCCAGCTATTATCCCAAGAACCACCATCCGTAGCATGCAAAAAAATGATGTGTGACAAGACCTCAGAATACTGAGAAACAATGATGTGAAAACGAGCTCGTACCGCACACCAAGGAATCGTATTGCTCCCTGCCCGTTTTCATCCAGCTTGTCCGGCCTGAGGTGACGAAAGGCTTGCAGTTCAGATAGGCTGAGAATGCGGGAAGCAAGCCTGGCTGGCCCTCTGCGCTCAATCAAGGCGACCATCCGCGGGACATGTAGGAGGTCGATGCCAATCCCGTGGATAGTCATGTTCTGTCAAAGACGTGCACTCGCCAACGCCATTGCCAAACAAGGCAACGTTGTACCGATGCAGATTTATCTCATTAGGCTACCCTTGAAGCTACTTCTCTGCGATTAATTAGACATCACGAGCAAGCGAGTCCTAGCGCGCGGTCCCATCACAGTCACAGCCAACGATCCCTAACCTGGCCCACAGGTTTAGTTTATCCAGCGAGACTTGCAGTCGAGGACAGAGCACGGTTCCATACACATTACTCCATCCAATAGAAATGGCGCGGCACGCGATAATATATCAAGGCGCTCAAACGGAAACACTAGCCCCCACGCCCTACTGGTACTGCACAGTTATTCCATGTCTGCGAAATCACCCTCGTCCAGATCGTGTGGCTGTTCCGGGTCATGTAAGCGGGTAAAGAGATACTCCTACAGGTAAAAACGTACCTCTTTTGGTTCCTCATCCTCACCGTACTGCATCGTGAAGTCGATATGACTGACGACCGTCTCGAGAGAATCAGTCGATGAGAGGTCGAGGGGCAAAAACGACACAAGCGGATGGTCCTCGATCTACACTCCAATCAGCGGCACATCGACGTAGAAGAGAGGAGTAACGGTACCAGCTGCACAATTGCCCGGTTCAGTTCATGAAACTGGCCGTTCTCTCGCTCCCTTTTTTTGTCATGCCCGTCTCTTGCGTTTGCAAGGAGTAGCGGATCTGGATCGAGGTATCGCGCAACATCTTGACGCGCACGTCTACCATTTCGTGGTTCGGTTGATGGGTCAGACGAAGACGAAGGTGCGGGTGAGACAAGATCCATTTTTGACATGATATTTATCCATGGAACCTCAAGATTGACCATGGCTGACATGGCAGAAAGGACACCGCTGATGACGATGTTTGTGTTAGAGCGGGTTGTACAGAAAGAAAAATAAGCCACCTGAAGAATTTGTAGCGATCTTCCATGAATTGCGATTCAAGGAGGTACACAGCACAAGTTCTTATGCCCATTCGTTGCAAGTTGCGGACGAGAGACGGCAGGAATGGGTGATGTGTGTAGAGTTCAATCTGACCTGGGATGCATCAGTTCGTATTCTTCAAAGCCAGACGATAGCACGCACCTGGGCAGTCAATAATGAGATAGTCGTCATCGTATCCACCAAGCTCTTCTTCTAGCCAGTCCATGTTCTGTAGTAGATACCTTGCAATGCGCATAGTGTCAACAGGTGTGCAAGTAGCGCCGTCCAAGATATACTCACTCACTCAAAACAGTACACGAGACCACCATTCGGACCCATGCCCATCTCACTCATCACATCTTCAAGGGTGACCAGTTCCCTTATGTCAACAGCGGGCTGATACTCGAACGCGTCTCCTGTTGCGGCGGGATCAAGATTCACGAGGTGAGCGGTGCGCCGGGACATTTGGAGATGGGTTGTAAACGAGGTGCAGAAAGTTGATTTTCCAGCGCCGGCTGGGCCGGTGACGAACACGGCATAGCGCATCGAGGCGAGCGACAGCGAGGATGACGAGCGTCGAGGAGAGATAAGATCTAGCAGTGAATTGAAACTCCGAGCTACAGTTACTTGCGCCTGGTAGATTATTAAATTAGTATAGTCAAGTTTCCCCTCTGTATCCCCCTACCCAGCAACTGTCTCGTTGTCCTCTGTATCAAATGTCACGACCCCCGCTGTTTCCTCAGCAGACCGCCTCCGGCATAGCCGTTGACCCACGAACGCTTGAAAGGGTGATACCTGAATCGAAGCGCTCTGACGGATCGTGCGTGCCCCCTTCTGTTAGGCGATCCCCTTGATTCTGACATTCCCGACAAACGTACCCCCACCTCCCGATCTCTCAGCACACGCAAACAGCTCAAAATTCGTCCAGGGTTCACCCCACAAGAAGACGTATCCCGCTTCCGCGGTACGCGACAACAGAATATGGATGCTAGTGCTCTCCCAAAGGGGCACATCCTCGGATGGGTCGCACCCTCCTCTGAATCACGCCAGAAAGCTCAGGGGGCAGGCACTCCTCCCCCAAACAAAAATGCGAAAAAACGGGCCAATCAAAGAGCGAAGAAGGCAGCGGAGAAGGCGGAGGTTGTGAAAGATAGCTGGGAGGACGAGGAAGACGCTGAGGGGAGTGGCACTGGATCACAGACACCAGAAAAATCCGACACCAATGTCGAAAAGCTGGGTGATGTCTCAGCGGGAGAAGCAATACAGAGCACAGATGTCGCAGAAGAACCCGCCGGGCCCATTCCAGTCAAAGGCGAGGCCGACATTGCAGACCAGCTCTCCAAGCTTAACGTCAAGTGATCTTCCCCTCATCACGCCCGTCGAGGATGCTTGCATTGTATGCACATCTCTATCGATCGAGATGAAGCACAAATGAAAGGGTTCTTCAGAAGGACTGCGTCCGGCGATACATAGTCCTTATAACAGTGTCTGTCTGGTTAGATGGCATCGAGTTGTATGTGTACATTCTATGCCATGGACTGTCTCTTCTTTCTATCTAAATGCAAATATTACTACGGTGTATAATATTATTCTGATCTTCCAGAGAAAATCGTGTGACGAATGGACGTTACGAATACGATACCTCGCCATTCTCCCGTTGTCGGCGTATGGGTTCGCTCTAAAACAGGGGGTGGAGGTAGAGAGGGAGGTGTTTTCGGTTTGGTGATCTGATATATCTCCATTGCGAAGACTATCAGGAGAAGGAAGCCACTGAGAGCGGCTGGATATCGCGAGATCAGTAAAACGAGTGGATAGCAAGAATGGGTTCGAGTATTCACCGACTGCTTTGCGCATGTTATCCCACCTGACCTCTTCCATGCTTGCGCGCAAATCACCCAGTTCGACGATCGCTTTGTTAAGTACCTCCTGCAGGTCCGTAAGATAAGGAGCACAAAGCAAATTGGGCGCTAAGTCTCTACGAACCTCGATTGCGATAGTTCGTTGCTTCAAATCAGCTTTGCTTTCGTTCTTGCGAGTGTCCAGCTCCATTTGAATTCTATTCTTTGCGTTCAGGGCTGACAGCCAGCTAGGGTCATCGGTTCACATACTCATGCTTAAGGTTTCCGAGATCTTCTTTCATCTTCACGTCGAGCCTGTCGACGTCCCTCCGAAGAGCAACAATGGCTGCGCGCATTGCGGAACTCTCGTTCTTCGAACGTGCACTCTGCTCTGCCCTCAGCTCCGATAATGCAGCTCGAAATAGGTATGCTTGCTAGAACACATGCCAGACGGTCAAACTACGGTCGCGTGGACGCTCCAATAAATGCGTACGTTGTCTAAATCTTTCGTGGTAAGCCCTTCTCTTCTTACTCTACCGACACGGTCAACGAGCAGTGCACGGGTAGCACGCATAAGACTCCGCGCTATTGAGGTCGGAAAGGTACGTTCGAGTGCGGCAAAGAACGCGTGGGTATGGAAGGGTGGCGTGGTATATGGTGCAGGCATGCGCGGATCTGTACGAGCAGGAGGACCACTGAGACCTGTTGGCGGACTTGGTGGAGGGGTATCAGCGACAGCAGTGGAAGCAGGACCTGGTGGGGGTGATGTCGGAGGAGAGAAAGTTTCGGAGGACCCATGACCTGAGCGAGGATCCTTTGGATGTGCGAAGGTAATCGTACTCGGGCCCGATGCTGAGATGTTGTGAGGTGGTGCTGGTTCCACAGGTTCCGAGATGGGCGGAGGTTGTGGAGTGCCGTGGATATCGCGTTGTTGTAAACGGGTACGGAAAGTAGAAGTCTTCGTTTCGGAAGGCTGGACTGGTAAGGAGCGAAACCTTCGAGGTAAGTTGCGGTACATGGCGAAGGGATATGGAGGAGTTAAGCACGGTTATACTGATCGGGTGAGCGTTTGGTAAAGGAGCATTTGAGTGGTGTTTCAAATTCTCACGTGTTTCTGTCGTCTCTAAGTGGGCAAAAAGTGTCACGTGGTAAAAATGTATGAGACCACTTTTTTGAATTTGTACTAAAAGCGTATTTGTGGAGGAAAATAAGGTGAAATATAAATATTTGATACAAATATACGACAAATGCTTGAAATTATGTCGCTGAAAAGGTCAGATTTGTGTCGCGACAAGCTTATTACGGCCGGCCAACCATGCTCATAACGCGCCTAGCTTCGCTTCCTCGTTCTTCATTTCGTTCCATCGCCTTATCTTTCTCTCGCACCATGGTACGTCGTCTCTCCCGATGTGGTCTGATTGAATATTCAGATCAACACACAGTCTACCCACGAAGCCGTCATCGTCGCTGCATCCAGAACCCCGGTCGGATCTCTCCTTGGCTCTCTCAAGGGTCTCACTGCGCCACAGCTCGGTGTAGTCGCACTCAAGCATGCTTTTGAACAATCAAAAGTCGATCCCGCAATCGTGGAAGAAATATACTTCGGAAATGTTGTTCAAGCTGGTGTCGGTCAAAGCCCAGCACGCCAGGTCGCCCTTGGTGCAGGCATGAAGACGTCGTCAGATGCAACGACCATAAACAAGGTCTGTGCGAGTGGCATGAAAGCCATCATGATCGCAGCCCAAAGTATAGAGACTGGGTACAAGAGCGTTGTCGTCGCTGGCGGCATGGAAAGCATGAGTAACGCACCGTATGTATTGCTCCCATTATTAACAGTCATGCGACTCATCTCATATTAATAGCTTCCTTCTGCCCCGGACAAACCCTCTCTTTGGCAAGTTCGAGACCAAGGATTCAGTGGAGACTGACGGTCTTTGGGATGTCTACAACAACTTCGCCATGGGCAACTGTGGTGAGGTCGTTGCCGAGAAGTATGGCATTACACGAGAATCGATGGACACACACGCCATTGAGTCGTACAAGCGCGCCGACAGGGCATGGAAAGAAGGCGTCTTCAACAACGAGATTGCTCCTGTGACGATCAAGGGAAAGAAGGGCGATACAATCATTCGGGAGGACGAAGAATACAAGAAAGTTATGTTCGACAAGATTCCCACACTGAAGTCGGCCTTCAAGGCAGGTGGCTCGATAACAGCTGCCAACTCGTCCAACTTGAATGATGGTGCCTCTGCGCTAATCCTCATGTCGGCTGAGAAGGCCAAGGAGCTGGGCCTTACACCTCTTGCCAAGGTCATCTGTATGTTTGGTTCCGTTTATATGTCAGCCGACTGATCATTTGGGGGGAAAATAGCATACGCTGACGCTGGTGTTGATCCCATCGATTTCCCAATGGCTCCTACTGTCGCTCTGCCTCTAGCTCTGAAGAAGGCTAACCTGACCGTAGACGATATTTCACGATTTGAGATAAACGAAGCTTTTTCAGTTGTCGTTCGTATTACTGAGAAGCTGCTGCAAATCGATCCTGCAAAGATTAACGTCGATGGGTAAGTGACTTTGATCTGATTCTATGTATTTACACTAACAAATTGTTAAGTGGTGCCGTTGCACTGGGACATGCTATCGGGAACTCGGGATCACGTATTATTGTTTCGCTCGTTCATGCTTTGAAGCCCGGCGAATATGGTGCTGCAGGAATTTGTAACGGTGTATGTTTCCACCTTGTATCTCTGCAGTCTGCTCACTTCTTTCTAGGGCGGTGCTGCGTCTGCTCTTGTCGTTCAGAAGCTGTGAAAGAGAGCGGGTGGCGCGTTAAATACCATCTAACATTCGCGTTATCATTTATCCTCGATAGATGACATTTGGAATCTCATTTGTACCGTGCGCACTTTCTTGGGTTTACTTGACGTATGTGAGAGAATAGTTCCTAAGTTTTACAGCGGCTCTCCGGGAATTCCTCTCACTGTCTTGTGGAGTCCGTCTGTCACGTTTCCCCATGCTTAAATTGTTGACAGCCATCCTTATCTCTGCTGGTAGTGTGCTAGCAGTACTGGAGTGGAGCCCACCCCCTTGCTCCTTGTTATCAGTCGGCAGGCACAATTCCTGTCTTACACTGTGCGGGTGCAATGAGCCTGGGAGCCGATTGACAGTTCCAAAGCATAAAGAAGGAGCTTGAGAAGGCTGAAAACGTCGTGTGGTATTGGTCCCTGCTTGTCTCATGTCTTCCGAGTCTAGCGCGGTAAAGAATCCGGACGAAGTTGAGAAGAATTCTTCTCAACTCGACGACGGCTATGACGAGAAGCTTGGTCTGGAATCTATCGACGCAGCGAACGGTGATGAAGCCTTACAGCTTGTCGGTATCGAAGCCAAGGAGCACTTCAGTGAGGAGTACAACAGGAAGCTTCGAAGGAAATTGGTATTTAAACACTTGCCATTTCTGATTTCTGACTGACCAAGGATCGGGAACGCGCTTACAGGACCTCATCATCCCTCCTATAGCTGCCGCTGTATACTTCACTCAATATCTGTATGTCGTCTTAGCGTCCCTCTGGTGCTGCAAACACTCATGACTTTTCATTAGCGACAAGACGTCTCTAAACTATGCGAGGTAAGTGACACTCCCTACTTCGCCAACCATGCGTTAAGCTTGTACAGTATCATGGGCTTTCCCATCTCGGGACAGGTACGGTCTCCGTCAATCTTACGAGAGCACCTTCCTCACTTGCCGTAGCATTATAACCTCGTGTCTATGGCTTTCTACCTCGGTAGGGAACAACCTTCGTGTATATGCTGTTTGCCTGACGGATTGCAGGCTACCTGGTTTGGGAGTTCCCTACCGTGTACATCTCTCAAAAACTGCGATTGGCCAAGTACTTAGGTGCGTAATTCCCTTGTCAGGGATGAATAATCGTTGAGTAATATCCCAAGGCGGGAATATCGTGGTCTGGGGAGCGCTCCTCATGCTTCAGGCCTCTACAGACAATTTTGGCGCTTTCTTCGCGCTCCGCTTCCTTCTTGGTATGTTGTGTATTCTGTCCCTGACCTACTCGCTACTTGATCCTGACGAACTTGAACCTCAGGCATGTGCGAGTCTTGTGTGGCCCCCTGTCTGATTTTGATTATCTCAATGTTCTACAAGAAGGATGAACAGGTTGGCTGTGATGCTTCCTCGTTTAAGCTGATGGCTGATGATTCTCTAGGCTACGAGGATTTCGTGGTTCTACGTCATGGTCAGGCGCATTGTGTTTGATTTCTTGGAGACGTTTGAGACGAATTTGCCCTTAGAACGGACTCACCCAGGTCTTCGGAGGCTTTGTTGCTTATGTTGGTGGAACATACCCGTCCGTTAACTTTCACTGACAAAATTACAGGGCATCTCGTATTACGACGGACACCTTATCCCGGCATACAAGATCGTTTACCTGCTTTTGGGGGGTCTGGCGATTGTCGTTGGCATCCTGGTTTTAATCTGGCTTCCTGACTCACCAGTCCACGCTCGAATGCTCACTAAAGAGGAGCGGATCGCTGCTCTGGAGCGCGTTCGTAATGACCAGGGCGGGACAGAAAACAAGACTTTGAAGAAAGAGCAGATCACGGAAGCTCTCACTGACGTTCGGACTTGGTTGATCGTGTTGTCAACAGTATTGAGTATGTGCACCGAATTTTCTTTCACCGCCACTGACTCGAAGGCAAACAGCGAGTATCCCCAATGGTGCACTGAGCAATTGTAAGTTGAATGGTAGTTATTTTCCAACTACACGTCGCCAACCATCTCTTCAACAGTCAGCAACATCATCATTAAAGGCTTCGGATACACGTACGTCACTTTAATAGTATGTTTGTAATGGAAGTCTAACCAGTTGCATGGTACCAGCTCAAAGCAAACACTTATTCTCGCTACCCCTGGAGGCCTCGTTGGGTCCATCATGGTCATTTTCTGTGGATGGTATTCCGACAAGAAGGTAGGGCCTACTAGTATATGTCGTATGTGGGCGTTACTTATTCCATTCTATCAAGGGCGAGCGGATGCTCCCTATCGTCGTTGCCTTGGTGCCTACTATCGTTGGTGCCGGTAAGTGAAAAGCTCTGGCATCTATTCCCCGTGATGTTCATTTGTCTGCCAGCGATCATGATCGGTCTCAGTGGCGCTAAATACAAGGGTGTTCTTCTATTCGGTGGGAGATTCAACTACTCGCCCCTTCGGGCCTTGACTGACGTCCATCACCAGCGTCCTACTTGACGCCAACATTTGGTAGCGCCTTGTCGACTATCTACGCCTACAATGCCAGCAACACCAGTGGTCACACCAAGAAGGCAAGCCCAACGGTTACCTATTATTCTAGTAACTAACGATATCGAAGGTTACGATCAATGCGATGACAATGGCAACGTTCAGCGTGGGTAACATCATCGGCACGGAAATTTTCCAGCCACAGGATGCCCCTGGGTACATCCCAGGAAAGACAGCAATTATGGTTATTCTGATTGTGCAGATCGGTGTCTCCTTCCTCCTCCGTTGGGTCAACGTTCGTTTGAACAAACAACGGAAGCAGAAGTTGGCCGAAGAAACGGCACGTCGTGGATGGACTGATGCGGATGTTCAACGCGAGAGAGAACGACACGCGTTTGCCGATTTGACAGACAAGCAGTGAGTGACGTTTCTCGACTTCTGGATGTTGAGTGATGTGTCTCACGGTATTCCATCCCTCGTAGGAACTTGTTCTTCGTATACACGGCATAGCGTAATAACATAAACCAGAATCTGTAGAAATAAATATGTTTTTCTGGGAGTAAGTGGGGGAGAAACCCCAATGGAGCACTTTGGGACCTCACTGAATTCGACATAACGTGTTCAAACTTAACTAGACAATAGTGGAATACACAGTGCTCGGAGACACAGGGGCTAGTAGGTACTTTACGTAAGATCGCACTTGGAAGCGTCGCAGTATCCAACCATGACACGACTTGCTTCCCACTCAAACTTCTGGAAGCACAAATTTCGCATCGTGGGACGGGTGTGTATAGAGTTGATACCCAACGTTAGCTACAGATACGCGCTATTTCTCGTCCTCCTTCCATCATCACCCAGTGTGCCCCGATGCCCTACGAGAAACCCTCTCCTCAGCCTACATCCTGTATACTCAGATCCACCTATTCCCTTCAGCTTTTACCTGTCAAGGGGATGGCTCAATGAACGGTGATCAAGTTGGAATATGCCTCACCCTTAATCCTCTTCAAATAGTCCTTGACCATACTTGGCGCGTCTTCCATGAGGCTATCCTCTGGTTCCCATGTGGCCTCATCTTCAGGGTAACCCTCCCAAGGACCAAGAACTCTCGTGATCCATCCACTTCTCGGTGACCTTCGATTGATTCTACAATGAACTTCTCTACGACCTCCGCCTCCGCCTCTTCCACGCACTTGATCCGGAGTATGCGTCGGGACTTGTGTGACCAGGCCTTTGGGAGTCGCATCTTGCCCAGTTTACCGCTTGCTTCAAATGGGCGGTTTTTTGTTTTATTACTGCATCTCCGGACATATTTGTCCAGCTCGCACAGTGTGTGCTCGATGTCGCACAACATCATTGCCAGGTGGTCGGGACCAAGGCCATTGAACGTTATTCCTAAACGCTCAAAATGTTGCTCTTGGGTGATCTGCATCCATCGAACGAGGTCAACCTCCGCCGAAGGAGGGATCTTCTTGCCGAAGCACCTCTGAAGCCCCCTCCTTGAACCGATCCCAATGACTACGAAGTCAAACTCAGAAAAGTTCATGACGTTCGAGTATGATAGGTTCAAGAGCAACTGGTAAGCCGTGAAATCGCCGATACTTTTGAATGACCGCAAGTACCCGAAGACGTCCGCCAAATACTTGGCCTTCCGCAGTTCTCGAGGCAAGTCGTGCATCAGGACCTCTAACAATGCCAGGTGATTCATGAAGGCCTCCGCAAAGCCCAACTCCGGTGCTGGCTTCTGATATGCCCCCGTGTATATGGCAATCCCCTTGTCGTATAATTGGCGAAGGACCTTTTCGTATTTGGCTCGATCGTAGGCCTCCCAGGTGAATGGCTGGATTTTTTTCCGCAGCGTCTCGTACGTCCTAACGTTGGTGTACGTGCTGAAGAGCAAGACGCGGAATGTGACTTCCTCAAGCTTCTGTGCACCTTTTTCGATGACTTCGGTGACAATAAATTGGCTAACACGGTCTAGCACTCGAAAAGTGTTGCAAAATTTGTGGTTCTGAAGAATTGGGTCTGTCGTCCACCTATCTCGATGTCATGTCAGATCCGAAAGTGAGCTCTGTCGGTGATGCCTACGGAGGAGGATGGCCAGAACGACGCCTTTCGTCAATGGCATGTCTCTCTGCCGCGAGCCTCCAGAACGTGTCAAATATTGGCGTTGGCTCGAATTCCATTGTGTCACGGACAGTGACCGTCCATGGAGGTGGAGACGCGTCATCGGAGTAGAGTTTGGAACGTTTGCTGCATTTGGCGTCAACTTCTTCTTCATCATCATCTTCAGAAGAAGAAGAAGAAGCAGCGCGTTTCAAGTTTAAGACCATGGTCGGAGAGTTGGCCGGAATGTATGCCCTGGAAGAGACGTTGAGTCGTGTTGTGTAATCTAGTATTGGAATAATCTTACAGAACGACGACTTGCAAGGTAGAGTGATACTATGCGAGAATTTTCTTTGAAGTCTACGTTCGACCGAGCGCAGTGCCAATCGTGTGTCCTACTGTACATAGTAATACGTAAAGGTTGTGTTTGACTAGTTTGACAACTTGCTCACTACCTACGCCAAGACCTACGCAGAATGGACAAGCAGGAGAAAGACCGCTTTATCCAGGACTACGTCGAGCACCAAAAGGCCTATTTGTCCAACTACTCCACCAACGGCCTTCTGAACGACTGCACTTCTCCCACTGGAACGCCATCAAGACAATTGCGCAGCGATGAATTTGGATTTGCCACCCCCGTGCTTCGTCCACGGGTGAGCAAAGTCACTAACTCTCAGCCCACGCTGCAAGCGAAATCCAATCGAAAACAACAGCAAGAAACCAAACCAGATGACGCACCCCGCGCACGCAAGCGGCCACCTGCTGCTCTCCCCAGCAAAGCAGCAGCATCTGAACCTTCTACCTCGGGCGACGATTCCGACCAGGAAAACGAAGCTCCAGTTCCGCACAAGAAGAGCAAGCGGCCCAGGCCCAAGCAGAAGAAGACCCCGTCGTTGCTTGATACTGACGGGGAACGTGCAGCCCGTAGGTCCTTTCCATAGGCACGCGATGACCACCAGCACCTGCTCAGATGGGTTGAACATAGGTCTAGCCGACCGCCGAGAGCGCAAGAGGAAAAAACGCGCTATTGTGAATCCCCACCTGGATCGCGAGGATGAAACTGCACCCCCCATCTCGCCCAAGGCAAAGAAACTAAAGGGCAAGAAAGCGTCGACACCCGCTGCGTTGGCGTTTTTGCACGGGTTTTCCGCCACGAACGTCACGAAAGATAGGCTCACGGTTCGTTGTGACATTGATATTCACTTCAATCTCTCACGTCGTTAGTAGTTGAAGCCGACACCTTCGCTTGGTGTTTTTGGCAGAGGAAAGGCATCAGTCAAGACAAAAACATCTACAGCAAAGAAATCCGGTGAGGGACCAGTATTTGATCGAGAACGTGGTGCTGAATGATTACTAGCAGCAATGTACAAGTTGTTCTCAGAATCCACGTTTTTGAACCAGGCAAACAAGCGAGCCGCTGCAAATCCAGAAGATCAATCCGACGATGGCTCCACTTCTTCGACATCCAGGCGTTCCCTGCCCAAGAAAATTCGTATCACGAACTATGACGCGAGCTCCAGGAAGCAAGGTGCAGGCAAAATCGCCGGAACTCCTACTGTCAAGTCACCGGAACCTGTCATTAATGAGCACGCCATGTCGGAAGTCTGGGACATCGAGCTACAGAGCAAATGCCCCTCATCTCAGCATGAAGTCCCAAGCGGGTCGGAGGCCCGGGGTTCTGCTTCTGTCGTCCTTGATATCCAAAATGCCGAATGGTTTGCTCCCAGAGATGTAGCCGAAGGGGCCACCGACCACACCAGGATTCCAGGATTGCGACCAGTAGTCCAAGGTCAGGTAAAGGGGTCTGCTACGGCACAGGTCTCTGTCTTGGCCGGATCCGAACTTTGCGCCAGTGCTCGAGCTCTCCCCCTTGATACGGACGCTTCCTCCCTTCATCCTTCTCACTCGGCGTCTCAGGTGGGACGCCATCTCGCTGAAATTCAACCTTCTGGCCCCCGACTGTTGGCATCTAAATCCCTCACTCAGCCTGTGCCAGTTTCTGCCGACAGGCCCACCACACTGGCATATCCGCAGAATCCTCGGGCCAGTGATAGTATTTATGTCTCCGGGTGTCCACCCGTTGATGTACCTTATCGCCAAATCATGGACCAACGCGCGATGTTTACTTCGATGGATGCACATACAAGTCACGGCATAACCTCGCCAGCAAGCTCCCCCCTAAGTCCTCGGAAGCCAATCTTAGAATTCCAAACACCGTATGACCCGGCTCCATCTGATATACTGAGCGGGCTTAGCGATGGTCTCGTGTATGACGGTTCCTACCGGCCTGCGCAAGCGCCTCAACTTTCTGGCAGAGCAAATGGTCATGCTTATGCCTGGCCACCACACGGCGGGAGTCCGTTTCTTGCGTCATTTGAAGGCGATGTCCAGGAGTTTTGTCACACTTATCAGGAGGAGGACCGCAACTGTTATCGACCCTCGTATCCATCGCATCCATCACCGCGCCCGGAGTCTGGTTTTTCTGGGTATCTTCCTGCTGAGCGCCCCGAAGGCACTTCAGAGCACGACGATTACGAAGAGCAGGCGTTACGAGACGAAGTTGAACCCGAGGATGGTCCGAGATGCCCTGCGACTTTTGAGCTGCAGCACTGGGATGAACTTGACGATAGTCTCCTTTACGATCAAGGACTTTCTACGACTGAAAACGAGCGAAACCTGTATCCATACGAGGACCAAACCGTCGACGCGGATATTCACGTACTTCCTGTCGAAAGAGACTCGTCCATTTACGACGACGAATCAGCTGACGATGTGGAGCCCCAGCTTCCGGCGCCAGACTTCTTGGAGGGTCGAGCTTTACTGCTTGGCCTTTCCGAACATGACCAACAGATTCAGCCGCGCCTCAGGTCATCTGGACTCCTTCAAGCGGAGATGGACGTTGTAAGCCGCCTTCGAGACCACTGGCGCCCACAACGACTCTGAAGACTGTATTTCCCGTGTTCTGTGTGTCCGGTGCCGTGATCCTTACTTTGTACCCCAGATATTCGCATCGTAATTTGCATATTGTCATAACATAGGCGTTGAGCGGCGGTAGAACTATTTTACAGCGGATACTAAGGTAGATTTACATGGACTACGTAGCCGCATGGAGTAATGATTCCATTTGATTGTGCACCTACATCCTGTGAATCACTCTTCCGCGGTGATCGATTTCCCTTCCACGGTCATCCACAAAGCGCTCGCCGTGATCCGTGGAGCCGAAGAACCACGGTCCGGTGCGTGTCGAATGACTGCGGTGGAGCTTGCCATCATCTCTGTGTGCAGAGAAGGAATTGTGGCGCCTGTGCCCGCCGTCTCCGTATGACGTGCTGTAGTGACCACCATAGGCATGCGAGGGTTGATCCATGCCGAAGAAATGGCGGACACGGTCACCAATGGATGCGGTGCGCTGGCGCCCGGGTAGTGGCTCGATCTATGAGCGTGCGGGTCTGCGTGCGCATGGTGAGATGAATGTGAATGGTGACGATGACGGGAGGAGGATCTATGGTGTCCGGGATCCTATTGATAAAGATAAACCAGCATTTCATATGAGCAACCTAGACCAGTGAAGAGGGATGGAACCACGTACGACGTATACAGGTTGCGTCGTGTAGACTACACTTGGCTGGGATGCGCTTGGGGTATGTCCGTGGACGTGATGCCGGCTCTGACTATGAGAACGGGAATGCCCATGCCCATGCCCATGACTATGACCATGCGATCTGCTCCTGCTCCTGCTACGTTGACCGGGTACATCAAGATACTGCGGCACGGTAGTAGGAGTGTAGGCTACGGGAGTGACTCCGTACACTTGTTGGTTTGCGTGTCCACTGAAGGAGTTATGCCTTCGAATTGGTGTGCTGGTAGCATGGTAGCTGTGAGCGGATGGGGTGGTTGTTGTGTAGACGATAGGCTGCTGGTAGCCGGTGTAAGGGGAGTGATGAGACTGTGAAGTGGGGAAGGGGTAGTTAGCCATCGTCGGAATCGGCGAGGCGGGAAGATCAGAAGATGATTGGTGCGAGTAGGGAGATGCTGGGTAGGAATGAAAGAGGGGGACTGATCAAACACGTTGGAGGGAGATATATCGATAAAGATATGCCGAGGGCGCTATGGTGTTCCTATTTGACACCGGAAAAGCTGTACATTGTCTAATCTTGGCGTAGTCTGACACGAGGCACCAGGACGATGGCGGAGCACAAAACGTCACTCTCAGTCTCAGATCGACGTTGTTGGAGTCTTGAGCAGCGCTTTGACAACAGCTCATGAACCTGAGATATCCCTGCACGCGTCGCTTGGGAAAACCCGAGCCATGAGAACACAACCTTCGCGCAACACATGATCTCTTCCGACTCGGACTCGCCCTTCTCCATTTATATAAGCAAGAAGATTGGTCAGGTATGTATTTGACATGTTACACCAGTTCATCTCCGCTATCCAGCCGCATCCTTTAAAAAACAAACATTCCCCTCCACGGAGGACTAAGCGACAACCGGACAAAACAGACCTCCGGCGGTTCGCCCAGCCACACGAGTACTGCTCCTACAGCAAGTGGAACTATCATACGACTCGTAACTTGTTAAAATGTTGCCATGATTCCAGTGGCAGATCCGGCCTGAGATCGTGACCGTTAATAAAAGATCTGATGGTCTGATGCCGGGCGTTGTGATTGTAGTGCCAAGGTGGGAAATCCGACTCTCCATGGATGTCAGCGCCAAGATACGCGGGCGCTCAAGCGCTTACTCGAGGTGGCGAACTGGCTATATGCATTGAGGCTCCATTCTGATAGGGGCTGCCACTACCAGTGACTGAAAGGAGATGGTGGCACGATTACTATGATCCTGGTCTCCTGTGCAAAGACGGCAGCCGGTTTTCGTGACGGGCGTATTAGTAGTCTGCTCACGGATGTCGATGAATGGCGTCATGACATATACATATGATGACTGCTACCTGTTCGATATCAAGTCGTGCTAATGCTCGACCCGTAATCATGGTGCTACTATACTGACTGGCGAAAAGGGAACCCTTAAGTTTCACAAGAGAATAACACAAGCAAATGTCAACGCTATCATTCATTTCCGTTTGAAAGGCGGCAACTTTGCACTGGCAGACATCCAGGCATCGATACACATTCGAATGAATTCCGTAATGAGCGCTGGCGCATTCGCATTATGTACTTATAATGTGTTGACATCTCAGCTCGTTCACCTGACGTCGATAGTTGGTATAGTATACTATGTGAGAAGAACGTTTTACTTAACATGTCTTGTCTCGGGCGAGCGTCGTTTGCGGGGTGTGCAAGTTCATCCACGAAGGTCTACCACAGAGCTTAGCACCAAGAACCATGCTTCCAACCAAAACATGTGTCGCCTGTCCTCTTGCGTCGCTTTTAAGATGGCGTCGACGGCTGGTCCTGTTTCGCAAGGATGCAAGTACCAACATGGTGTGCTGAGAGTGGGGTGATCGCCGAAGGACAGCAAGGGGAAGTTTGAATCTGTCTGTCCTATCGAGAAGACAGTCATGTCAGCGCCATCGAAAGCGTGCTGGCGCAACAAGGATGTTTTCATTATGTCCGACAGGACAAGCGGCGCACTGCCTGGGAAAAGAGATGTGGTGTTAGACCCGCAGATGAATGTCGCGGAAACGCACTCAAGTCATGGACAGAGAAGTAGAAAGTAGGGACTTGGAAAGTTGCAGAGAATACCACATATTGGTGGCAAGTAAGAGTGTCCGCTGGCAGAGGCAGGGCGGCAGCGTCATCCGTGGGCTCTACCGTGGAATCACCCCCATCATCATTCACGGGAAGAGGATCGCTGCTAGGAGACATAGACTGTCTGCTCAAACGTGTCGTACGTTCCATATATCCAAAGCCTGTCAAATGCTATCTTGAAATCGAGAACAGAGCTTGACAAAACTAAGCGGCAGATGCGCACGCTGTGTTCCTTCCACGCCCAGCCATTATAGGTGCTATACACAGGGCGATCAGGCGAGAAGTCATGTTCGCCTTGACGCTGTATGAATTCTTTGCATGCCTCGTCGAACTGTGAGCGAGTGAAGGTCATGGTGGTAGAGGGATGTGGCGTGTGAATTAACTATAACAGCAGTGAAAAATAAGGTTCAAGCCACCCGATTGTCCTCCAAAGCAACACGACCAAACTCCAGGCCAAGCGTCGTACACTCCCAAAACTCCAGCCCGTCCAAGTGCCGGTTCACATCAAGCTGCGGTCTCCTCCCAACCGCCATCTCGCCCTAATCTCATCATGGCTGTAGGAAAAGTATGTCCAAGCCTTCGACCCAACCGTCTGCGCTAGCTAACCGCTTCAATTTTGCCAGAATAAGCGTCTCTCCAAGGGTAAGAAGGGTATCAAGAAGAAGGTCGTCGACCCCTTCTCCCGCAAGGGTGAGTTTCAACTCGTTAAAATTGGAACATAACTAAGGGTCGTGCTTTCAGAGTGGTATGATATCAAAGCACCCTCCACCTTCGAGGTGAAGAATATCGGGAAGACCTTGGTCAACCGGTCACAGGGTTTGAGTAAGTATGCTGTGCGCTTCTCATCGACAGTTACTTATCGATGTAACTTTATTTCACAGAGAACGCAAACGACTCTCTGAAGGGTCGTATTATTGAGGTTTCCCTCGCTGATCTTAACAAGGACGAGGAGCAATCCTTCCGCAAGATCAAACTACGGATCGACGAGGTTCAGGGGAAGAACTGCTTGACGAATTTCCATGGGATGGACTTCACGTCGGACAAACTACGTTCCCTTGTTCGCAAGTGGCAAACCCTCATTGAGGCACATGTCGATGTGAAGACCACCGACGGCTACCTCCTGCGTCTCTTTGCCATTGCCTTCACCAAACGTCGTCCAAATCAAGTCCGCAAAACAACCTACGCACAATCGAGTCAAATTCGAGAAATCCGGAAGAAGATGTTCGAGATCATGACCCGGGAGGCTTCGAGCTGTGATTTGAAGGAGTTGGTGCAGAAGTTTGTGCCGGAGGCTATTGGTCGTGAGATCGAGAAGCACGCTCGCAACATCTACCCCTTACAAAACGTCTACGTGCGCAAGGCCAAGATCCTCAAAGCACCCAAATTCGACGTTTCAAAACTGCTGGAGCTCCACGGCGAGTCAACTGACGTAAGTGCTTGTTACTGTCGATGATGGTGGGCGTGTGTTTACTGAGCGATTATCGCATGCAGGAGACTGGCACGCGGGTAGTGAAGGACTTCAAGGAGCCTGAGATTCTTGACGCCGTCTAAAACATTATCTCGTCTTGTTGTCCACCTTTGTATTGCGTATGACTCTTCATTCCACTTATGCTACAAAGGGTACTGTTGATCTATGAGCATGAGCATGATTACCCATGACCATATACGCTGTGCCGTGACTCGGACGTTGGAATTGCCGACTGCCAAGTAACTTAGGGCAGATGAATTTGGCATGGGCAGGCAGGGTAACCAACGACCATTGTAACCATCACGATCTATCGATGTACTATGATCAAATGAATCATCTTGAGTGGGCTTCCCGAGTCTGAGCCGTCACTTTTTTAAGATTAATATCGCATTGCCGCTAACGGCACTAGAGAGGTACTCCGATTCTACCTCGGACAGACTTTTCTCTCTTAAGCACTCCACCCTGCATTTTCTCAGCCAGGTTGGCAAGTGCTCAATCATGTCCGACGTCGAATATCTGGAGGGCATCATCACAAAGTACCCTGACTTCCCAAAGCCGGTATGTCTTCGACAGCCTGCATCAACATGCGCGTCTCTTTCAGAAAAACCTAATCCCACCACAACCAGGGTATCGTTTTCCTCGACATTTTCCCCATTTTCCGCGACCCCGTCGCGTTCGAGACTCTGATTACTCATTTCGTCCACCACGTCACCTCCCACACCATACCGAAGTCCGTGCGCAAAAAGGTCGACGTGGTCGTCGGCTTGGATGCGAGAGGGTTCCTCATTGGGCCGATCATAGCTCTGCGGTTGGGCGCAGCATTTGTACCAGTGAGGAAGAAGGGAAAGCTTCCTGGTCCGTGCAAGCAGTCTTCGTATGAGAAGGAATATGGCATCGTGCGTTCGGCATTTTCTTTTCGTTTGCGTGTGTGCTCTTTTGACTCTACCTTCGGCGCTATAGGATACCTTTGAAATGCAGGAGGGAGCTATTCTGCATGGACAGAACGTCGTCATTGTCGACGACCTTATAGCGACTGGTATGGTTTAGCTTCACTATCATCATAGTTCTTATCATTCAGTTTCAATCCTGTAGGTGGGTCGGCTACCGCCGCCGGTGCACTCGTCAGAATGCAGGGCGGAAATATCCTGGAGTACTTGTTCATCGTGGAGTTGATGGGACTGCGGAAGAACTGGAACTTTGATGAGAACCCGGTTTATTCGATCATTCAGGTCACTGAATGAGACGCGATCAGTGCGGCACAACTTATCCTTATTGTATGAATTCCATCTAGATATGCTTTAAATATCGTATGTATATAGATGCAAGCGGCTGTTTTAGTATTGTTGTTATATATCATCCCTTGGGCCAACCCTGGACTGTAGGCGAGTCGCAGTCGCTCGAGGTGGGCAGATTTGCGGACCTAGCAAGTTGGCAAAATACACATTATACCAGCAACCGGGTATTGAGTAAGGGGTGCCCGTTAATGTATAGGACGTTCATTGTTTGCCCTGCCATCTCGTGGTTTAGCCTCCCCTCCGCAGTCCCTGCTCCACTCGACCACCCTTCCGCGTCGATCGAGAACAGAACCTGGCCGTATCCAAACATTCCACCAGCCTGCACCATCGCTGCAAGGCTCTTCCCCGCCGTATGCGACAACAGCACGAGTGCGACGTCATCTAGATTGCCCGCAGCTTCTATTTCTTCCGCAGTGGCTGAAGGGTTGATGGGCAAGTCTTCCTCGCTGATGACAATGGCTCCCGAGGCACCTGCATTCCGGGCGTTGATGAGCTTTTCTAAGAATGTGCAACCCCCTCTCCATAATAGCACTGCGTCTCCATGGAAGTCTTGATCAAATGGCTTACACCCGAGAAGATTGGTCTTATCTCTCTGAATCCGAACACCCTCATCGCGCCCAAAGTGCAAAGGGTTTGCCCTCTCCGATAGGGAGGTTAAATCTGCACCGAACGAAGCTGTGTGGGCCGTTACGTGGAAGTCCGCATCCATCTCCAGCATTCCTGGCCCCGCTTGGAGTAGGGGATCGACGGTATCGAGAAAAATGCGCAGACGGACGTCAGGGGTACGTAGAGCCTTGGTTTCATCCTCAGGCGAGAACAGTGCTGTATCGTTGACATACACCAACTGGCCAGTCCGAACAGCGTGGGGTCCGACTGAGTAGCCGAGGAATGAGCGTTTGGCGCGGGGAAACGTTTGGACGAGTTTACTCACGTTTGGTGATGTCGTACCCCTTGCCATCCAGGCGACTGACAACACGGGCGCGGATTCCCGTGATGTTCTGGAGCAGGAACCCGTCTGGTACAAGCTGTAGTTTGTCTGTGCTCGGATTTGGTTCTTCTGCAACCGCACGGCCTCCTGGAGACATGATAAAATCGTAGGACTATGATATACGTTAGGTATCGAAGCTCAAGCAATCCAGGCGAAAGGTCTCTTACAAATGGATCTACTTGGGGCACAGCACACCAACCATCTGGTGACCAATGGCGTTCATCCAACGGTTGAGACTTCAGCCCAATTAATTCTCTCACGTAGTCTACGTCGGAGCGCGAGCCAACACCGTGAACGAGACCTTCCACGAACCCGCTTGGGACGAACCCTTGGAAAGGATGGTATGCGGGGCATTGAAGGCTTTCCTCCCTACGTAGCCTTCGACGTACAGGCGACATGGGTTTGAGTGTGTGCCTTGGAAGGGTGAGGATGTGACCCTCCGTCGTCAACACGTAATGCGAATCATCCTTGTGGAGGCGGTTTTCTTCATCGAAGAGCAAATACAGATACTACACAGTAACTTATCAGATGTGTCTTTGCTATTATCAGGGGATAAGTTACCTTGAGAGTTTCCGAAAGCGCAAATGACTCCATCCTGTCGTCCCTTGCGTTGGTGCGTAAATCCTGGATCCCTGCGAGCCCGCACTCTACTTTGGATCTGGCAATGATATCTCTCAGGACGCGCTCTCCGACGTCAAGGTAGTAAGTGTCTCGAGTGGCCTATTCAGCCTATTAGAAACTGAATAAATTGTTGTCAGAGCCACTTACTCTATAGAGATACCACGTGGATTCAATAAATTCGGGACGAAGTGGATATTGAAAGGATGTGGCCTGCATGAAGTGTACATCCCACACCTCAGGCAACCCCGAGTGCCGCCTCCATATGTTCCAGTCTGCTCACATGGTTAGACTGCGATAAATTTGATACCACTTTGCTACTCACAGATCAAATGTGATTTGATGGCATTTTGGACGTCCCCACCTAGGACTTGCAAACCCGGCCAAAACGCGGATAAAGAGTCGATCGTAGTGTAAGCCTGATCTCCGGTATGTGGGTTGACGCTACGAAACTGAACACCAGTTAGTCCTGGCACCGGGAAAATAAATTGTATTCTTTACCCAATGCCCATCTGGAGAACGCGCGTATCGCATAACCGCGGCGTACCCTTCGTGCCAGACATCCAAAAATTCAACCTCTCCTGTAAAGGGAATGTAAGGAGAATCCGCGCTGTGTGAGCGAACGTCGTGCACAACGCACCACTCAAGATATACCATTTCAGAGCGTATTCATAAAAGGAATCTATGCCAGCCCCAATCCCAGTGACCTCTGGAGGATTCCATAACTATATTTGTGTGGCTAAGTGTCAAGAACGCACACAGAAGCAACAAAATCGTGTACTGACACCATTCCAAATGTTGATGGTGTTTCCCACCAAACCAAGGTCTGATTTGCGGTTCCAAAGTGCGAAATAAGCTTTGTAGGCAGCCTTCTCAAAGCGCTCATCGCCAGTCAGTCGACTGAGAGTAGCAAATTCCAGCATTAAGGAACCTGCCCCGGCAGTACCTGAAAGCGATGAGAAAATAGACGCGGACAGAGTAAGACAACCAACAAGTATCTAAGGACTCTCCCCTTCGGACGCCGTGCCGCAGATTAAGCTGGAAAGAATTGACTGTCGAAATTTAACAACTAACACGAAGCTCGCTTACCCTTGCATACGGTAGGCCGGTTGGTGTTGCGAATGCAGGCAGCAGTCGCTTGCCCAGGTCGTAAGCCATGTCTAACAGCTGTCCCCGATACCATGGGAGGTAGAACGGCTGGTTGGGTTCACTAGCAAACTGGTGCCCGGACAGAAGTCCACCCAATACGCGGATTGTAGTTTCAAATACTTGCGGTTTCGTGTTTACATCGAATGAAACCCAGTCGATGACATTTTTTACCGCGTCTTGAAAGCCAGGACGATCATCAAGCACGACCAAGGTATCCAGCACGTCGATAAGTGTCAGGGAGAAGTTTCCGGAAACGTCATTGAATGCTATGTTTCCTCTGCTTCGTTGTTAGTGCCGCTTCCTCGCATGAGGAGACAACCATACGGATTCTCCCAATCTGGACCTCTTCCTATGCAAGAAAGTGGTGAGAGCTGATCCTGGTCAGCGTCACGCAGCCCAGGGTTGTTGAATTACACACCTCATCAAGTGGGAAGGCTGAGGTATTATTAAGATCAGTTCATAGATGAAAAACTATCAAGGACGCACCCCTCGACATGTAGTTATTGAAACCATGGTACCAGAGATCTCGAGTGGTATCTCTGCGCCGTCATTACACGCGTAACTCTCTGTGTACAGTAACACACATACCGAAAAGCCCGCTTCCGTTGACTTGTCCATACACTTGGTCCAGTGTTGGATGCTTGAGCAGAACCGGGACTATCAAGAGCTATAACAAGATAAGTCAAGAGTGAAACTGGCCAAAGTTTTGTCGGCCATTTCATGGCGCGAACTGTGCTCGAGTGCTCCTCGAGTAGCAGCCAGGTGTTACTTCACGACCGAGGTCCGACGTGGAGTTCAATCCTTCTGGGACTGGGGGCCACGTGACTCATAAAATCACCACCACTCAGTCTCTCTATGAGCTGACCCAGCGCCCAACACGATGAGTGAGTTCGAGGTATCCAACAAACTTGGAGAGTATATGTCAAAGGGCTGGGTGCGTTCGGCTGTTGGCTTTGCGATCGAGTCCCACTCACGCGAACGACTAGGTTCTCACAGACAATCCTTGTCCTGCACCATGTTGCCGAGGAGGACCGCTTTTGAGATCTCCAAAAGGCCAGGAACCCGTGGTGTACTACTGTGCCGACTGCGATGGACCTCCTAAAAGTGAGCCGATTACTTCCTCTCATCCTGAAGAGTTAATAATCATCAAGCAGTGCAAGGTGGCGAAACACCGTCTCATTCGTCTTCCACCGTCTCATCTACATCTCATGGTTCGCGGCCGTCAACTCCACCCACCGAATTCTCCAGCACTTTGAGCTCTCCTACCTTCGCTCCTCCAGTTGAAACCGAGGAGATGATCCGGCGGCGCCAGCAATCAGACCGGGCCTCAACTGAAATAGGGAAGCGTCTACTGAAAGGGTGGGCGATGCTGGCAGAGGAGTGCCCAAACACCAGGTGTTATGGGGTTCCACTCGTCAGGCCACCAAAATCAGGTGGTGACAAAGACCCTCGAAAAGTATGTGGCGATCACAACGTGCACATTATGGCTCTTAAAGTCGCATTCGACTAGGAATGTGTAACTTGCGGGACGGTGTATCTCACGGAAGATATAGAAGGATGGCAGCGTCTTGTACCTGTATCATCAGGAACATCGACATCTCAGGGTTTTCATGGGAACCCAAGACAACCGGGGCCATCTGACAAAGGCAAATCTGTCATCCGCAACAGCCCGCAGGTGTGTATTGCCATTGTCGATGGAGGTTTCCACAGTTTAATGCATCTTAGCCACTGCAGCTCCCAACACTCGATCCACCTCTTCAAACTCCTAAGGTAACTCTATTTCGAGGCATAGGAAGACTCTTCTGACCGTATGTTCAGCTGACCGTGGATGTATCCCGTCGGATAGCTTCCGAACCTCGGAATACCCTGGTTAAGGACCTGTCTAATCCTTACAAGTCGCGCGCTCATTCTCATGCACAGGTTGCCCCTTTACCCATTAGTACAGTCACTATGGATGCACCGACTCAGGCGCTGGAGTTAACACTTGGGACGCTGTCGGAGAGACTCGCCATGGCATGCGCCAATCCCAACCTCCTGGATCCATCGACTGTGGCAGTAACCGCCGACGCGATCGGTAAAGTTGCTCATGCCCTCGCACAGGTTAAGCAGCTTCAACATTACTATGACGGTCAAAGCGGTTTGGTATGAGGGTAGTGGTGTGATGCTGCTCGGTAGGTATGGAGCAAGCGCAGCATTAGGTGATCCTTGGATATCTCTAGACTGAATTTCAGAGATCTATCAGGCAATCGATAACAGGAAATTCCAAATCGGACAAAGGTCGGCTTGGAGTAAGACTACATAGCACCGCTGTATTTATTGTCTATAAGATTGTACGACATCGCAGTCAGAATTATGTAGTTGGTGGGCATTCCGGATGAGAGTGTGAGGTGGTTGGTTCAGACGAGTGTTCCCTGTGTCTCTCGTCAAACCTGCTGACAAGCCGGGCACGCGATGGAGATCAGAAGATGATGCAGCAGGTGAATCTGGTGATACAGCAAACGCTTACGGCCAGCCACCCATGCATGGCTGCCTCATGGCTGCCTGCCATAAGTTCTCAAACCAAGCAGTCGATAGCAAACATCAGCCTTCATCTACTCTGTGACGATGCCTTTCAACATGTTCAAGGCATTTAGTGGTGGATCTCGCAATCGTGGTCATCAGGATGACCATGGAGGATACCCCGATTTTCCACAGGGCTATCCAGCTCCTGATTACCAGCCACAGCCTACGATA
This sequence comes from Melanogaster broomeanus, assembly GCA_014904935.1. Taxonomy (NCBI): domain Eukaryota; kingdom Fungi; phylum Basidiomycota; class Agaricomycetes; order Boletales; family Melanogastraceae; genus Melanogaster; species Melanogaster broomeanus. The sequence continues at coordinate 961,274 of MU123695.1, read as the reverse complement.
CGGCCGCAGCCTCGGCAGGTCTTGAGAAGATCAAGTATGAAGGTATGTGGCGTTCAGCATGAAGTTCGAAATCTCCTTTTGACCAATCTATCACAGAGAAGAGAGCCTGTAAGCAGGCTATCTTTGGGACTGAAGATGTTCAACCCTCATTTTTGACCAGCTTTTCACCCCACTGCCATCACGTGTACCGACCGACGGAGAGGACTACCATGACGGCTACCTTCAAGTCGACAATCCGGATGCAGTGATGGGAGGCGCCCTCAATGTTCGTCCCACAAGACTGGAGATGCCCTTTCCGTCCGTTGAACGTCACGGTGACGATGAAAGTCCAGTCTCGGAGTCCCTATCGGAGCGCGAACACCGTGAGCATGGGCAGAGACTGCACGATCCTCCGAGGCTGCTGGATCAGCCTCCACATGGTGCTTTTGCGCATGCTGGGGAGAGAGCAGGTTCCACTGTGCCCATCGTTATGAGTCCTCCGCAAAGACATAGGTCCTCGACGTCTGAGAGCGACCACACGATCGAAAATTTAAGGACTCCGCTCTCAATGCATCCGAGTCAGAGGGTGGTATGTACCGGGATGTTGTCGTAGATGACTGAGGGTCTGAGCACTGTCTCATAGATTCCGCCCCTCCCACCTCATTACGCTGGGAGTCACATCTCGGCGTCGAAGCCACCAACTGACATCTACGGTGGTCATCCCCAAGAAGTAGCGCACGAGGCAAGCTGCCTTCTCGTCTCTTCCTTAAAGTCTGTAGACTCACGCCGCCCAAGGTCCGTCCATATCGCAACCCAGAGATCTATTCAGATAGACACAATCGTGGTGCCTCAAAAGGTGGCCCGATATACTACATCATTCCTGGGGGAATGAACGTAATATTTCAAGATGAACACGGCAACGAGATCACCAGGTAACACTTACTTCCGGTGTTCTTCGTTTCATATAATGACGAGAACGTGGTTAGAGTTGGTGATTTCAGCGGAAGATCGCAGCCGGCACGCCCAGGCCCGTTTATTGTCCAGGACGAGCAGGGAAGAGAATTATATCGGTGAGTATTGATTGTCTTATCCGTCAACTCCTTTTCAGACGCTTGGGCAGATATGACAGTTATGACAAAGGGTCTCACAGAGGGTATGGTGACCCACAAATTGTCCAAATTGATGCTTACCCACGTTCCAGCCGGCTCCAGTAAGTTATCTTGCCATTTCCTGATCACCACTCTCAGAGAACACCTTCAGTCGCGAAAGGAGCTACTCGTCTCAAGATTATCGCCCTGACTCATCATATAGGAGGCCTCATGATTATCGTCCTACTCATAGAGACCATCGCGATTACGGGGTAGACAGGGACCCCCGTGATTACCGATATCATAGTCACAGAGATGGCAAAGGTTATGTCGACCACAAAGACTACGACGACTACAGCGACCACAGGGGTTACAGGGATCACAACGACCGCAGAAATCTGGAGAGCTACGGGGGTCGGGGGAACTACAGAGATCATGGAGGCTACGGAGGTCAGGGGGACTCCAGAGATCACGGAGGTTACAGAGATCACGGGGACTATAGAAGTCATGGGAGATCGGCGGATCCCCACGTTCCGGGCAGAGTATCCTCGCGGACATCGCACAGGTCTTACAGTCACACTGGACCAGTGACCGTGGAAAGACCATCTCGTCAGCATCCCCAGTAAGTCTGCCCTAATACTTCGTTTCTCCGTGTGCCACAAACTAACCAAATTGATTTACGAAGCGACCTGGCTGACGACAGAGGATCACGTGCAAGCAGAGACTATCCAGCCTCACATCACTCCAGCAGACATCAGGAAGAAGGGCCTGATCTCACCGATAGCTTACATGCACTTCACATCTGAAATACTGTGATAGGTCAGTGTCGTGTGTCATTCTGTTATATGTACCCAGTTACTTGTACGTAGTTATTTGAACGTAGTTACTTGTATGTTTACTTTTGGAATATAAGTATTATTTGCAAGTCGAATGCAAAATGTAGTGCGGGGGTTCATGATTCGGTATCACCGTGATAGACATATTGTATACTAACGCCCTCATCTTCGTCCTCGTCCTCGTCCTCGTCCGCGTCCACGTCCACTCCCTTTCCCCCTAATACTTGGCCCTGTCACTGTGGTAATTTCCTCGCGGCTAAGCTTCAAAGTTCCGCCAACAAACTTCCCAACTCCCATCCCCAAGCCTCTTTCCCGTTTCTTTCTAGGCGCCGAGGATAAACTCGAGTCGTAGCATCGCTTGAGGGTCGGATGGTAGTTGCCTAAGTCTTTAGCCTGAATCCAGACAAGTCAATGCCTCGAGAATCATAGTTGAGGAGCAGTAATATTACCACTTCGAGGGTCTTCTGTTCTCGCTCTCGCCTTCTCCGCAAGTAGACCCTCACGTACACCTTTTGCTGCTTTGTTGCGCTCCTCCTCGCGGACTGTATTTTCGCCCTTGCCTAGCTTTGCGCTGCCCGCCAACTCCAAAATTCGGCCTGACAACGCTTTCTCTCTTTGGGCATGGTCAAGATTGAGTTCTGGGTTAAGAGATCCCGATAACAACTTGGTGTGCACTAGACGATGAAGCAGGGCATCGTTCTGTGCATTTGTACTTAGTGGCGAAATGAAACATATTTCAATATGCACGATCAGAATAGACTAGAAACACATACTGATCATCTTCTAACTCTTTATTCGATTTCATTTTTTCTGACGCCTTGGCCGTCGACGAAAATGTGACATTGGTCACTTTGGATGACTTCAGGAGGGTCAATAAGAGGCTGAGACTAAAGAAACGATGCATACCATGAATGATCTCCTCAGTTCTCTCGATGAAACGTTAGACTCTGCAGGTTTCGGTCGTGACTCGGAGAACACGATGACATCTGGTGTACGGGATGAACTTGCAGTGAATCCGTCGTCCTCTTGTTCGCTGCCTGCAACGTTGGATGGAATCAGTGAGAGCTTCAACAGCTTGTGTTACACACCATCGTCGTTTTCCTCCGTTGATCCCATCCACAGGCCTCCGCTTTCAGTGTTTCCCGGCGAATTGAAGCCTTTCCATTCTTCATCTGATTCGGGGTCTTCTGTCGCTGAGTGTTTCCACCGCTTCAAGTTGGTGTCTTCATTCCTGACGGCCCGCGTTCTCCTCTTTGATGGAGTAGAAATATCAAAGGAGCTCAGGAATTGTTGACCATGAGCTTGTAATATGCTGAGGAGTTCCTCCTCGTCTTCCATAATATTGTCGGGAACTCTGAGCTTGTTGTCTACCGAAAACATCTGTACAATGTGTCTCCCCCGATCACTGAGCCCGAATTTGGTATTGTTACTATGTACACGCCCATTTCCCTTAATGCTTTACCTACTGTAGTTGTACTGCTGCACTGCAACCAAACCAACCAGTTACCACGCTCCTCCTGTTCGTTGTGACCACCTACTCAACTATGTCGAAGAACCGCAAGAGCAAATCCAAATCACCTGCAGAGATAAAACCACTGATAGAGATACCTGAAGAAGAGCAATGGCGTTTAATACAGGACAGTGGCTTGCTCAACAGGATCAATAAACCCGACCAACCAACGCCAACGAGCACCCAGGTGTCAACGACAGAGGAGGGCGACGGACTATCCCCACTCGCTGAGGATATTTTCAATGCAGTGATTATCATAATGCCACATACATTCTTCCTCATTATGATGGATATGTGAGTATTGTGACGCGTATTACACCTGTCGTACTGACCTACGACATGAACGTTTTACAAGTTTGATCAACCGTCAGTATGCAAGGCAGCCGACTGCCCGTGATATCGCAGACAGGCTCTTGAATACACTGCCGAGTATGTGTCGTCACAAGCATGAGCGACACCTCGAACTCACCTGTAATTGAAGTCATGGCGATCTTCATGTTCTATAGTAAGCCACTCGACCACTCTGTTCTGGCATATATTCAAACCAAAATCAGCGGTTCGGCACAAGAATAAGACGTTCGTGCAGCTTGCGCTGTTCTTACTTTCCCTCGGTGTCGGGCCACGTATGATCTGGCTTGTCAACCGTGGTTCATGGTTGACAAACATAGCCCAGGTATATGGCGGTCTGTTTAGGGGCGACCGATTTCAGCTCATGTTAATACATTTGTAGTGCCCACAATTTGCCACGATCTGGTTATATACCGTGGTCCAGCTCAGGTTGTCTCTTGCGGTCCTGAGCCTTGCTTTGATAGGAGGATGGACGTGGTGGTCAGGCATGAAGTTGCTCCTATGATTCAGATATCATGTTCCAGACAATCACCATTATCGCATGCATTTCATATAAGGACATTGTTAGAGGTCTACTTGAGTACAGTGTATGCCACTGAGACATGCATCCGCATGTTTGGAGACAGGCCGAAGCACTGACGAACATGGGATGAATGGGTCTTCTAACAGAAAACCTGGGGAACAGGGGCAGAAGAAATGCTTTCGACCTTGTTCTTTGCTCGACGATACGCCCCAACCTGGATGTGAGTTTGAATCCGGAGGGCACCTTGTACGAGCATATCTCTACTTAGCAGTCGTCCGACCAACGCTTTTGAACTGTCTTGAGGGGATCCATGACGATGTTGCCGATTACAAGTACATATGAAAGCCAAGTCCAGATTAAACACCCTCTCCTTGATCTAGCTCACCAAGCAGAAGCTCTATCTTAGCCTGCAGATCTGTCAGTAAAAAGACGAAAAAGAGAAGACATCGCACAGACAGAATATGTGGTATGACGGCCGTCAAGTACCTGACGCAGTACACGCAATTGCCACCTCAAGCGACGACTCAGACTACGCTGTATCGCATTCCGATGAGCGTCGAAGCGCTCAGTAAATGCCTTGAAAACCCTGTCATCCCGTGCAAAGTAGTAGAACTGCCAAAATGTGAGCATCGTGTGCGATGGAAGATGTCATTACTTGCTGGTATCTGTTCGCCTTCTATAGATTCAAGCGCCATTGACCAGGCACTGAGTAGCAGAAGATCACCAGTGGCGTTCGCCACGCTGAAGTCACAGCCTTAGCACCACTGTCTGCAGGACGTGTACCTGTACTCACTAATCTTCCAGAGCTGCTATTGCATCGGCCTTGTTGAGCTCCTTGGTCGCAAACTTTCGGACTGCCGCCGCCGCAGTACTGACAGGTTTACCAGCTGTACCTGACCGCAACGCAAGTGAAACTGTAGACACTTGTGCTCGTACCCACTTGTCACCTTCGCTCATGACAAGGGTCTGCAAGAAGGACGCTATTAGGTCACTCTGTGATTTGTGTAGTCCGTAGTCAATCGCAAGTTTGAGATTTGTTCCTACACCTGAGGTGAGTGAGCGAGACATCAAGGAGTATACCACGTACTCAGAGCTTTGAGGATGACTCTAGTCTTTGGCAATTGCACCTCGCTGTCTTCGAGATGATTTATCCAACGCGAGAAAGCACCGAGTAAGATCACTGCCACGTCTCTATGAGACTGGCCTATCCGCATGGCGTGGAGGAGCGGAGTTGCGTCGCCAGTTTTGCGCAAGAGAAGCTGTAAACAATTGGGTATACACGCCTCTCCTCAGGTCCCATTGACTTACGGGAAATGCTCTATCTCGAACTTCCATAAGGAACATTATGTCTTTGCCCTCGATGGCCCGAAATATTTCAAAAGGCTATAAATTGTGAGGGATCCGGGGGTATTATCGGACGGTTGATGTCTCGTACCTGTGGTTCTTTCCATGCAGAACTAGATTTCGGTCTGCTAAATGTCCAAGACGATGACGTGGTCGGGGATGATGGAGAGGCTGTTGTCGAGATGCTGTCCCGTCTTTCACGTATTGGACTGTATTCGGTCTGTTCGTACTCCACCTCTGTCGGGCTTGAAGGTGGCGTGGAACGACGCAGCTGCCACAGAATGGCCTTGGGAGCCGCTTGGTTGGCTTCACGCTGTAAGAAGGCTTGATAAACGTTGATTATAGTGCGTGGCAGGATACAAAGCAACGAACCTGTGGATGGGAGTCGCGCAGGAAGACAGGGATCAAGACTTAGTCGGCGCCTGGGTGTGGGCTTCCGCGACGGCGGGTCAGAACCCAGCTGTTCGGCGAGTGACAGTATTATCGAAGCATTGTTCACCATGTCAGACACCACCTTTGCTTTTGTCGTTAGCGAGGTCTCTTGTCCAGCTTGACTAGGTCCAGATGTTGAAGTCCCTCATGAGGTGGAAGGTAAACCTATGTGGATCAGTGAAGACAGCCTGAGTACTGGTTACGTACGGCCAAACACTTTGGATTTTCAACAGTTTTCAGCTGCAGTGCTTTTATGTACATATCCAAAACCGGACCCTCTCCAGGTCTCTCATCTTCACCAACTCCATCTTACTGTCTCTCTATGCTCAAGGCTTGGAAGGATAGTCACCGTCGATCTCGTTCAGGAGAGCGCGTTAACTCTCAGGGTGCCCAATTGCGAGGAAACTGCATTGACGAGCCAACTTTGGTTACTGTCAATGAAGCGTCCTCTAGTGGTGTCGGCCTGGGAGGTGCCACGACTCACGGTTCGAGTATGATCTCCCTGAAACGCATCCGAGAGTCCAGTAACCAGGGCGAGGACGCAGATTCGAGTCGCCCTTCGAAGCAAGGGAGATGGAAAGAACAAACCTCTGCCTCACAGCTGGTACACCGTCAACCCCCTACTCAGAAACTACGCCCCTCAGAGGTTGTCATCCCATATGATCCTGCCTATGCAAAGTCAGATACTAGGCTAACACAGCAAGTCCGTCTGCTCGATGTTGGTGGATCGATATGTCGCAACTTGTTTAGGGACGCACACCACGCATTGTATGAATTGGGCCCATGTGCCAGTGATCTGGTCTGGCGTCGCGCAATAAAGGAAACTGGGGAAATTGCAGAACAAGACGACGATCCTATGGTGCAAGCAGCGCACGATATTCGGGATCTCGTCAAGAATTGGGTGTTTTCAATGCCAAACGCGAATCTCTCTTCACGGGGTTACAATGTCACCCCGAAGTTCTCCAAGTTAATTCAAGTCTTAAAGGCATGCGAAGCCTACGGAGACGACTTCCGTGGTATTATATTTGGTCAGCTTCCTGTTCTTCTGATCATTATGTCGGCTCACCAGCGTGCAGTGCAACGAGGAGCAGTTGCCACTGTTATGGCTGACATGCTGCGTACCATAACCGACCTTGGTTTCTTGCGTCCGGTCGCCTTGACCAACGATCTCCCGGTAATCGATATTCACCATCAGGCATGTCTATCTCTTGTCTTAAATGCTACACCGCTAAGATCGTGATCCAGCTCGACGTTCGGCAGAGCTTTGAAACTGGAAAGTATAACCTTCTGGTCTTGACAAAATCACTAGAAGATCTGGATCTTCCTCCCTCCTTGGTCGTCGTGAGGTTAGTTCTGAATCTGGGTTCCCGTGTTCTGCGATCCATCTGATTTCTGACAGATATGATGCATTCGAGAGCCAGCTGTCTTATGCATATGCATGCGCTCGTACGCGTCGGCCCTTCGGTCACCTTGTTCACATGGTGGAGAATGGCAATGATACGCACCGTCGCACTCTTTCACAATTCTCGGAAGGGGCGTTCAATGATCGGTGGATAGATATCGTCATCCAAAATGGAGGAGTTTCGATCCCACCAATACCTCTCACAGAATCTCGGTATCCTTTCCGAACTGATGGTGAGGATGACTTGAGGGCGGAGCGTTACATTGAAGATCCAACGGCTGGGGGTCGGTTGTATGAGCGGGATGCTATCGGGACTCTCTACCGTCTTGCTGCCAGCATGCAGAAAGCCAGCTCCCCGGGAAAACCTTTGTTGGTCACTACAGAAGGCGTTGGCTCACAGACACTGCGTGAATGGACTTGCACTGTCACGCTGCCGCATGGTCTGCCACTCGATTCTGTCACTGGGCCCACCCGCCTGACCCCTGGTCACGCTCGCCGGTCGGCTGCGTACGAGGCTTGCGTGCAACTATTTGAACACGGCGCATTCGATCATAGGCTGTTCCCTGCTCCACAGCGCCTTGACCCTACCACGGACGACCCAGCGACTCTCGCTCCAGACAAAGCCTCGGGGAACCGTTGTTATCCTCGCAAGCGGACCCAATTCTGGACGAACTCCATTCGCCTTTCGGGTCATCATTTATTTCCTTTCGTCGTGTACATAGAGGGACGAGATGCGGAATACGCTCCGATTCTTCTCCTGACGCGGCAACCACTACCACAAATACCTCCCTTCCATCTGTTTTTTCCAGGTATGTCGGAAACGATCCGAAACTTCCGCGGGACCCCTCTTGTGGTGGAGAAACAGCGCCTGGAGGCTCTTCGCCTGTTCACTGTAAGGATTTATAGAGCAATCTCGAACAAGCCATTGGACTGTCCTACAGAGAAGATGGCGTACATGTTTGCGCCGCTCAAACTGCCTGAACAAGCGAACTCTCAGTCCATCGATTCCGGTCACCTCCTGGACTATATACCATGGGATCTCGTCGAACTTGCGGGGAAGGAATGGATGGTCAAATTTGACGTGGATGAGCTCCGTTCATCGTCAGAAGGCGTGCATGACATTGTCGTACAAGATCGCTTGGTCGAGTTTACGCGAAGGTACTATGCTGCGCATCTCAGAAGGGACTTGACACCCTTGAGCAAACCTGATGACAGTCCAGTATGTGGGAAAGCTATTATCATTTTTGATGGTGCTAATAATCTCCCCAAGCGAGAGGCGGAGTACGCAAACTTGGTTGAATACTGTAAAGCACGGCGGAAGGGCTTCGAAGGTCTGCTGGATTACACTCAGCCCCTCATTGAGGTGTCCAAAGCTGCCATAGTTGGGAATCACCTCAATCCGAGCTTGGGGCCCGTCACAGAACCGGTTAAGGTGGCCGTCAAATGTAAGCGCGATCAGCCCTGACCCTGATGACGGCAACTGGTTGAAATCCTATCATTTTTTTTAGATTTAATTCCGGAATTGAGCGCCAAGTTTACCATTCCCGCAAGGTGACTAATTTCAATTCAACCAGCTATGCTCCGCTCCCGAATTATTGAAACAATATTAACAGCACCTTTCGAACGGCGCTTCTTCTACCTTCCATCACAAGAAGGATAGAAGACTTTTTGATTGTCCATGAACTCAATGCCACATTCAATCATTCAATCCATGAGGACCTCCTATTGGCTGCCATCTCCGCACCCTCGGCAGGTTTCGAGGTGGATTATGAACGGCTTGAACTCTTTGGTTTGATATCAGTCGCATCACCTCTCTCATGACAAACTCACCCCCAGTTCAGGTGATGCATTTCTAAAATACCTTGCGTCCGTCTATGTTTTCGTCACAAACCCAGCACAGCACGAGGGGGCCCTGCACACTGCACGCCAACGCATCATCAGTAATAAAGTGCTCATGCAGAGCGCTGATCGGATGGGCTTGCCTCAGTATGTCCAGAGCAAGCCCTTTAGCCACAAATTATGGAATCCCCCATATTTCACGGTTGATTCTCTGCCCCCGTCGAGTAATGCGGAGCCTGCAGGCAGCGGAGATGAAACTAGTATCGCAGTAGAGATCCCTCAAACCCAACAGTCGGCTAGCCACAACGGGCCTGACGTTCCGAGTAATGAGCTCCTTTCTGAAATCGCTGATCCACAAGTTAGGAAGAAAAAGAAATCGCGAGATGATCATATGACACAGTGGCTGGGTGACAAGGTATTAAATGAGCGTGCCGACCGGAAATGCGTTGACACCATTTTTTCAACTTCCAGACGATTGCTGACGTTGCAGAAGCCATCCTTGGGGCAGCCTATCTTTCCGGAGGACGGGATAACGCACTCCAGGTGGCAAGATCACTACAAGTACCGATCCCCCTCATCCAGCAGTGGTATGATTTCCGCCGGAAGGCACTTGCGCCCCCTTCTACAGTCACTATGCCACTTCGCCAGGGCACGAAAGAGGCAGTCGAGGCAATCATCGGACATGAGTTCCGCCACCCCCATCTTTTAGCACAAGCACTGGTGGGTCGATCGTCTCGTCGATGTTCCTCCACGTGTAGGCTTACACAAACTTTCAGACTCATGCATCAATTGAGGGCTATGATGCCACCTGTTATGAGAGGTTAGAATTCCTCGGGGATGCAATTCTTGATTTCAGTAAGTCTTTCTTCGGGATTCGTATTAGCTTTCTCTGGTGTTGATCGGAGTTAGTGGTTGTCCGACATATATTCGGACGCAATGATAATTTGTCACCGGGTGCGATGACAATGTTGAAGGTCGGCATTGATCACTAGCTCTGATTTACCACAGACCTTACGGACGAATTCGCAGGGGGCTATGGTTTCTAATTCGACTCTTGCTGCCGTCTGTGTGTCGTGCGGTTTGCACAAGCATCTTCACTTCGATTCTTACACCCTCGCAACTAGCTTTGAAAGTTATGCCCAGCAGTTGATACTGAAACAGCAGCAGCAAGAAACCGATGCAGCCACGGAGGACACAGGTCCTGGACAGTATTGGCTCAATGTTGAACCTCCCAAGGTATTTTGACCGAATTCTGAGTGGTGTGTCAGGACGACAGACTGACATTAATGGCAGGCGCTTTCAGATATCGTGGAATCTGTAATTGGGGCTCTCTATGTCTCGGACGGATTCACCTCGACTGGTACAGAGGCGTTCTTTAATAAAGTGCTGAAGCCGTTCTACGACCGACATATCACGTTGAAAACGTTGTCCCATCACCCGACGAAAGTTCTCTTCGAGCTACTGCAGTCCCACGGCTGTCAGCAGTTCGAGCTTGTGAAGGAGCGATGCGATTCAACGCAAGAAGCCCGCTGTGATTGTAAGGGGACAAGCACCATGTTGGTTATATATCGCTTACTGACTGTCTTCCAGGCGTTATTCATCAGGTGACCTTAGCCAGTGCCGTAGGTGGAACGGCACAGGCAGCAGGGCGTGCGGTCTGCATGCTCGCGTTGGACGCTTTGCAAGGTGACCCAACGTTCTTGTCAAGGACGTGTGACTGTCGGGGAAGCTGGCAGTCGCACAAAGGGAGTCGAGCTCTTGTGGAGAAAATGGAGATAGCGGAAGAGGAAAGTGTGCCAATCTCTACTATGTATTTGTGATACAACCGCACAATCCAATGCACAAATTGGAAGAAAAAGAAATTGGTAGTGGAATAGTCTAATCCCGGATTCCTCAGAGACCATGCATTACACAGCTCCGGATTTCTTCCTGGAAGATGTGTAGCTAAACACATCACATGATTGTCGATGGGAGGTGAGACACTTACAATTGGAAGAAGACGGCAGCGAAAGGGATACTGAAGCCCGTAAGAAGGAAGACGGTAAGCTTGGCGCCAAAAGCGGCGCGGTTTTTGCCCGGGAAGGCAAAGGGCAGGTGCTGAACGAGATTCCGATGAGCATGAAAATTCGGGGAAGTTCGATTACACATACATGATAGTCGCCATGACCGTGAGCGTACCGTGCAGGTGCGGCAACGCGTACGCGTGCGACTTGGGAACGCAAACTTTGTGGTGCGCGGGCGAGCATGATGATGACAGTTGTTGGCAACTTGGAGGTGGCTGTCTTCCACACTAACGGGTGTTGTGAGAAAGTCCGGGTATTTCCGGTTGGCGACTACAATCTAAACTAGTACTACCGTACCGCTACGGCTTTGACGTACTCGAATCGAAAGAGAAATTTTGTTGGGTTGAAGCAACAGCCCTCAGCCAAATATCATGGTTTCCATTGTTCGGGGTGCGTACAGAGTCACGAGTGATCGCGGTATGTGAGTTCAGAACTATAGTCTAGGTTCGTCTAATAATATTTCCATGGAAGAACGCAGCTAACGCCACATGTGCTCCATTAGTTAGTAGGCTGGGCACTAGATGTCTAACTCGGTGGGAAAAGAGTCCTGATATCATACAGCATTCGTGAGGCTATCAAGCAAACGTTAGAACTGAAGACTATGGCCTGAGTGTCATGAGTTGAGTGATCAAACGAGTCCGTTATGGTTCGCGGAAGGATTGTAGCTGCTCAGGGTTCAGGGTTCAGCGCTCAGCTTGGTCGTGCTGATGCTGACCGTGGACAGTTTGTTCAATGAGCATGCGGATATCGGGCAAGTACTTATCTTATCTATAAATATGTGTAATTTCATCCAGTCATGCACCGAGCTTTAAGAGCTTTGATTTCCGCTAGGGCGCTTCATACCTCGTCTGTGTCCTTCGCGATGGCCCAAACCGCAAAGATTCTGGTCCCTTTAACGAACCGCGAGATCGAAGTACCCACAGGGCTCTTCATCAATAACGAGTTCGTTCCCTCTGCAGACTCTAATGAGCTTCTCCAGTATGGTTCTTCTCGTCTGCACTTTATCGTCGTCAACTCAACGCAATGATAGGGCCATCAATCCAGCGACTGAAAATGTGATCTGCTCGGTCGTTGCAGGTGACCTCCTCCTCATTCAGTGTGCCCGACGACAGTGGTCATGCTCACCCGAATACCTCCCTTTATGAATAAACTCAAGGCTCCCAGAAGGACATCGATATCGCCGTTGCCGCTGCTCGCAACGCTTTCAACACAACATGGGGCAAGAATGTCACAGGTTTCGAGCGATCCCGCCTCATCAACAAGCTCGCCGACCTCATGGAAAGAGATCAGCAAGTCCTCGCAGAGGTTGAGAGTCTGAACAATGGGAAACCAGTCAAAATCGCCAGGTAAGAAGATAAGGAAACGTCTCCCAGATCGGTAAGATAGCTGAGTACTCTCTTGCCGGCAGGGATTTCGACATTGGTGACAGTATTCAGTGTCTCCGGTATTACGCCGGATGGGCAGACAAAGTCATGGGCCAGGTGTGCCTTGTACTCCCACGCTCAATCTCTCTGCCAGCTCATTTTATCCATGCACATTTCAGACGATAGAGGTCGACAACAAATCGAAGCTTGCATTCACCAGACATGACCCCATCGGTGTCTGTGGACAAATGTGAGCCCATATCCTGCTTTCCCCTGCACGCTGACCTCACATCAAATGCTGTGCAGCATCCCCTGGAATTACCCAATCAACATGTGGTAACGCACTTCCCTTTTGCGCACTCTTCACGAACTACAATAATCATGCAACGCGTATCAGGGCATGGAAAGTCGCGCCAGCACTCGCCTGCGGCTGTACGATTGTCATGAAACCTTCTGAGTTAACTCCTCTTACAGCGCTCATGCTCTCCAAGCTAATTGCTGAGGCTGGGTAACGGCGCCAGATGCCTTGATGTCTTTCCGATCACTCATGCACACACACGGACAGATTCCCGCCTGGCGTGGTGAACACGATTCCGTCTCTAGGGTCTGTTGGTGGAGCTGCGCTTTCTGCGCACAACGACGTGGACAAGGTCGCGTTCACTGGATCTACAGTAACAGGTCGTAAGGTCATGGAAGCCGCAGCGAAGAGCAATCTGAAGAAGGTTCGTTACTTGCCAATCTCACGAGGTGATGTACATTCTAAATTCACTAAACAGGTATCACTGGAACTTGGAGGGAAATCCCCGCAGCTTGTTTTCGAGTCCGCGGATTTAGACCAGGCCGCCAACTGGGCGTGTCTGGGCATCCTTTACAACACGGGACAAGATTGCACAGCAGGGTCACGTTTGTACGTGCAAGATTCCATTTATGACAAGTTCGTGGCCTTGTTGGTAGCCAAAGCGAAAGAACTCGTGATCGGCGACGGATTTGATGAAAGGAGCGGAGGTGGCCCGGTTGTCAGTTCTCTCCGTCTGATCATCTGTTGGTTGGATCTTGAACTGAACTTAACCATGTGTAGGTTTCTCAAACTCAATACAACAAGGTCTGGAGCTACATCGAGAGCGGTAAATCTCAGGGTGCGAAACTCGCACTCGGTGGCCAGAAACGCCCGGGCAAAGGGTTCTTCGTGGACCCAACCAGTAAGAAATGCTCCTGCCGGGTTCTTTTGACACCTAGTACTGACGGCAACCGCACGACAGTATTCACGGACATCAAACAAGACATGAAAATAGTAAGATCTCTCTCCTGCACTCCGAGAAACTCGCTTACACGCGTAATACAGGTCCAGGACGAGGTACTACTTGCCAGGATGCTGTGGTTGAAAGCGTCAGCTGAAACGTGCCTTAGATCTTTGGGCCGGTGCTTTCAGTTGGCCGGTTCAAGACAGAAGAAGAGGCGATAGCCCTGGCGAACGACACGACATATGGTCTCGGCGCTGGACTTCACTCTAGTAAGTTTTCCCACACAGCATGGCAAGGAAGCTCGGAACTCCTAACATGCACCCACTATAGACGACGCCAACCAGTGCATGCGTGTTTCATCTGCTTTAGAAGCCGGAACGGTGAAGAGAATTGATTTCCTAATGCGTTCTGGGTACTGATCCGTCGGTTCAGGTCTGGGTCAACCAATACAACCTGTTGAACAACAACGTCCCCTTCGGTGGGAAAAAGCAGAGCGGAATAGGTATTTCCTCTTATGAAGCGTTAGGAATGTTAATCTCATTTTATTTGAAAGGTCGCGAGCTTGGGAGTTACGCCCTCGACGAGTATACATCCGTCAAGGCTGTCCACTGGAACTTTGGTGAAAAGCTCGACTGGCCGTTGTGATCGTCATGGCGAGCGAAAGTAGCAAGCCAATCATGTGTGTTGATGCGGCGAACTCAGGGCCTCGTATATTTTTGACAAAAGAAAGATGTCTTGTACTACTATCACTGTACTATACTTTGCGACGTGGTGACAGAACGAAGTCGTGCATTCTTGTGTATCGAAGCGAGTCCAGCAACTTGCGATACCCATAACGAGAGCCTGACCCTCATGAGATCGTCTCCTGTGGATCAAAAGGTTCCAAAAATGGTGGTAATGCAGTGTTCAAGAGGGTGTGTGCCAGCTTGAATAATATTCACCATAGCCTGTATCTTAGCGGTGTGACCGATCAGACGAGGGAATGAGGAGACAAGTAGGTGACATGTTATCATCCAGGAACATATGTACACGACGGCAAGGCTAAAGACTAAATCGAAAAACCGAGGCACCCCATCGAAACGTGCCTTCGCACCTCAGGCACTCAACAGTAGGCTGTGCGAACATTTGAAATCAGACGTTGCAGGGTTGGGAGAAATGAGAGTTTGCAAACCGTAAATCGTGCTGATAGGAGATCAGGAGCTAGTCGGCTAAGAAATCAAGAATGATGTGGGGCCCCATGCCAGTGGCTTCCAGACGCTTGGTTGAAGCCATGGTCGTAACCCATCATTTGCTGCGCGTTGGTGTATTGTCCTTGTTCACCAGCACTGGATCTGACAGAGGGTCTCAGACCGAGAAAGATATATCCATGCAAAGGCCAGACGTACAGTTGGATGGTCAATGCACGGGGTAAGGCTGTTGCGCATATTGTTCAAGGGGAACATCGGATGACCAGTGGTAGGGGGCCTGGGAGGTTGGTGGGGCAGTGGGGCTATAAGAGATTGCACCCTGCGAGTAAAGAAGAGTAGGATCGGTCGCCATCAAGGCAACCACTTGACTACCGCTGGCAGGAGGTGCGCTCCATTGGGGAGTACTAGTAGCGGCATGTGTAGCACTAGGCTGGACTGCAGAGAAGCTGCATTGAATTCCCTTGCTATTGCATCGGAGGCACCCTGCGGAGTACTCGGTGGATAGCTCGCACTGGAACAATGGTAAGTAGGTTGAATGGGATGGCGCTGATGAATGGGAGAATTCTAAAACACCTTCTTGTGATCCTTGCGGCAAGAGAAACAAGCCTCGACCGCTCTTGTTGTACCAGAGTTCATAGTTAGAGATGGAGGTAGGACTGCTTGACAATGGAGAGGAAGCAACTCATGACAGCTTAAATACTCGAGTCAGGAGCAACAGGTAGAACATCGACGAGACGTACACTCACGGCGTGTGGTCCGAATGAGGGAAACCCATCTCCAAGTCAAGCATTCAGAGTGAAATGCAAAGAAGTTGCTACTCCACAATGATAATTAGTAAAGCGTGCAATTCATACACATCAGCTTCGAAGGGATCATCGCCCGCGTTGTTGCCATAACGCCTAAAGGATAGCTGTACAACGTGTGGACGGAGTCGGTGAAAATACAACGACAGAACCACGCTGCATGCTACATGAAGATCGTGATAAGTGTCGTATCTTCCACGAACAATGGGTAGACCAGCCGTTGGCAAAAATTTGCGAAGTGAACGGAATACTTCAAAGCAAGATCTCGTAGTGGTGAGATGCTATCATCGAGGCATTGCCAGTGTCAAGAGCAGCACGGTGGTAGAAGTCAAGTGGAGTCTCCTTGTTTTCGACATTGATCGCGACTTCAACGGAATCCACGAGGAAATAAGTGATTCTATGGATTGTAAAGGGCCATCAAAGGTCTTCAACCTACTATACTGAGGCCATCCGGCGACAAGAACAGCACCGGGCCTCGCGAAACAGGTGTGGATGCACAAGGCATTATTAGCTATAGCTTGGTGACCAGCCTATCTAGAACAAATGTGAAAGACAGACGCTGTCCCTAGCCGTGGGACATAGCCACGTTTCATCGGACGTGCGATCATCCGACACCAACCTGACACTATCATCGTGGCAGAAAACACGGGGAATGTATTAAACAAACACACATACAGATGACACTCAAGCCGCTAGTGAAGGGAGTCAGAGAAGAGAGATAGGAAATTGGTCCACTATGACTAGCATGGTACTACATAAGAAAAGGAAGAGAGAACATTCACGATCAATCTGATGTGGGCCACACATGACCTCAGTAATCCACTACTCGGAGTTCTCGGGAAAACGCGACGGGCCAGCGTCTTGTTGCTCGTTTCCAAAGTTTTCCTTGTTGTCGGGATCTCCCATGACATTTCTGTGGTTGAATGGATGAAACACAAGCAGCCGCAAAAACATGAACGACCTACAAGTCCTCTATATTCCAGTCTGCATCAGGGATGCCATAATTGGGCATCTGCCATATTGTTAGACCTACGAGTAGTCATGAGCGTAGAAGAAATGAGAGATCAAAATAACTGACGGGTTCTGTCCATAGTAGTTGAGGTTGGACATTTGGGAAATGTTTGAGCTACATCAAATGACTGATGAGAGGAGAAAACCCATAAAAGAAGGTGACTTACAAACTCTGCCCGCGACCAACGATATTTGGTGCAAGCGGCCAATAGCCTTGAGCGTATGGCCTGTGAAATGGTCGTCTAAGCAGCAAACCATCGGTGAGTATGATTATAAACTTGCGAGGTTATCCCGAGTCGGTCTTGTCCTTCTTCCGAATAGGTCATGAACGGGGGGCCGCCCCAGCTTCCCAAAGGTGCCTGAGTCTGAGTTGGTATGGAGTATTGCGGTATCTGTCCAGGATCTTGAACACTAGATACCGCCCTGGACGTAAGTTGCATTCGGGCACCAGTGTGCGAATGCGCAGCATTGAGTTGCATCGGTCCTGGGTCCTGAGCGCTGAGGACGGGACTTGGGCTCTGGGACGGAGTTTCTCGGACCAGACTGCAGTCCAGTTTATTGTATTTGCAACGTTTACACGGTCGATCAATTCTGCCCCACTCGGTAGGAATGCACTATTTACGCTTGAGAACAACCTTAGATGGGCATGAACACGGTCACTTACCCCGATTTTGGCCGCCTTGCAGAGTGTGCATGCCTTGACGGCACGAACTCTTCTCTGAGCTAGGTGGCTAGTGCGACTTGGAGTACGAGGAGGAACCATGGAAGAAACGAAGGCAGGATGAGCAGCACAGTGCAGAAGATCCCTATTTAAATCCTGGAAAGGTCAAACGTTGCTGTCATTTCCTACCTTACATATCTAAACTTGTAAGCAATGCATGCAAAATCCGCACACAAGTCCTGTGGCAAACATTCGTGCAATGTGAATCAGAAGCTCCCAGATAAATCTGGAATGCTCCCTTGAACGAGGATCAAAAGCCAGCTCAACTGCCTCGTACAGCTTGGTGAATGGAACGTATCAGAATTAATGAAAGAGCGCCAGAAAGTGGGCGGGAACCTCACGGTAAAGAGAAGTTGTGAATGAAAGCTCAGAACGGCGGCTGTGGATCAGGGTTAGGTGATGAGTCAATGGAGTCGGACTAAATTTCCTCTTTCATGATCAGCACTTGCTCAACTCGAGGTTCGTGCAACATTTCCTCAACAGCGTGTTTAACTAAAGTTAACCATCAGTGGCTTAGGCCTGTGATATACCGCAACGAACTTCGAGAAGGTCCCGAAAAACTTTCAGTCTAATAATTCCGAGTGAAAACAGAAATATTCTCAGTGGTGATGACATAGCGGTGAGGCGGTGCAGTAAAACGCACGTAAAATACAGGTCATCTTCATAGAGCCAGATAATCTTTCACTTCTTCTTCGGTTAACTTACGGAAAGTAGGTCGTGGCCGCCCAGTTTCCCCCCCTTCCTTTCCTGCCTCGAGTTCTTCCGTTGTCGGTACGGTGACTACCCCGATCTCAATAGTCTTCTCGGTCATTTGCCCTTCAAACCCCTCCTTCAGGGTAAGGAGGGCCGTATGAATTGCGTCCTCCAGGCTAATGTCGTCGTTGTATCTTTACGTTAAAGGGGTCATTTAGTGCACATGCGATCAGACAACGTGCATGACACTTGCCGCTTTTCCAAGAAAGTCTTCGCATTTACCATATTCTTTCCTATAGCACTGGCTTTCCAGGCCCAAAATGATCCTGATGGGTCTACTTGATACAGACTAGGTCCGCGATGGATATCCCATCCCGCGACAAGCAACGACACGCCAAACGGACGCACACCTCTATGAAAAAAATGTGTAGACCTCAGCAAGCGAACCACGCGCAGGAATTCGGCCGTACCCGGACTGTGTGGCCTGCTGCATGACAGTGGCGATCTCTTGAGTCAAAACTTTCGTGGGTGGGTATTCCCCATACACCTTCCAGTACGCCTGTGCACTCTTGCGTGCACGTGCGATGAGCACACGAAAATCGGGACCCATGCCGGAATACACAATGCCGATGTTAGGACAGACCACTGCCACCTTCTCGATCATTGAATCGTCTATTAGTATGGACGAAGACTTCTTCTCTGTGGCGATGACGATGCCATTTGACGCTGTGAAGAATGAGCACCCGGTAGACGGATATTACGACTATGATGATTACCTTTGATACCTAGGCTGGTGGTCCCTTGTGAAACGGCGGCCAAAGCGTGTTCGATCTGCACCAGCTTCCCGCTCGGTGAGAAGACAGTCAAGGAGTAGCTAACCGGAATATGTGAGACATGAAGCCAGGTTTACGTGCGGAAGCCATACCTGTAAGCGCCGCCATCTGCACTAGCCATTGTTAGTGTGCCTTGAATGCAGAAAAACACGAAGTAATAAGAGAGGTTTGAGGAGTGATTACTAGTAATCTGCAATCGTGCAGTACGCGCGTTGGGCACACGCGTTTGTTGGTACTTGTTGGGCAAGAACGTCTAAATAAAACACGTGCAAACACCGTTTCGTGCTGTGTCAATGTCATGCTAACCGCCATACTTAGGTTAAATATGTCGCAAAGTGAGGTGTGCAATTGCTTATTGTACATGTCCAGATACAATCATCGTACAAGGAATAACGTTTACAAATTCTTCTCATATCCATCTTTCACTCCACAAGAGGCGTTGTCCTCAAGTAAGGTTGCTGGAATGACTCGGATTAGAAGTGTATTCTTATTTGTGAATCGGGGCACACGCACCTTGTGGAAAGTAACTTCAGGGAACAGCGTCTTGGCCTCGTCGTTGTTGACAGAGGGGTGCACAATTACATCGTCGCCCTTCCTCCAGTTCACGGGAGTTGTCACCCTGTACTTGTCGCCAAGCTGTAGAGCTATAATTTAAGTATCGTTAGAGCAGTAATGGAGGTTAGGCATTTCCAATCTCACAGTCAACCACACTGCGCGATCCGGTGTTAATACTCCCATATTCAACGACGAGTGCTGTGGAGCTCACCGGAGAATCTCGTCAAAGTTCCTTCCAGTTGAAGCCGGGTAGGCGAGCGTCAAACGAATAACTTTCTTGGGGTCAATGACAAAGACGGTTCGAATCTACAACGGATAAGGAGTCAGGAAGTTGTTGCTCAGGTTTGGCCAGTACGTACCGTGAATGGGAGACCCTTGTTGTCACGGTTTGTAGCGTCCTGCTCGTCAAGCATGTCGTACAACGTAGAGATGTGTCTGTTCCCGTCGGCGATCTGGTTCAATTTCATTAGTGCAAAGCTAACACACAGACTGTCGAGAATATTACGATAGGGAATTTGACGTCGGTGGGGCCGTACTTGGTGCCGTATTCGTTGATATCTTCCACCCACGCCTTGTGGTCTTCGAGACCATTGGCAGAGATGCCGATGACCTTGACGTTGCGCTTTGCGAAATCATCTGCACGGCGAGCAACCTCGCCTAGTTCAGTGGTGCAGACAGGGGTGAAATCTCCGGGATGGGAGAACAAGATGACCTGAATGGGAAGTGATTCATAATCCCAGATAATGTAGATTGGGACACGCTGCATACCCATGAGTCGCCGATCCATTCATGGAAGTTGATTGGGCCAGCTGTGGTGTCAGCATGGAAATCTGGGGCGATGCTACCAAGACGGAGAGAGGACATTATGATCTGAGGACGTGTCTGGGGACGTAAAGAGGAAGAGATACGGAGATAATCAGAGACACTACTGTGATCCCTGCATCTTTTTATACATTCCACTAGAACATATAGATGGCAAGATCTTCAGCCAAAGATGATCAATTATTGCGTCTTGATTTCTCACGCCCAATACTAGGGCGTCAAAATCGTACTCATTGTGCAATCTCCACACGTACAGTATGGAAAGCCGGATGGTCGCGCTCACTTCTTGCTTCGGTTCGTGATCCGTGCCTCTCTTGGGGCGATTGTGACCTGGAGACCCCGAACACTATACTAGTACCACTACCTCAGTCATTCATACCTGCAGACAATGGATGAATCGAAGCAAGAAGTAAGCGCGATCACCGGGCTTTCCATAGGGAAAAACAGACGTCGAGAATGATAGGGCTGGAAATGCTGAAGAAAGAGAAGGGAGCACAGTTCGCCCAGCCTGTCCCGTCTGAAAGAAACCACTACTTTGCAAGTCCCCTCCAGGAGGGCTTCTATGAGGTTTTCCAGCAGTTCCTATACACGATCTGTCAGAAATCCAAGGAGATCCTGAGGTACGAACAAGGAGGACATGAGCGAAAAAGCTTAAGACTGGTGGACTACCAACACGTGTACTACTATGGAAAGCCGGATGGTTGCGCTCACTTCTCGCTTCGATTCGTTATCCGTTTTTCCATAGCCACGTCATTACTTTACATCCCTAGTAGAATGCAACTGCATGTAAAATACTATGTGGGTGTCGTTCTTGCTGCACCTGCAGTATT
Organism: Melanogaster broomeanus; assembly: GCA_014904935.1. NCBI lineage: Eukaryota > Fungi > Basidiomycota > Agaricomycetes > Boletales > Melanogastraceae > Melanogaster > Melanogaster broomeanus. The sequence goes on along the minus strand of MU123695.1, from coordinate 939,850 downwards.
CGATCAATATCCTCGTCAATGTCCTGGGATGACTCGATCTACATGACTCAATGAGTACGTGATCCATACAACACTAATCAACTCACTGCTCCGGCCAAGTCCAGCATCGCCTTTCCAGCAATGAGTGCCTCTTCGTGGTTGTCCTTGATTTCTATATTAATGATGTGCACGGGCTTATTAAAATCGCCGCCTCGGCCGAGGAGGTCTACATGGCCATGAGCTTAATACCACGCATTCATGTTTCGGATCACCTCACCGTCACATACGGCATCGAAACAGCGTTCTTCACATGTGATGACTATATCAGCAATGGTTCTACTCTCTTGCCAACGCTCTGGAGCTAATTTAATCCTCCGATTACGGTCCAGCATCTGCAGAAGGCCATTTGCGGTATACCTTGCGCCGGTAAGCTCAAATATGAAAAACTCATGTTGTAACTCCAACTCACAGGTGCGCATCCTTTGACCGGAGTTCTTCATATATTGTATTGTATGGCGTCCCAAACGAGTAAATATTCGGCTTATCTATCGAGGGTCCAGGAAGGCGAACAGCAGAGCCTGTGCCGTAGGAGATTACTCTATAACCTGCTTTACTGAATATCGAGTTAGTAAAACCCTGACGACTATCGTGTATGGGGTATTACACACTGAAGAACGTGATGTCCCTCCATAGAACGATTCTAAAAGACTTCAGAATCCATTTGACCAAACTATTGATCATTAATACCTGATTACTGGCACAAACGATACAGAATACCGGTCGGGGTTTATAACGAGATGCGCCATTGCCAGAAGGCGGTACAGCATTGACACTTGTGCCTGCGGACGGTGGTTCGTAGGACACTGGTTGTGGAGCCGTCTGTGAAGGGGCGGCGTATGGATCGGTGGATGGCCATATGGGTGCTGAATGGTGTTGCTGCTGCTGTTGTAGGGGTGGTGGTGCAGGCGATCCCGAGGCAACTCTTTGTATACGTGGGTCACCACGTGCTAGGCGAGGGATCGCGGGCTCGTCGAGGGTCCATGAAACACTGTTGAAAATGAGATATTTCCGTAAGTCGGACTGTCTTAAGCACGTTTTGAGAATTTCAGCAGTATCTAGAACATTTGTAGTCTTCAACTCGACCCAGCGACCATCAAGAACACGGGTCGATAGAGATTCCACTCTGAATCATCACTACGAATCATAAGGAATGAAAGGGAACATACCGAGATAGAAAGCAAGTGAGTTGTTCAGTGAAGACCTGGCGCGTCCTCAAGCATAGACGCAACAATAACAATGGCAAATACCTTCCTCACTCAGCCAGACAGTAAGACTGCCGGATTCATTGCACCATGGTGTATGTCCCAGGTCCAGAATATATCTCTTCGAGGGTGCTGAAACCTATTCAGGTTACCAGCAATCGTAGACAAGATATCGTCTTACCGGTCTCCCACAGAAGACGATATTGTCTTCGTCAGGCATGCAATTGCCTACGATGAGCAGGCCATATCTGTCTTGGATGCAGAAATCAATGTAATCATGGTGCAATTGGAGCAGGTTCGTCTTCGCAAGAGGCTGCATCAGGAAAATATTCGACAGCACCAGTCACTGATCACGCTTGCACGACGTATCCCACCCGAAGTCCTCGCCACCATTTTTGAACTTTGCGCTGAGGGTGGCTGGACCCGTGCTCCTCTCGTCGCTTCGCATGTTTGCTCCGCTTGGAGAAAGGCGACGGAGTATCCTCGCGTCTGGTCTTATCTTTATATCGACTGCGGGCTTGGGAACCCCCTGGCCAAGACGCAATTTTGGCTATCCAGAGTACATCAGTCCCCACTTCATATCACCCTCGACCTTCCTGCCGATGCACTTTCTGCGGGGGATGTTCTCTCTGCCCTGTTTGAGCGTTCCACTCAGTGGAAGAGCATCATCATTCGGACGCACGACCTCGTTCAACTAAACCACGCTCTGTCTCTCATGCATCACCCGTTCCCTCAGTTGCAGCAACTTGACTGCGTAACCCGTTGTGCCCCTGAAGGAGATCTTGTCGACTTCTCCGCTTTGCATGATGCCCCATCATTGAATCGGCTCAATATAGACCAACCCAACCTGCCTAGCTGGAACATCCCTTTCAACTTGACGAACCTGTACCTCGTTTTGTCCTCTGCGAGACTCGTCATGAATCCTGTGACTGCCTCAAGATGGACAGGCATGCTCGGGAATCTCTTCGGGCTGAAGCATTTGACTCTCGAACTCTCGATCGGCGCGGGATATCACTACGAGCTTGATACTGCGCAAGTCGTGGAGCTCCCTCAACTTGAATCTTTGACACTCGTGATCCCCTCCACTCTCCTGGAAATTTTCGGTAACATCCATGCCCCAGCACTTCGAAGGTTCATGCTCCGTTGTTTCCTAGAACCCCAACACGCTTCACCCGGCGCTCTCATTCGCCGTTTCCTGGAGTCATCGCCCCGTGTAGAGTTGTTAGAATTATACGATATAGATTTACCGCGGGAGGAGCTGGCGCAGTGTTTCACATTATTGCCCCATCTTGAGGAACTCCGTTTGCACGACTGCGATGTTTCAGACAACGAACTGCAGTTGTTGCACGGCCCTACAGGTTTATGTCCGAACCTGGCGCGGTTGGACGTACGTTGGTGCGTGCACCTGACAGGGTCGGCTTTGGTCCAACTCGTAAGGAGTCGCGTCCGCCCAGGCATGGACAAGCCCACACCTGCGTTCCAGCAGGCAACAGAAATCGAGGAGGTGGCAGCTATAAACTGTCTCCACGTGAAGGAGCAGGACGTTCTTGATATCGCGGAATTTACTACCTGCAGACTTGTGATGAGAACTTCGGACGACTTTTGCCGTGAGTGTTCCCTGGGTTTCTGACAGCCAGTCACTTGACAAGACCCGTTATCGCACTCCAGGCAGTAGTGGCTGTTGTCTCAACGAACGATACAGGCAACGCATGCGTCTTCGCCACGGCATTACTTTTGGACAAAGAAACCCACCCCTCTCAAGGATCGTTCTTTGAGCGTAGATATTTGATTTATAGCAAATTTATATTGTATCTACTAGTATACACATCAAAGTACGGCGAACAAAACGGGTCTGCGTGTGCATGTCAGTCGCAAACTATGGCAAAAGGTGGTGAAAATGAACACCATCCACCTCAAACAAGGACTACAGTCATTCTTCCACAACCAGAAGAAAATCCCTGTCCTTTGACGTGTATTACAACGGACGGAGTTCTCAACTTCCTGGTGGTTCATGTGAAAGAAAATGTGTTTTGCCTTACCGCAATCTGGAGGCTCGTGTCACGTGGCCCATTTCATTTCATCGCCTTTGCAGCCTTGCTCTACCAGCACAATACACATTCCGCTGCCTTTCTCTCAGTGGCATCGTCACACCAAAGATTGTCCGCTAGCGCCATGGGATACGTTGACCGTACTGCAGACTTCCGGGAAGCGTTGAAATCAAAGCAGAGTACCACTCCTCGCAAGCGACGAAAGCTGGTGGTGGATGGTGACTCGAAGGACACTTTCGGGAAACAATATCTGGAGGAGGCCTACACCGTCGTACGTTCAGCTCCTTGAGTTCTCTGACTAATGCTTGATGTGACCGTTCCAGCTGAACCACATAAACACACTCACGCGGATGTTGGCCAACATTCGCAGACCGTACCTCAACATGGGATCACACCCAAGCCCTCTTGCGCGGCGAGGTTCTCGGAACATGAATCTGGATGACTCTCAGCAATCGTGGTCGGAAATCAGACACCTTTCCAACGAGGAGAGGGATCAGATCGACCTGCAGGCTCGTGTCATACTCACCCGCTGTGCGGACAGAGTTAAGGGGATGGAGGCACTTGAAAAGCGTGCAGTTTGTTTTTGTATTTTCGAACAGGAATGAATGTTAAACTCTCTCAACTTGAACAGGGCGCGCGGAGCTAGCTGCAACCAGCTTCAATCCACTCACACGATTTTTGCCGACGAGATTTGTCCACGGCGATTCAACCATACACTCGGAGTACACGGCTGCCCATCACTCCAGCATAACGTGGTACCTCAATCGACGTTTAACTGAGGCAAGCCAAAATCAAAAGGAGTTGCAAGAAGAACGCGTAAAACGGCAGCTAGAACGAACACGCACGCTGGGTTCTAACGCCGTGCGCGAGGCTACGACAATAGCTTCAAGGGATGTCGTACAAGAAAGGCAGAAATCCGCCAGTGACAGCTGGCTTGGAGGTGCTTCCTCCGCGCTTGTCTCCGGCATTGCTGCCACCATCAGTTCCTCTTCAAATAGACCCGACACCACTTCCAAACCATTCGGACCGACTCCATCCAGAGATGATTCAGATGACGAGGACGAAGAGCTAGAACTGACTCAATCGCAAATTCTCCAATTTGAAGCAGAGAACGCGAATATTTTACGGTCGGTTCAGGACACGCTGGAGTCAGTACAACAGGCGGAGGCACGATTGATGGACATCAGTAGCCTACAAGTGGAGCTTGTCACGCATCTCACACGACAGACGGAGCTGACTGATCAGCTCTACGAGGATGCAATAGCAACCACCTCCACGGTTGAGAAGAGCAATGTACAACTCAGGGAGGCGAGGCGGCGAGCAAAGGACAGTAGAATATTCGTTCTCGTGTTTCTTATCGGGGCTAGCTTGTCGTTGCTCTTCCTACATTTCTACTAGACATATATACATGACATTCGCTATGTAGGCTGGTCATACCTTATCAAACTATACAGCGCGTACATAAAGATCCACCAAAAAAAAGTGAGATAATCCGATGTTCTATGATACTAGAGGTTATGTCCATGTATGCAACTAGAGAAGTGCAAGGAAGGGGGCTCCTTCCTCAGCGTCCTCGAGTGCATCCGCCGCGAGCTCATCAGTTTCTGATGGACTCTCGTGGAGCACTTTAATCTCCTTTTGCATGAAGTGGTAAACCACCCTGATGATAGTTAGTCAACAGCAAATTCAAGAAGGGAAGATCATACGCGCTGGCAATGATCGAAATCATAATGCCTCCCACAACAAACAGGCCATTAATGATCTTGGTTGCTAGTGAGGTGAAGGTGAGGTCAGCAACGTGCACAGGGATGGATAACATACAGGTATCCATATGGCTTCTCTGTTCGCCGTCAGAGAGGCTTGCGATGCGCGAGCCCAGGAAAACAAAGAGCAACACGCGAGGGAGCACGAAGAGTGTGGCGAGTATGAACTGAATCAGGGAAACAGACTGAATGCTCTGCGCAGGAGACGCGTGAGCCACGACTTGTAAGAATCAACGTGAACCATACTTACGGCGAACAGTAAATTGGAGTATACCCACGGTGGAAATGACGAAGCGCGAATGAGGATGATAAGGGGCAGCCCTTTCGCGTGCTGCTTGATGCATTTGATATAGCCTGATGTAGCAAGAGTATGAAAGTACGAACGATGACGGCTTCTAAGGCCTGCCATTGGTCATTGGTTGCTGTCCATTTGCGCAGACGATTGCTAAAGAAAAAGCGCAAAACCACGAAGACAATGGCCGAGCCGCCAACAGTGGAGATTGACGCGGGAATGAACCCTCGCATACCATAGGTGAAGCCACAGAGATTCGCGAGCGATGTATGGCCGATGAAGGGAGGGAATGAAACCAGGACTTTACACATTCAGCAGGACGCAAGGACATGTGACACGGAACGGCGTACCAATCGCAGCCATGAGAACGAGGGAACCGTAAGGAAGGCGGCGAAGTCCCTGGCCAAGATCATACATGAACTGAGCAATGCGACTTGGAGTGACCAGGACGATGAAGGTAATCATGCATGCGTAAAAGAGTAATATGAACCATGTGACAGCCTAAACATCCCAATTATCAAGGAGATACATGGAGAAGGCCTGCTGCTCACCTTTCCAAAGGGGCTCAGCTTCTCGTACCTCGAGGAAGCCGAGCCAAGAAATCTGTGGATGCGGATTTTGAGGGACATGCTGCCTGTGCAAGATGGCGCAGCAGTTCCTGTCCTTGGGGGGGCGTCGAAATCAATGCTCAAGCCTACTAGAGAGAATACGTACTGGGCTTGGTTTGCCCTTGGGAAATGGAATCATCCAAAGGGCCGGATTGCTGACGAAACCCTATGACGTCAGCAGTGCCCATGGGACATGCTGCACAGCCACGCTGCAAAAACGCCTTCACCGCGTTAAAAACATAAATTGACAATTGCAACCGTTTCATGTTGCACGTCAAACACGACTGTGACAAAAAGTCTGACTAGTACTCTTTAGCCAATATCACAATTCGGCTTGATGGAAAAGTTTTCTGCGTTCAGAGTGAGCTCTAAAATATTCAATTATTCCATTCTTCTCACTTCTCTAGGACCCTGGTACAGGAATACAGGTTAGTCCCTTCTTTCTATTCCCCGAGAACAAACACCACCAACGCGCGTTCATCGGTCCAGCCCTTTCTTCCACAGGTCTCACCATCAGAAGATGTCTTTCTCGCTACATCATTAGCGCCCATTCGTGGCGCACTGGCTGTGATACGGTCTCTTTCGGTCATCCTGATTGTATTCCTGTATTTCATCATTGCGAATGTGTTGTGCACGATTCTAGTGAGTCCAAGATGGTGGTCTTCACTCCCTCGTCTCACAGGATCAGTTACCTATTCCCCCCCCTCCGTCGTGTCGTCGGGGGAGTCAGTACGGTCGTGCTTGCCAGACTTGCCCTTTATATACTTGGTTTTCTGTGGATACCAGAAGAGCTCATTGCTCGCAAGCGAGGGTCAGTATCCTTTCGATAATATGACATCCTTGTCAGTTCTTTATGCCTTCATTCAGGAGGTCACCGGAAATTCCATGGAGTCCACAACCTGGAGATATCATTGTGTCCAATTGGAGCTCCTGGATTGATGTCATTGTGGCTGTCGTATAGGTGAAGACGCACCATGGCTTGTGGAAGCCCTTATTATGGAGCTGACCGACGTGATAGGTTTAACCCCGTCTTCGTCTTGCCCGTCGCTGAAGAGCCGACATCTTCGACATCTTCTGTCAGTGACAGTACGCCTATTTCATACAAACCAGGTCGCAGGACAGGTACTGGTTCCGCTGCGATATCTACACCAGTTCGTACTATCAGCCCACGCCAAGCTATCCGAGGCTTCCGCCCCGTGTCTTTTCTCTCAATGATACGAGCGACCGGCCGCACTCCTCAAGCGACTTCGTCGGGTTCTTTATCAACTCTCGAAGATATCCGGAAATCTGCAGAACGGCCGGTTGTGGTATTCCCTGAGTGTACGACAAGCAACGGTCGCGGTCTTCTACGCTTTTCCCACATTTTTGAAGGCATCAGCGTTCCAACCAAAGGATACAACGTTTTTGTCATGTGCACTAGGTAGGCGTGATTGCTGGCTGGTTGTCACTATCTTATGCCAAGGAGCGCAGATACGACCCTCCGACCACCATCCAACCGTCCCTCACCCACCCCATCGCATCCCCCACACTGAACCCCCTTCGCCACCTCCTCACGATTTCGAGTGCACTGGGGCCGCAGTCCATGTCCGTTCGTATGCTTCCCCTCTCCGAGTCGCCATCGTCTCAGCTTTTTATGGTGAGCGAGATCGTTCCGGACCCGGCGGTCGATGTGCTTTCGGAGGCCTGTGCCGTCCTGATTGCAAGAATTGGTAGGATGAAACGTGTTGGCTTCGGTTGGGAAGACAAACTTGCATTCCTGGATTTCTATCGGGGTGGGAGGAAGTAGCGACCGACGCATCACCGTTCATGCTTCTATCTAGGCTCCAGCTTCTTGCTTCATACACCATGCAGGCGCAAACCTTTCGGCTCATCGACCCTGCTTCATGATTTACGAAATCCTTTTGCGGATCTCCCGCGAAGGCATCGCAACGCTAATCACCCATTGATCATTTCATCTAACCAAGTAAATCGGGTTTCGGGAAGAGGGGATGTATTCATTGGAATAGTACACCATATTACAAATAGGACCGGATGTCTTGATCTGTACAGTATACCCTACAATACATGGGGATAAATCGACACTAGGCTGTGGGGGTGGGGGGCACTAAGTTAAATATTGTGAAATACTAGGACATATGATGAGCCAAACGACAAATTCCGGATGCAGTGAGACTTACTAGTATTACCTATACCAAGTATTAAGCTGGCGGATTCAACACGCCAGATTCGCGCATAAAGGCTATCCACCTATCGTCCATGCCAGACTCGCCAGACAGCATAAGTTCCAGATCACCCAAGGTGTCTGGCACTGGTTGGGAAGGAGATACGTCAGAAAACTCGATGTCAGGAAAGGTCTCCATGAACTCCTGGCCAAAAGGAGCAGGCGTCGTTGCAGGCACGAATGCGGGTTGAGATGCATTTTCGGTGGACGCTAGAGGCGCGCAAGTGACTGAGGACGGCATGAAAGCGTTCGGATTGAACTGGGACTGGGCGAAGCCGGCATTCATCGAGGGTGAACCAGTCAAAGTAGGGGGCGGGAACATCGATAGGTACTCCACGAGGGAAGGATGAACGTCAGGTACGGATTCCGGAGAAGAAGGACTCTCGTCGAATACGGGGCTTGGAGAGTTCACTGGAAACACGGCTGGCCCATGCATCGAAGGAGGCGATGCATCTACTTTTCTGTGACCCTGTTGTGAAAGAATTCTGCTGACTAGGATTCGTGTCTGGCCACCAAACATCGCGAGCTCATCGTCAACACCAGTCTCTGGAAGGAGGGTGGGGGGATTGGTATTGAAAGAGCTTGTCAATTTGTTGGGGAGTTGCGCCTGAGCTTGTTGCGCCTTTGCCTTCAGTTTCATCAAAATTGGCTGGGGGTTGCAATCAGTCATCCATACGCCGTTGTAAAGACATAACCTACCAGTCCACTCCTCGCGCGAGGAGATACGACAGCCCCGATCCTGAACAGATTCAGTGCCAGATCCAACTCTAATTGTGCGGCCGGTGCCATGGTGGATGATGGGGCCCTCGTGGCGATAGACCCGACAATAACCTGGAAATATAACATGAGGTCGAGGGATGCTTCAGCTGTTTTTCACCAACCGCGGCAGACAACAGATGACTCCACACTGCCCAAAAGCGAGTAAATAGTTCGGGATACTTCTGGAAATTCAATACAGTGGTCTTGATGATTGCCGAAGCACATCGGTAGGCAGCGAGGAATGATGGCGCAAAAGGACTGCGAAGGGGATTGGAAGGGAAATCCAGCATAGCCTGTGCATAGAAACTGCGATGTATATACAGCATTGCTGAGACATTTTGTGAGCGAAGAAAAAGACGTTAATCCAAGGGCATAAAACGCACTCGACGTCCTGAACTGGAACAGAAGACGACCGCGAGCATAGGCCGTGGGTGTGGTATACTCGTCAGTAGAGCTGGAACGATACAAATTCAGTGAGGCTGGCAGGACTTTGTCCCGAACCTTCCGATCCAGTTCTAGGATCGTCTCATAACTTGGTGGCGTAGCGGTGAGTGTAAGCTCAGTCACTGGAATGATCACATCCTTCGTGAAAGAATACTTCCAACGGAAAACTGCAAGGCTGGCTTGTTAGACGACACCGGAGAATGTAAAATTGCGCTTACAGCCTATTTCCTCTTCTCCTTTTTCGTTTATGGTCGTGGAGTCATCATCCGGGAATTCGCAATCGACATAGGAGAGACTAAGAGATGGCGGACGCCCGAGAGCCATACTCTGTACAATATCGATTTGTGTTGGATAAATTTGAACACATAGGACCACTCACGTGAAACAGATCGGCGGAAAAGATCTCCCAAAAGAGCGTTCGACGTCGTTGCAATGCCTTCGGGGGCATGTTGAAGCGCGCAGGATCGCGATCTAGTCCTCTGATGAGAACGTATACGAGAGCGCAAAAATACACGCACGTAGGCCCATCTAAGCGAGACAAGTTAGCATCATCCAGACATTACATCAAAGTACTCACCATCTGAGCGAGTTTATTTGCAAGTGCTATTACTGACCAAGCACTATTAAGTGTATAATGCCTCCCGCCGTTGCTGTGGTAGTATGCCATCAATAATAACGATTGCACGGTCTGAGTGGTGGGTAAATCCAAGACCGATTGCAATGATATGGCCAAACGGCCAAGATGGAAGTAGTCTTCCGCCTCGGTATTGTAGGGAGGAAGAGTGAGATCCGTTAGAGCGCCATGCGCAAAGACCATGTAAAGAAGGGACACAGTGTGTGGCGAAACTTCTGTGTTATTTCTGTCCTGCACGAAAGCATAGACGGGGACCAAAACCTCGTTGATGAGCTCCTCTCGACTGATCGGTCGGAAAATCCATGCGGCATTCTCCAAATAGGTCTCGCAAAGGGTCGTAGCACGTGGATATGGAGGTAGGATGATTGAACAATGAATCCATAGCATCACGCCACTGGTCACCATCATTGAAAACCTCCGATACCGAAGGGAAGAATTGAGGCTAATCGGCCAACGTCGGATGACACTTGTGGTAGATCGTCAACATGAGCAGAAGAGGACCCTGGTGCCGCGTCACTCAATTCTGCACCAGCCTTTCGATGGTAGCCGTCAGAAGACAAAGGCACGGACACCTGATATCAACGTACCAGGAAAGAGGGTCTGTATGCCCAGAACATCATGAGCAACCCCGACTCCCAGACGTTCCATTATAGGGTGCCTACCTCAGATCCTGCAGTACGGCCGAAGTAGTTCGAATCTCCCCGCTCGGTGATAGTGAGAGTGCCTAGGGCATCTATTGGAACGGGGTAATCACCCGAAGACTCATGAGCGCCTGATGTAGGAGCTTCGGGACCATACTTGATAGCCAGAAGTTCATCAGTCAACAGGGGGTGAACTTGGTCTGAAAGGCCTGCTTGGAATATGGATAGAGCATCTTCGAGGGAGCGTATTCGCTGTCCCATCTCGGCAATCTTATGATGGAGATGTTCAGTGTCTGCGAGGACGAACCTGAGAAGACATGTTGGTGAACTTGTTGTGATCGGGAGAACTTCAGAGCACATACCGAGTTCCCTGCCCGGTTGATAAGCTTCCTGTTGGACGAAGATTAAGAGGACAGTTGAGAACAGTAGGTGCAGACCAACCATTGGGACATATTGTGGGACATCCCCTGCGAACACATGAGCCACAGGGTATTTTCTTATCGCACTTAAGTTTTAATCTAAAACATGAGGATGAACCGGAAACGATATCTGGTTGGAGGAAGAAGATGGCAACCTTCGACATTCTGCGCAGGATATTTCTCCTCTGGCGCGCTTCAATTCTATTTCTTCTTCTGTTGATACTTTTCGAGAGGTTCTACGGGAGGCATTCAAGGAAATGTTCTTTGTAGTGTCGACCGGCATATGATGTCTTTCTAAAAGCGCCCTAAGGTCAGGATGAGTGCTGAGTTCGATGGACCACAGAGTTCCCCCTCCAAATGAAAAATCACACGTGACTCGAACGCTGCAGTGTTACGTAGCGAGGCACGAGCGGCCCGAGCTCGGTCTTCAAGTTGGCCGAGCGGTGGCGCAGCCTTCCCTTCTTCCGCGCCACACCGTCCACTTGTGGCCTGCATCATTCAGAGCTGAGCGCTGAGCGCTGAGCTCTGACCGATTCTCCGCCCGCCCTCTATTTTAAATTTATATCGACAGTGCACGTCTATACTGTAACGAAGACAGATCACTCAGTCGTGCACTCGAGAGACTGCTGATTCCAACACTCTACGCCCTGTTTCGATTCCCTCCTGCTCATTTGGGTTCCAGAGGATCCTAGGCGCCTGCTGGTCGACCTACGAGGCGGCTTCTTCCCATCCGCCCTCGCAGCTCACCGCAGCCCTAGACAATCCAGAACCGGACAGCGCTCCGCGCTGCCACCCACCTTCTTCCTAATGTCCCGCATTACTCTTATTCCGTTCAAGTAGTCTATCATCAGCGCTGTATTTCAACAATCCAATGCTGAACCTCTCTTTCCTCGTCACCGAGTCCGCCATTCTTTCCGCCAGAGTAACTCAGTGGGCGTGTCCTAATACCCATGGATGATGCCCAAGGACGAACCTTTTATTGCAGCAGTCTCTCAGGACCGGCGGACTACAAGCAGCGTTTGAGCGCTTAGCGCTCATGATATCAGGGGTAAGGGTGTACGTAATGAATGTAGAAGGTTACCCAAATCTCAGCATGTTACACTCGGCTGAATATAATCTTGCAGGGGTTGAGCACCAAAAGTTATTGTAATTGGTATATCTAAGTCTTTGTCCACAAACGTCGTGTAGCGTAGATTAAAGCACCTCATGCCTTGATGTTAACCCGCTTTCTCTTTTTACCTTCTGCAATTTTCTCGCGTACTTTTTCTTCATCGAAGCCCTCCTCCTCGAAGAACTGGGCAGTTCTCTCGGCCTCGATCTTGCGGCGGATATATTGCAATGCAGCCAGATTGTACCCGACAACGTCTTTCTCGCGTCTCAGTGCATCCCGCAAGTGGATGCGCATCGGAATCAACGTCGTCCGCATGACTCGATTCGCCACAATCTGGTGGTGGTGGGTCTTCAGCAGGAAGAACGTGATGCGTGAGACTAGAGCAGTCTTCCACCCCTGTTATGATTGTCGGATTGGTCAGAATAGAGTCACTCAGCATCTTACGAAGAAACTACCTTTTGTGCCCACATATCCAGGTAACGCATCAGAGACAAAACTTTGCCAAACGGTAGAACCAGCAACGCGTCGTGCAATGCAGTGCTAGGAACTTTTTCGACGACCCTTAGGACGTATGCCTCTGGCTCCAGGTCCAGTGCCGCCAGTATTGGATTCCGAGGTGGCGGCTGCACGCCGGCAGCTTCTAGGGTGCCAGCTCGGGCCTTTTGTTCTTCAAACTCTAGGAACGCCGCTCGCTCGCTATCAGCGAGATCAAGAGCTTCCATGATACGTTCTCCGGCCATGAGCGTTTCCGTTGTCTGCTTGGTCACGGCAGCCACTTCTGTGGATAATTGACCATTGGCGTGCCCTTCTACACCGACCACAGCGTCGGTTCGGTTCAGGGAGTCGGTTAATCCATTGTCATAGATTTGTTCGAGTTCTCGCTCGCGTTCTTCTTCGAGGAACAGCTAAAAAAAATGTCAGTAGTTACGAGGAATAAGGAGAGGGGACAGCGCACGGGTTCGTCCAGTTTCTCCCAGACCCGGATGGACTTGTCATGGGAGCCTGTCACTACGAAGTTACCGTGATGGCTGGCTGCGAGTGCCCATATTTCGCTATGATGTCCATCAAGTTTCTGGATGTTCTCAAACTGCAAGCCACATGTTCAGTGAGGAATGATGAGCAGTGTTACAATCGCCTACCTTGTCGCCGTCCCAATATTTCAGCATTTTATCCTTGCCCACCGTCCAAAAGAAGTGGGACTTCTTCTCAAACATAACCTGCATGACGCTCTCCTCATGGGCAAAGATCGACTTGTGGCAGTCACCAAAGTCGAGGCCCCATATTTTGACATTTTTATCAGCAGAACATGTCACGATCAACTTCGAGTCGTCTGAGATATCCATGGAAAGCACTGGCAGCTATGCGGATTCAGTACAGACAATGCCGAGTAGTCGAGAAACAGACCTTGTGCCCGTATAATGAAACGAAGAATTTGAGCGTATCTTGATAGAAAATCTTGACAGTAGAATCCAAGAGTGATACAGCAAGAAGTTTTCCGTTCGGACTGTATCTTACAGACAACACGTCGTCGGACATCTTGAGTGTTCGCATATGTACCAGCGTAAGCGACTTCTTGGGTTGACTCTGTGCATAAAGAGGTGTCAGCATGGTATGATGCATTAAAGAGGACAATATTACGTCGTCTTCAGGTGCTGCGCCACGCTCAAATTCCCAGAACTTAACTTCTTTATCAGCGCTGCCACTAACGAGTACTTGCTGGTCCGGTCGAATGTGCAAAGACCATACAGTCGCCGAGTGAGCCTTGACTGTCTCGACGAGAGACGAGGAAGCCAGGTCGTAGATCATAATTTCACCTGACTTCGTGCCAACAGCAATCTACACGACTATGAGATGAGTGATAGCATGTGGGATCAGTCGATACGAACATGTCTATCGCCTGGGAGGAAAGTACTGCAGATGGCATAACCACAATCCATAGTCCGAATGCATGCTGTGCTCTTCATATTCCACAACTTGAGAGATCCTAGGAGGCGTGTTAGAGCTTCACTAACGGTAGACCTGGATACTCGCCGCTGGATGCAGATGCCAGAAGCTGATCATCAGAACTCAGACATAAGGTTCGCACGTCCGTGCGATGTCCCGGGAGGTCGAGGGAATAGGTCCGAGTGGCTTCCGGAACTTCTTTTGATTTAGAGGGCAGGGGTAGGTCGTATACCTCTAATGCATTTGACGCAAGTGCAATAAAAAGCTGTGTATCGTTTTCAGTCCGCTCCTCCGTTCCCCGCTCAGATGGGTAACTGACCTGAATACTCGGCTTGTGACCACTGGCATCTTTAGTACCAAAATCGAACGACCTGACTTTTCCACTTGCTCGGACAACTAAGTAGGGGGTGAACAAGTCAATCAAGCTAATCTCAGCTGAGACTGCATCATCATCATCCTCGTCCATCCTTTCGTCGAGCTCTTCGTTTTTCGACTTGGATTTCTCCTTCTTTTCCTTCGCACGTTTTCGCCGCCGTGACTGTTTTTTTCGCATCTCATCTTCAGTCCGTATACGAAATATTTCGATAGACCGATCGTGTGACTGGACAGCAAGGTAGGGCTGTGTCTTGTGGAATAAGATTTGGGAGACGCGATGGAGAGAAGCGAGAGGAAGTGTAGAAATGGCTTGAATCATTTTGCTGATCTAGGGCTTTAATTCATTGATCTGCTCATCGTGATACTCGCAGTGGAATGCATACTTCACCTGACTCCATTGTCTTCAAACCCTCCGCAATGGCCTCGTGGTCTATTTTCCATGTTTTAAGGTCCCCTTCACTACCTCCAGTGAATATAAGGTTTTGTTGCGGATTGATGTCCATTGTCCACACTTCTGAACGATGTGCTACGACAGTTTGCATGCAGTGCTGAGTGGAGAGATCCCAGAGCTTCATCAAAGTATCCTTTGAAGTGGAAAGTAGGAAATGAGTCGAAGACGCGGTGGAAGTTGATGGAAGCTCAGGGGGCGCCAGGAAGCGGATGGCAGTGATCTGATCACGGTGTCCGCGAAGCCTGGTACATTCTACGTGAGAACCAAGTAACCAGACGGAAGATAGGTCTTCATTACCGATAAAGCCCAGCTTCCGCGACGATGTCCCATATAATCAAGTCGGTGTCCTGTGATCCAGATGCAAGCTTCGTGTCCTGACTATCAAATGCGAGCGCCGTGACGGCCTTTTTATGGCCATTGAACGTCGCATGAACCGAACCGGTGGCGCTGTCCCACAACCGAACAGAGCCGTCTGCATACCCAACAGCGAATATGTTGCCCTGATGGGAGCGTTGAATGCAAGTGACTTCCGCTCTGTGTCCTGTTTCATGCCACATTGCGAGCTTGGGTGACAATGAGTATGGTCCACAGGTAAAAATAGCGGGGAGATCACAACTACCATTTGTCCCTTCTTCATGTCCCAGACCAGGACATCTTCAAGAGCAGGTACATATGCAAGCTTCCCGTCATATGTGGAGTTTGACGAAGAACTGCAAATCAAACCAAAAGCCTACAGGGCTAGGTCTAAGCAGAATTCATCCAGTGGAGTTATACCGCGTACCTTGGTTGGGCCGTGCCTCAGATAACTCTGCACCATCGCAGAGGCAGGATACTCTGTAGCAATGGTTTTCAGTTAGGCTGGCCACGGTAGCGGTACTGCTTGGTATTTTAGTTTACGGATTAGGCAGTCAGTCATCGGACTGTCAAGTGCCTCTGCTTTTAGTAACTTAGAAAGTGTAAGTTAGATCGTGGTAAATAAGTTGAACGCGTGAGTGGTCTGCATCTGTGTATCTTGGGTTCGACCTTGTGGGTATCTCTAAAACAGATTCAGTACGTTCTTTCACGGCATCGACTCATCCCGAATAAAAGCCAACTCATTTAGCGCTCCTTTCTTTCCCCATCATCACTATCTCTCGACGAATCACCGCAGATAATGATGCTATACCCAACAGCCCCAGAGGCCGCGAAGCGTTTCTTGACCTTTATCAACGCTTCGCCGACCCCTTTCCATGCCGTCCAAAACGCTGCGATACGTCTGGAAGCAGCTGGCTTCCGAAAGGTTCGTCCCCACCATGTATCCTGACCCGATCAGATAACAACAGTATCCCCAGGTCAGCGAGACCGATGACTGGGAGAAGAATCTACAGCCCAAGGGAAAGTACTACTTTACTCGGTAGGAAATTCACCTTCATTTCAGCACCGACGAGACGTCTCATGGATTCCCCAGCAATCAGAGCTCGTTGCTCGCATTCACCATTCCACCGAACTGGAAACCAGGTGCGGGCCTCTCCATTGTAGCAACCCACGTGGATAGCCCCAACTTGAGGGTGAGAGACATACCAGATATATCATTCCTGGTGCGTCTAACCCGTCTTGTAATAGGTACGCCCTGTATCCAAAAAGAGTAGCGTTGGATACCTCCAAGTAGGCGTAGAAACCTATGGTGGAGGTATCTGGCACTCCTGGTTCGATCGTGACCTGTCTCTGGCAGGACGGGTTGTGGTCACCACCCAAGATGGGTCTTTCCAGTCGAAACTCGTTAAGGTTGACAGACCTCTTCTCCGCATTCCCACCCTGGCCATCCACCGTGTGTCTATTCTCCTCATGATTCGCACATTCAACCGCTCATATTTTCCCAGTGGAGAGAGGTTCCGACGTTAGCTTCAAATTTAACCCAGAAACTGAATTTACCCCTGTTTTTGGCCTGATCGAAAGCCAGCTGAATGCTGAGATCAAGAACCCGGGCAACTCTTCTGCCTCCAGTATCCAAGATAACCACCACCCGGCTCTTCTTTCTGTTTTGGCGAGCGAACTTTCCGTCGCTGCCGAAGAAATTCATGACTTTGAGCTGTGACGTGCATTTCCTGATCAGCTGAATGTCGCCACAAATTCACCTTTGTCAGCCACCTCTACGACACTCAGCCATCGGTCTTGGGAGGCATCAATAATGAGTTCATATTCAGTCCCCGCTTGGACAACATGTTTTCGTCGTGAGTTGTCAAGTGCTTTTGGGTGACATACATGGACTAATAGACGTAGGTTCTGTGCCGTGGATGCAATCGCCAACTACGTCGAAGGCTCCAACTTCGGTGTCCTTGAAGGCAACGTGAATTGTATCGCTCTATTCAACCACGAAGAAATTGGTAGCGTGTCGACAACTGGGGCCGAGTCATCCTTGATCCCGTCGTTACTCCAGAGGCTCTCCCCAACGCCAGCACTCCATTCTCAATCCGTTGCTCGGTCATTCCTGGTCTCCGCGGACATGGGCCATGCAGTCCACCCTAACTATACCTCCAAACATGAAGAAAACCATAGGCCGCTGGTCAACGGAGGAATCGTCATCAAGACAAACGCTAAACAGAAGTACGCCAGTGACGCCATTGGCACATTCCTCTTCAAGAAGCTCGTGGAACGCAAGGGGGGGAAAGTGCAAGAGTTTGAAGTCCGCAATGACATGTATGTCCTCGTCAGCTTTCAGTGTCGGAAACCATTTAATCCCCCCTCCTCTCTAGTCCTTGTGGCTCTACTGTTGGCCCCATGCTCTCAAAAATCGGTCTTCGCACTGTTGACGTCGGCAATGCGATGTTGTCTATGCATTCCATTCGGGAGACGTGTGGCTCACAAGATGCTCAATACGCCATTGACGCCTTTACCTCGTTGTTCGAAGGATTCGCTGAGCTTGACAAGGCACTTTCGGTGGAATGATGGAATCGGGACTCGAAATATATCATGCATTGTATACAACAGATGTTCCTGCACAGCAAGCGCTTGTTTTTGATGGTACACACCACATTGAACCCATCCATGTATGCCGTGACCGACGAGAAAGTCTGCATAGAACGACGCTATCGTTTCTGTCGCTTCGTAGACGCATCTTTTGATTCACCGTCCGCACTTGACAACAGCCCCCGCTTCTTGGCTGTTCTGGAATAGTGGGCGAGAACCCATTCTTTTTCTGCGTCTGTCTGTTCGATGGTACCCTGCCGTATTTCGTAGGCTAGTGGAAGAGAAGAGCGCTATCAATCAAAGAAAGTAAATCATTTAAAGGCAAAAAACCCACGTTTCATCTCGAAACGAGGCCCCACCTCAGCAAGCTGAACATCCCCAGGAGTCTTGACGAATACATGATGCCTGTAAGTATGAAAATAAGTGACTAGAAAGACTCCTGCGCCACTGGCATCCATACCGGAACGAGATGAAATCATCGTCGTTTGCAAATGTCATGACACGCTTACTGTCTTCTTTTGGTACAGGAAAAAGGTATTTAAGCACATCTCGCATCCGCATCCCAAGTTTGGACGTGAATTGGTCAAAGATAAGGTGCGGGTATTGTTCCGATACCGTGGATGATTTGTAGGACCGATATCGTGACGCAGAGCGACGTTATTAAGAGTAAAATAGACTGTTGGACCGTGGGGGAAGTGCGAGACGATCAAGGCATCTGGGAAGGAGATATTAATTAAAGGGATGCTTAAGGAGAGACTCAGACTCGCCTGGGATACCCCGGTGTTCGTGCAACACAATGAGGTCGGTGATATCATTGGAACGGCATGCATCTGCTAGTTCTTTTACAACATAGTTCCCCCGATTTATTCGATGGGAGTTGGGGAATACAAGTCGCATTTCCTGTCCGAGAGTAAGTGCTTGCATCTCAGACACAAGGGCACGAGTACCTTTGCGAACTGGAGAAGTTTCGAGCTCGGATCTCTTGACGTTGTTATCACAATCTTTGGATCGTGTATACCAGAGAGAGAGTACTCGTTGTCAATATGACTGGAGGGTTCTGTGATGGTGTTCATTCAGAGGTGCACGGTGCTCATAAGAGGGTAGACATTCACCCTCCTGCGCTTCATCAAAAGCAAGATCCTTCCCCAGTGTCTTTGCATCCTTTTTTAGTTCTGTTGGAAGCTGCTTGCCGGATGCCAGGGCATCTTTGAGCTGACATTTCCGCTCATAGGTCTGACGTTCTTGCGCCTCTAATGATTTCGCGTAGACATATTGCCTACGCTCACGTGTTTGTCGCCTAAGCTGAGAAGAAAGGAGCGAATGTATCCGGGTCCAGACTGGCGGCCTGTATATGCACTCACCATTAGAAAGTCTTGCTGCTCAGAATCACCTTTCAATGAATGCAGTGACGCTAGTTAGACCAGTATGGGTGTGAGTGTGAAATGCGTATTGCACGTGACGCGTGACGTTTGACTATGACTAATCGGCGCCAACGTTGAAACGTTGAAATTTGAAACTTGATAGTGGAACTACAACTACTATGTACAGTAGTACTATCCAACTACTGTCAGTTCATATTATCCTAATAGGTTGTTCCGAGTCATTTGATTGCAAAGTCAAGCATGTGCATGGAGTGGTGCTGATGCAGATGATTGTTCCGAGATCCCACACCCGTGTCCATGACTCACACAGTCCACTAATGTGGAAGTGACGCGGATGAGCCAATCGGATCCCGTAGAGACGCGTCCCACAATAACAGACAACAACTTTTTTGAATGTCGGTTGAACGAACCAAACACGCGTAACTCCTTCACGTCCAATACTTAAAAAGCCAGGTCGCGTCCAGTCACCTCTTTCCTCGTACCGCAACTCATCTTCTGCCCCTCTCTCTATCATCTTTTATCTGTCATACATATCATTTCTCTCTGTATTATCTTCAATGGCTTCCATTGTTGCTCCCACCCGTATCCCTTCCCCTGAGCCAACCCCCAGCAAGAAGGTACGTTTTACCAAACTTTGACGCGTCACAGTAACACATAGATTCACGTGTTCTTCATCAGGCTGCTGAGGCTATCGCAGCCTTCTCATTGGATTCGGCCACCAAGCCTTCCGCTAAGAGGTCCGATGTAGTTATTGACGATAAACGGCGTTCAGCTTCGCCTGATACCCTTGACGATGACTCTGAGATAGAAGAGGGCGATGATATTGAAACCCTTCGTAAGAAGTTTGTTGGCGAGATTGACCTCCCAGAGTGTAAGTGATTCCTTCTTCCACAACTTAACCGTTACCATCCAAGCCGTTCACAGCCGAGGAACCTCTGTTGAAGGAGTCGAAGCGTCGTTTCGTCCTCTTCCCCATACAATATCACGAAGTATGAGCCCTCCTTTCTATTTCTCACCCACAACATATTAACCAACATATGTCCATAGATATGGCAAATGTACAAGAAAGCCGAGGCATCCTTTTGGACCGCCGAGGAGATGGATCTGTCGAAGGATATCCATGACTGGAACAATCGTCTTAACGACAACGAGCGTCACTTCATCTCTCATGTCCTCGCCTTCTTCGCTGCCTCAGACGGTATTGTCAACGAAAATCTTGTAGAACGTTTCTCCAACGAGGTCCAGGCGGCAGAGGCTCGCTGCTTCTATGGTTTCCAAATCATGATGGAAAACATTCACTCCGAGACATATTCTCTCCTCATCGATACGTACATCAAGGATCCTGCCCAGCGCGAGTATCTTTTCGATGCCGTGGAAACCATCCCTTGCGTCAAACGTAAGGCCGACTGGGCTCTCAAATGGATATCCGACCAGCGCTCGACATTCGCCGAACGCCTCGTTGCGTTCGCAGCCGTCGAGGGCATCTTCTTCTCCGGCTCCTTTGCATCCGTCTTCTGGCTCAAGAAGCGTGGCCTAATGCCTGGTCTCACCTTCTCCAATGAGCTCATCAGCCGTGACGAGGGAATGCACACCGATTTCGCTTGCTTGCTCTTCAGTCACCTCAAGCGCCGCCCTCACCCAGATGTTGTCAAGCACATCATCACCGAGGCTGTCAAGATTGAGCAAGAGTTCTTGACTGGTACTAGTGACTTCTCTTGGAGTCATGCATATGCTCATTTTTTCTTCCTAGACGCCTTGCCAGTTTCCCTAATCGGCATGAACGCTAAGCTCATGTGCCAATACATTGAGTTCGTTGCCGACCGCCTGCTGGTGTCTCTGGGTAATGACAAGGTGTACGACGTCACCAACCCCTTCGACTTCATGGACATGATTTCTCTGCAAGGCAAGACCAACTTCTTCGAGAAGCGAGTGTCGGACTACTCAAAGGCAAACGTGAATCTCTCCAACTCAAAGACGGAGGTAATTGCCAGCAAAACTTTGTGAGTACATTTGTGCGTCATACTTGCTTTGTAACTGATCTCGGTGTTACGCAGCTCCCTAGACGAGGACTTCTAAGCTGTTCGCGTTTATGTTTACGTTCACTGTACATCGTTCAGCTATAGCCATACTATCTTTCGCGGCATTTCACGTCGCTTTGCATGCCTACTTAGACCTGTCCTATCATTATGAATCCTGTACCAGCATTACATGTCACCACACTTACCATCACCAATACCACAGCTTTCTCACTCACTAGCTATCACACATGTCTTGAATATAGCCAACCTTCATTTCGTGCTGCTGCGCAAGTTAACAATGAGCAGTGTCGAGATGTTCTCATCTTTCAGGCCGCATCCAAGTTGACCACGATGATGTCATGTCCTCAGCCTGAGCCAGTGACTGCGTTTGCACGAGCGGACGACCGTCGCGTCGACGACTTGCGCGCAGTCTTCTATGAGACCATTGCAATGAAGATAATTTTTGCTAGTACATGGATCGTACAGTAAGTGCTAGTTTGTTGGCGGCATGTAGTCCCTTAACCCGTGACCATACCCCCGAGTCGCATGAGACTTACGAAGGTCATTCAGGTGTTCTGGCTGTCGCGAGGACACCAGCATGATACGTGGCAAAGCCTCACCTTGTCTTTCCCTCCGCTGCATGCAGTGACGCCACAGTGGCGGCCTCGGTATAAAACAGCAACATCGGAGAGAATGACCTTGGTGACTCACTTCCGCCCCGGATCAGACCACTATCCTTCTCTTTCCACCACCATTTCCCTTGGCTAACCATGTCTCCGCCATTCATGCAACAAAGGGATACGTCTCCAAGTCCTTCGGTCACGCCGCGAACTCGTCTGTGTTTCCCATGCGAATCGCCGCACAAGCTCTCGACACAGGTCCGGTCGGGACGCCTCGTAATCTCGCCACCTCGACCGCTCCGTCCGAGGTCTGCTAGTACTGCTGCTGCTGCGCCGAGGAACTACAGCAGTCTACAGTTAGATCTGGCACATCAACGGCCCAGTCGTGATCTGTTCGCTTCTCGTGGGTCAGGCCGCCACGATCACAGACCTAACCATGCGTCCCATGCAAGCGCCCGTCACGGTCGCGGGCCCGGGGCGTCCATCAGCGCATTCCGCTCTCAGAGTCAGACTCCGGGTCCGACGTCTCGTAGGGCTAGGTTCGGAGATAGCGGTGCACCACCTGCGATGTTGGTTCCCGCTCCCGCTCCCCCACTGGCGCGTCCCAGTCCCCTCCGCCGTGATGCAACACAACACAATCCTCGACCGGGCCTTCCATCGTCGGCTCACGGTGGTGCGATCCAGAGCACGCGATCCGCGAGAGCTGCTCAAGTTTTTCCACCGAGTTCGAGCACCAGGAGGCGCGGCTGATTGCATGTGATACGATACGGTTAAAATTCATGTGCCCTACTAATGTATTCTTCTTGATGTCTTACAAGCATGCCTGCAGTTGGACTCAGTGTTCGCATACAATGAACATCGTACGTATGTACTCGGATATAGCTATGCCCAAATGCGACAGGAAAAAATCGACCGAACACACCAACATTCTAGGTCACAAGTGTTGTCCGAAACGTTGAAACTATCTAAGCACAAATACCAGGGACTCTGAACGATGTCACTGACGAACTAAAATTATCCTGGATACCAAGACGAGGATCTGCACGGCTTGTGGTAGTTATCAACACGCAAAGTCGAATTGAAAAACACAACTGCACGCCCTCGGACAGAAGGTAGCTCTGCAGAGTGCCTAGCTGGATTATTCGAGCCAATGGTGCAACTCATACACGACATGACCTGGAGTCTGAAGTTCTCGCACCAACCCAAATTATGTTCTCGCGACAATGTTATCGTTGCAGAGCACGTTGGTGGATCGTGATCAAGAATGTGTAAGACCACTCGCCTGGCCTTGCTTAATCTATTGGCGAACGCAGCCCGGGCTGGTTGCAATTCGGACAGGACCTATCCCAAATCCGTTTGTTTGCTGCAGTCTTGCTAAGCAAATCCAAGCAAGTATCCAACTTGCAGGAGGCGATGTCGCTAGAGTGACTCGCCTTACTGTCCAGACGTTACTTCGGATGTTATGAAGATGCAGCATCTTCAAAAGATAGTCATGAGTTCCTTTCACTCGATTGATTTGCTTTCTGCCCGTCAGCACACACAGGACACGGGGTAATAGAAGGGCAGGAGGGTCCTGTGCGTCCCATCCTCGTTACAGCAACCGAGGTCAACGACCCTCGTGGGGACCTTAAGTTAGTCAATGCTCGAAGGCGCATACACAGGGGTAGTGTACATGGAAGTCATAGACAATGTTTTAGTACCCCGCACGGTAGAATTCACAGGTATACCTGAGATCCACATACGACTCCGTGGCGGAATGTTGCAGCAGCGGTGCGCAATGAGTCGTGCGTGTCCGTGATCTTGCATTGAGATGGAGCGGACTAGCGATCCTTCTTCGAGTCCGAGAGCTTCTTTTCTTCAATTTCCTTCAAGGACTGCCTGTCTTCCATGACCGACATGATGATATACACGACAAGAACGAAGTTCGCGGCGCAAATGGCAGTAATGGCGGCATAATTGGTATTGCCTGCAGAGCATGCTTAGTTTTCCGAGAGTGAGCCAATTGAACGCCATACCTGCCCATATGTGCTTGAGTGAAATGAAGTAAGATGAGATTGGTAGAATTGCGAGTGTGGCCGCAAAGAACAGTAGTTTGATGAGAGCTCCTCTGAGGGCCAAAACAGAGGTGTAATTCGTACTTGATGGAGACGAGCTTGGGACAAGAACTCGCACCTCGTGGCGGCCTGGGCCGTTGCATCAGCCATTGCAGATTGACTACTCATACTAGTTCTGAAAATTACAGTCACGGTACAAGTCGTATGTAGTCGGTTAATATGAAGTTCCAATGGCGCTCCTGCGTGTCAGAATGTGGCAGTGCGGTGCTTCAGGTAACTATCTGTAGTAATTATAAGTAGCTCCGAATCCTCTGATGGAACCTACCTAGTCTCAAGTTGGTCGAAGTCCAGTTTCACTCAGGTTGTTTACACTCACGACCAGTGGAATAGCAGAACTAGCAGAACTTATTAAGGATTCGATAACATTGTCAAACGAGCTCTGTCCTCAGGCTACTACCTCATACGACGAGTGCCCAGATGACGGTCCGCTGGCGGATTCCAATATCGCTATTTCTTCGGGAAAGGGTGGATTCTGGGACCTTCCCTTAACTGCGCTGGGGCCCGAAGAAGGATACGAAAGGTCGTTATATATACCCCGCCAGCTGGTTGCGGTGGTATTGACTATCTCCTCACGTCGCAGCCGTCATGACCAGCGTTCCGTCAGCTACAGTGTGGGGCTCACCTACTGCCACTAAGCACGCACTTCTCATTCATGGACTGACTTCATCATCACATATATGGCACAGGGTCGCCTCGTCCTTGGCTGCCCAAGGTATGCACTCAGGAGAAGCGCAAAATTCAGACAGAGTGGCTAAACACTACCAGGTTACTTGGTCACTGCGCCCAATCTCGTTGGTCATGGATCCAGGAGGTCCACAGACTACCACATGAGCTCCTTAACGGAAGATCTTCATCCATACTTCTCACAAATGAATTACGACTTGATCATCGGTCATTCACTGGGAGGCGTGGTCATCATGTCTCTCTTCCCATACTTATCCCAGTCGCACCCTACAGCAATCGTCCTTGTCGATCCTCCTTTGCGGCTAGAAGCAGAGGAGCTCGAGATGTTCGACCATATATTCTCTGATTCTTGCACCAATATTAAAAGCGCGGAGGTATATTTGGCTGAAAACTCGCTGTGGACACGGGACGACTGCGTCTTCAGGGAGCTCGGCAACCGTTTGTGTGCGGTCGAGGCCATCCACGACATTTTGATGGTAGGTACCTGCGTTTGTACTTCTACATCTTCACCTTATTCCGCACTACAGCAAAACCAACCCTGGAACTTCATACCTCTTTTCAACATGATATCACCAAAGTGGAAGGTCGCAGTTTTAATCGCAGATCCTGCGATCTTCCAAGTTTGCTTCGTCGATGACATCAAACCTTTCCCGCACGTTCGACCCGTCTTAGTGTCGGGAGCCGGACATTGGATTCACAATGAGTTCCCTGAGGTCGTGGTGGAGGAAGCATTGAAGACGGCAGGTGAATTGGAGTACAGTTGAATTGCTCATACTGTATCGCGGTGGGACCGCCTCAATGCTTATACAATACCAGCAATATACATCACGGAAAAGGTCACACGAGGTGACATGATGTGATACGATGTGACCCCTGCCAAATGCGTGACACGACAACATTATTTTACAGAGTGCACACCATGTAGTTAACGAGTAAAGTATGTGTCGAGAGATGTTTGCGTAGCATCAAGTAATGCTTCCCGTCGTACGTGAGCTCGAAATATCCGGAGTTCTCTCGATAACCTGAGTGATGATCCAGCATCCCCAAATACCAGACATACACTTTCGAGCTGCTGACAGAGTTCGAGAACCTTCTCGCGAGTGATAGCGGGACCTGAATCTTCGTCGTCGTCACTGTCTGAGTCCACCTCAATCACATCTCCATGGGCAGCCGCCATCTCCCAACGAACTAAAGCTGCAATTGCCTTATCAGTTGCTACCCCAGCGCCGGACCCAGAACTGCCTATCTCTCGTTCCTCGGCAGGGTCTAGGATCTCCTCGAGTGATAATGGCTCCCCGAATATGCGGTTGCGTTGCTGGAGAGCAGTAATGGATGTCATCAGTGTCGTCTCGGCATCAGATAACTGAGGAGGTGGTTGTGCCGCGGGAATACGGATTTTGATGCCTGTTCGGCGGTCGGCGGCGTCATAGAGTGGTTCTATGGCCTTCATAGCAGTAGCAACGTCTCCTTCAGCATCCATGACAGCCGCAAGAGCTGGTCGCCAATCCGCGTCAACGTAGCGATCCCGAGATGGGCAGCCAAACGAGCTTCCACTTCGGGCAAGTTCATTTCTGTGGTGGCAAATTCACGCACAATTTTCCACCCAACAGGGTCTGCATGGGGTGGACGTGGACGTGATGGCGATGCAGGCGCATTTGGGCTGTCGCTAGTGTCAAAATAAAAAGACTCTTAGTAATGTCACAAAATCTCATCAGATAGCCTGAACTCACGGCTGAATTTGCGTGTGATCCCAGCAATGTTTGATGGTGTCCTGTGAGACGGTCTCCCATGCTGACTTGGCCATTAGCATCGCCTCGAGGAGATTAATTTTGTAAATCTCGCGTGAGCCCGCTTCATCGAGGTCAATGGCACGGGAACAAAAATTACGGCGGTAAATGGCTTTGAAGCAACGAATAATTCCAGCGTCGCAAGGTTGTACAAATGGCGTTAAATTTGGTTCGAAAAATTCAAGTTGGATGTTTGTTGGCTCGTAGCTAATTCCATGGCCAGCGAAATTGTCGATGGTTAACAAAATGTATCGATTTTGCCGTTTCATCGTAAGGTCAAATTTCTTTATCCATCTGAATGGTCCGAGTTAAATAATAAATATATTTCTAATGA
Source organism: Melanogaster broomeanus (assembly GCA_014904935.1). Classification (NCBI taxonomy): domain Eukaryota; kingdom Fungi; phylum Basidiomycota; class Agaricomycetes; order Boletales; family Melanogastraceae; genus Melanogaster; species Melanogaster broomeanus. Next base: position 913,014 of record MU123695.1, on the reverse strand, counting down.
TAAGATGAAGGACTTACTGGGCGAACTGATAAGGATTCGATAAACATTGTCAAGAACGAGCTCTGTCCTCAGGTACTACCTCATACGACGAGTGCCCAGATGACGGTCCGCTGGCGGATTCCAATATCGCTATTTCTTCGGGAAAGGGTGGATTCTGGGACCTTCCCTTTACTGCGCTTGGGGCCCGAAGAAGGATACGAGAAGGTCGTTATATATACCCCGCCAGCTGTGTTGCGGTGGTATTGACTATCTCCTCACGTCGCAGCCGTCATGACCAGCGTTCCGTCAGCTACAGGTGTGGGGCTCACCTACTGCCACTAAGCACGCACTTCTCATTCATGGACTGACTTCATCATCACATATATGGCACAGGGTCGCCTCGTCCTTGGCTGCCCAAGGTATGCACTCAGGAGAAGCGCAAAATTCAGACAGAGTGGCTAAACACTACCAGGTTACTTGGTCACTGCGGCCCATTCCTTGGTCATGGATCCAGGAGGTCCACAGACTACCACATGAGCTCCTTAACGGAAGATCTTATCCATACTTCTCACAAATGAATTACGACTTGATCATCGGTCATTCACTGGGAGGCGTGGTCATCATGTCTCTCTTCCCATACTTATCCCAGTCGCACCCTACAGCAATCGTCCTTGTCGATCCTCCTTTGCGGCTAGAAGCAGAGGAGCTCGAGATGTTCGACCATATATTCTCTGATTCTTGCACCAATATTAAAAGCGCGGAGGTATATTTGGCTGAAAACTCGCTGTGGACACGGGACGACTGCGTCTTCAGGGAGCTCGGCAACCGTTTGTGTGCGGTCGAGGCCATCCACGACATTTTGATGGTAGGTACCTGCGTTTGTACTTCTACATCTTCACCTTATTCCTACTACAGCAAAACCAACCCTGGAACTTCATACCTCTTTTCAACATGATATCACCAAAGTGGAAGGTCGCAGTTTTAATCGCAGATCCTGCGATCTTCCAAGTTTGCTTCGTCGATGACATCAAACCTTTCCCGCACGTCA